>JARHVA010000228.1:2145000-2745000 GCA_037957365.1 Torreya grandis | reverse complement strand
ACTACAAGAGAAACACAATACAAATTTCATAATTTTTTGAATTATTTTTAGTGATTTATTACGATTTTAGTATTTTTTGTATATTAACTCTACAGGTTGTAATTTGCGGAATTTTTTCATAATTTTTTTCTTTCTAAAGTTACAATATAATAGGAGAAGGCTAAAGTAAAAATTTGGGACAATTTTTATATGATTTTAATGAGTTATTGACATTTTCAGGTTTCACAAACCCTAGTTTTTATTTGTGAATCACGAAGTTGAAAAAAATTTCAAGGGAAGATGATATTGATGCTAGAGAATGGTGGCTCCTTTTGGAGAATAATTTAAAAAAAAAAAATTGGCAAAGATGATTAGTTCCTTTTTTATCTAGGCCTACACTAGATTGTTTTTATTAGTTGAGATTTATAGAAAGGTTTTCTTCATAGGAAGAATTGAAACAGATCTTCCTAGATCATTGGGCTATAAAAGAAGCAAAAGAAGAAGAAGAAGAAGAAGAAGAAGAAGTAGAAAAATCAACAGAAGAAGAAGTAGAAGCAGATGAAGCAAAAGAAGAAAAATAAGAAAAATAAGAAGAAGAAGAAGAAGAAGAAGAAGAAGAAGAAGAAGAAGAAGAAGAAGAATTGGATGATAAGGGTTCAAATAATTTGGCTCCAAAGAAATCTAAGTCAATTTTTCGATTTCATGGATGCATTCAAAATAAGAAGGTTGTTGTGTCCATAAACCCTACCAGTAAGTATAAATTCATCAACATGAATGTGGCCAAGCATCTACATGTTCAAACAAATAATATCAAGGAGGTTCAAGTAGATGGTAAGAATATTTCAGTGTTTGAACATTTGAAGCTCATTATGGAAAAATATGTTTTGCATTCAGATTTTTATGCTTGGGATATGGATGATATGGATATAGTTCTTAGATATCCATGGTTAGAGACTTTGGGAACTATCAATATTAATGTTTATAAAAAGTTTATGAAGTTTTGAAAAGGTCACTTTAGAGGATATCATATTGGGAAAGGTACCAATAATAGGTAAGGAAGATCATGAGGATGATATTGAAACAAGTGATGAAGAGCATGAGGAAGATTTAGATAAAGACATACTACAATTAGAAATGAACACTTCATCTACTCAAGAGACAAAGATAGAAAAAGTGGAAGTAGTAGAAGATAAGGTGGAAAAAGTTGAGGTATATAGACACTCGCATCATCATGAGAGGAAACAATCATGAAACTAGATGGAGTGTCATAATAATAATCATTTTGGCTATAAAAAAAATAAAAATTCTAATCATTATGGCTATGCATGGAAGCTAAAGAAGAATTACTATTGTCAGGTATGGAATCAATGAAATGCAATGATATATGGAACATGGAATGAATGGGGAAATCACTCTGATTATGCATGGAAGAATACCTACTATGGTCATGGATGGAATCATAGTAGTGTAGTGAAATATGGTACATGAAATCAAAAGAGGAATAGTTATGCATAGACACCAAAGTAGTACAATTATGATTATGAATAAAATCAAAGGAGCATACATGGAGAGATATTACCAGGTAAGATCACATATAGGTGGCTCAAAGATCAAGATTGGAGACAAGTGCGTAATAATTTGAAGCATACTCATTATTTAGTTTCTTCCTATATTTCGAGGATGAAACATGTCAAAGAGGGAGCTAATGTTATGTACCTAGGGATATGATATATTATTGTATATGGGTTGATGGAGATTCTGACATGTGTCACACATCCCAATTAGTAGTTATATGGGTCCAATATATTAGTAATGGAGTAACTTGTGGAAGTAGTGCATTGGGTAATGGTTGGTCTACATTGGGATTAGGAGGTTACCCATCCATTATAGGTCTATATAAAGGATATGATTATCACTGTAAAGATATGAAGTAAGTAATCATTGAGTCTTATACTGTAAGAGGATATTGGAGGTTATCCCCTTGAAGAGACATTGTGGAGTTATTCCTTCCTAAAGGAGTATTGTTGGTGTTGCCCTACCTTAAGGGTATTTTGCATATACTGAATATTTGGATATCTTGGTCCACCATTATCTATTGTGTTGAATTGATCTACATTATTTATAAATATTATAAGTTTGGATCATAATAGATACATATTTGGTTTTACATAATATTATTGTGCACCAAATTTCAGGCTTATTAAATAGAAGTTGCATAAAATGCATCCACATATTCCCATCTTAGTCAAGATGGAATTGGAGAAATTATTACAATCAATATTCATTAGACCAATTGATTATTATGAATGGATTTTTAATATCTTTTTAATCAATAATAAACTAGATGGTATTCACCTATGCATGGATTTCAGAGACATTAATAAGGCATGTCCCAAGATTGATTTCTCATTGCCTAAAATTAATATGATTATAGACTCAAAAACATGATATGAAATTCTAACCCTCAAGGATGGGTTTTATGCTACAATAAAATTAAATATAAATAAAATATCAACATAAAACAATGTTCACCACTCCATGTGGAACATTCTATTATCAACTTATGCCATTTGGCTTGAAAAATGTTGCTACTACATAGCAACATATGATGATTGTCATCTTCCATGATATGATGCAAAATAATGTTGAGGATTATGTTAATAATATTCTAGGAAAATAAATAACATGTGTATGACACCTAGAAAATTTATAGATAATCTTTGAGTGACTTTATGATTATAAGTTTCACCTTAACCCAAATAAATGTGTATTTGGCATCACTTTAGGAAAAAATTTGGGATTAATTATTCCCTATATAGGTATTGAAGTCAACCTTTCCAAGGTTAAGGACATCATATAAATTCCCTTCCCATCCAATTAGAATTAGTTATGCATCTTACAATGCAAAATTCTATCCATTCACATATTCATTTAGTGGATCCTTGACTAGTGTCATCCTTTTACTCACCTATTGAATAAGGGCACCTCCTTTTAATGGAATGATGATTGTCAAGAAGCATTTGATAATTTGAAATTTTATTTGTAAAATACACTAGTGTTGTCCCCACTAATTATAGAGAAACTGCTAGTGCTTTACATCTCAATGATTGAACATGCATTGGGGGACTTTTATCCCATTATGACGATCAAGGGAAAGAATATGTAGTTTATTATTTGAGAAGGATACTGATCACTTATGAACATAATTATACATCCATTGATAAATAATGTTTTATATTGGTCTTCACATCCTAGAATTTACATCATTACATGTTGAATAACAAGACCATTTTAATTAGTAAAGTTAATCTACTCAAGTACCTTCTATCTAGATCCACTTTGACTAGTTGTATGACTAAATGGGTTATGTTGCTTAATGAGTTTGACATTAAATATACACATTAGAAGGCCATAAAATGGAAATTAATTTTAGACCAACTTGTTAAGGCACCTTTGTCATACACAAATCCCTTGAACATCCATTTACCTAATGAGTCTATCTTTACTCTAGATGAGTCAAGATAATGGAAACTATATTATGATGGTTCCTTCATATCTTGTGTTTTAAGGGTAGGTGTTATATTCATTACACCATTATGGGACCTTATTCCCAAGGCATTTCAAATTAGTTTTCCACACACCAATAATATTGTAGAGTATAAGGTGTTCATTGGAGGACTTTGCCTCACAATACAATGGGACATTCATCAGTTGGTTGTCTACAGAGATTCAAAATTTATTATCAATCAGGTTATAAATCAGTAATAAATAACTAATGAAAAATTATTCCCTACAAAAGAATTGTTGGTAGTCTCAAACAAAATTTTGAATGCATATAATTTGAGAAAATACCAAGAGCTAATAATAGATCAATCGATGCCATGAAATCTATTGTATTATTGATACAAATGTATTCTAGTGTTCAATAATATCAGTTCCTCACTGAAAATATTCTCACACCATCTTATAGTTGTCCAAAATTATAAATGGTATGTGATATTGATGATCCTAATTCCCCTTGGTACCAAAACATATACCCTTACCTTCAAGGCCATATCCTCCCCATCAATCATCATGAAAAAAACATAAATCCTTCATTAATAATGCATCCCATTACACTTTAAATGGGAGTACTCTCTATTACAGAGGCTATTGGGATGATAATTTATTGTTTAAACTCATGTGAATATAAATTAGTAATCAAAGACATGTACAAATGGATATATGGGGTCCATACTAGCAGAATGGTCATTGCCAAGAAACTCCTTTAGATAGGATACAATTATCCCATAATAAAATTAGATGCATGTGCTTATATTAATAGGTTCCTCGATTGTCAAAAACATGGTGATTTAATTCATGCTCCTTCACAAGGAATTTAGCCTATTACATATATTTGTCTATTTTCAACATAGGGACTCAATCTCATATGGATTATAAACCCCACATCATCAAATGGTCATAAGCATATCTTGACTACCACCAAGTATTTTACTCAGTGGATTGAGGCAATCCCTATCACTTACATAACTAGTAAGTATACCTCAAAATTCATTCTACATCACCTCACTTATTTTTATGGAATTCCCTCTACCATCATATCCAATAATGGAAAGTCATTAAAAAAATGATGTGAAATCCATATGTGCACAATTCAATATCAAACACAGATGGTCATCTCTATATTACCCTCAAGTAATAACCAAGTTGAAGTATATAATAAGAATATCTATAAAATTATTAATAAAATCATAAATGATGTTGGCCATGATTGGAATTTTTAATTTTATTTGCTTTGTGGACTTACCATACCAACATCCACATGCGTACAAGTGCAACACCCTATTCCCTAGTCTTTGGCTCTGAAGTTATCCTTCCTATTGAGGTCAAGTTGCCTTTCCTACATATTTTATTTTAGGGGATCATCTATGATGAGGATTATAGAGTATTATAAATAAAATATCTATAACTCTTGGATGAGAAACAACTTGAAAATTTGAGCCATCTCATGGCATATCCAAATTAACTACACCATAGTTCTATCAAACACCTCATTTCTAGAGATTTTGAAGTTGGTGATCTTGTGCTAAAAGAGAATCAGAAAATCACCAATGAAGACCCTAAAAACAAATGTAAACTTGAGCCTAATTTTTTGGGTCCATTAATTATCACAACAAACTATGATTCAGGTGCAAACATGTTGGATGCAACATATGGGTAAGATAAAGATTAACCCATGAACATTATGCATCTCAAGTGATTTTATGATTTATTTGTTCAAACATTGTCTATGAGCACCCTTTCTTGGGGAAACCCATTCAAAAGTCCTTTCCCATTCCCCTTAATTTGATTTTATAGTCCCAAGTTAATCTTTGTCCTTTCTCTCATGTCATGTTACCATCCTGATCTTGATTACAACTTATAGGTATAACAGGTGTATTTAGATGATAATTCAGTAGACATTTTATATTTGGTCATAATTAACACATATTTATATGTATAATATTATAACATATTTTTTAAAAGATGATTTTCCTATTTGTTAGCCATTAAAAAAACTTATTTTAGCTTAGTTCAGTCCTTTTCTCCATTTCACATCACTTTGTTCGCATCTTGATTTATTATTGAATGGTAGTTCCTTTATGTCTCGATTTACTGTTGAAACCCTACCCAAGGTTATTTTTCCTTTTCTAAATTGTTATTCATACATTTTTTATATTCCCATGTACACCATTCTTGTAAAATAATCCTATATGTATCTTATTACAAAAATCCCCAAAACATCATAAATTCCAAAACCCTAAAAATCAAAAAATCCCAAAAAGAGATTTAAATCCACAAAATATTTGTACAATTTATTGTTAGCATGGGAATAGGGAAGTGGGATTATTTGGCATTATTTTTAAAGAGAAAATAAATGTAAATTTCTAAAAAATAAGTTGAATAGTCATGGGATAAGAAGATGAAGAGCCTTTATAGGTAAATGTATGGAGAAGGAAAGAGGCATGCTATTTTTTAATGAAATATATATTTAAAGGTTTCATCTGGTTTCTTCTTCTTCCTCATTTATTTTATTATTTTATTTAATTATTGGTTTAATATAGTTCATTATTTCCACTAAAATAATTGTCAATAATGGTGTG
Organism: Torreya grandis; assembly: GCA_037957365.1. Classification (NCBI taxonomy): domain Eukaryota; kingdom Viridiplantae; phylum Streptophyta; class Pinopsida; order Cupressales; family Taxaceae; genus Torreya; species Torreya grandis. Next base: position 2,738,878 of record JARHVA010000228.1, on the reverse strand, counting down.
GCTACTCTAAAAAGAGATCAGGGCTCATTTGTCTCGAGGAAGAGGTGGTTATAAAATAATTTAATAAGGAGTTACTATTATGAAATTTGTAATGGAACCCAATCCTCTCATTTTGAAATTTATCATTATATCCAACAAGGATGCCCTTTATCCCCTATTTTATATGTTCTAGCATTAGAAGGATTTAGCTACCTCCTAGTTAATTATGCTACTAGGGTCTTGGTGAAAGGTATCTCCCTCCCTCAATCTAATAGACAACTTTTAAATGGCCACCTCGCAGATGATTATTTTATCATTCTTCAAGAGGAAAAATATTCCATTAGGAATGCCATGGAATGTTTCCATATTTTTTGTTTAGCTTCAGGTTCATCTATCTAATGGAGGAAGGCTCAGTGTTGTTGTTAGTCTCTAGGCCCCAAACCTCCCTGGCTGGAGAGATATCAATGGTAGTTCATTCTTATAGGGGTGTAGTTTAAGTTTTTTGGCATCCCTTTTGAATTTTGGGCCTCTCCCTATAATCTATAGTCTTATTTGGAGTAGAGAATTGAAAAAATATATCTTTTTGGATCACTAAGCCTCTATCTCTTGCTAGAAAATTTTAAACTAATGTCTTGGCAGCTACTCATGTGTATTATTCCTCTTATCAGGCCCCTTATAATACCACTTATAAGAAATTAGAAAAAAATCTAAGATATTTTCTATGGGATAACTCTAAGGGTCATAAGGGTTTCCATAGAGTTGTTTGGAACATATGTTGTCGACCTAAGGAAGCTGGGGGACTGGGTCTCTTAGATATTAAAATTCAAGACTGTGCTCTTGGTGTCAAATAGATTATCATAGGTCTTACTAGGGATTAATATTGGAATATTATTCTCTAACATTGTATCTCTCAAGGTCTCCCTTGTGGTATAAATTATTGACAAGGCATGATACTTCACTCTCTACTCATAAACCTGATGCTTGTTAAAATCAAGGGTACCTTTGTAATTCAAACTCTATGTAAATCTTGGGAAAAGCTTAAGCCTCACCTTAACTGGGTAGGTGAGGGTTTTAGGAATGGACTCTCCATTAAATCCTAGTCCATATGGTTGTCAGCTTGCTTAAATTTTCACAATGTTCTATGTGCCTTAGTACCTTTGGTTAAAGGGTTAAGGCTCTTTAGGAAAGGTGTGAAGGTTATCAATGATCTATTTTGAAAGGAAAATAGGGCATGGCTCACTTGGAAAAAAAATTAGAAAAAATTTCATTTAAATAACTTAGATGTAGAGGTTATTTCAGAAATTCAAGGTTCCATACTTGACAATTATTTGCATAAAATAGGAGTCAACTCTCTTGTTCCTTGGTGGAACGATTGACATTGGCCTATGGCCACCCCCTTCACTTGATACTCTCCTTAGCTAGGGTATCATTTACTATCCCCTCATCATATTCTAGATGAAATGCTCAACTTAATATGGAATCTCCACTCTAGACATGGGTTTGGGCCTGATGCTTTAATACTGTGTGGTCTGTTATTATTTAACCCAAAAAAGCTCATTTCTTATTGTGTCCTATATTCTAGCTTGCCTGTGGGTGACCAGCTCAAGCATCTTGGTGTGCCTAACCCCATTTGCCTATTTTGGTGACAACTAGATATTGTTAAACACCTTTTTTTGTTTTGATCTCATGCATAATCTACATGGCACTAGATTCATTCCCTTTTCCACCTCTTTTGACCTAAATTATTCACATGGAAGATGACTCTCTTAGGGGACTTAGTTCTATTGCCTAAAAAATAATATAGATTTTAGTAGATATTTCAATCTAATATATTATTTAAAATCTATAAATCTATAAATTATGCTTTTTTTAATCATGAAGAGCTAGAACGTAGTTTTTCTATTACTAACAAAATTATTATTTTATCTAATGCTACTCTTTAGATTCAAATTAAAATAGATAAGGTCCACCTAAAACTCAACCACCTCTAATTTTTACTCAACCACTAGGGAAATATCATGTGTATGGTCAACTATGAACCTCATAAGCCCCCACAACATCCTATGCCTCCCCAAGGATGAAGTCATGGGCCATGTTGGTAGCGGTCCAAAACCAGACACATGAGTCATTCTCTTCATCGATCACCACCTTGCTAGTCTTCTCCTTGTTGTGGTGGTCTGAGTGGCTCATCTAGATTTGGAGGTGAAGGGAGGAGCTAGGGATTTCCTCCCCCTTCTTAATATGGTGACATCATAGGCTAGGGTTCTTCCCCCAAGGCAAGTTTCCATGCCTAGCTCTGGTAATCTTGCTTGAAATAAATCAAGATGAGACATTAGAAATTCAACAAAACACTGGGTGGGTGCCCTTACCTATGGATAAATATCCTCCTTCCTTAGGAGGATATAAAATGTCAAAATTGGTAGCTTGAGTGTGGCTTATGACACCCAACCCATAGGTCTTTCTTTCATGCTCTCATGACCCTTCTAGACACCTTTTTGTTTATTCCCAATCATCTTGAGCTTTCCAAATGGTCATTCCACCTCAGCTAGGTAGCATTTCCTAGGCCAATACTATCCCCTTAGGTCTTGCACCTATAAGATAGGAGTGCTCAACTTGAACTATAGCACCGAACCCTATGGTGGCCTATTCTGGTGTACTTGTCTAATTACATTTTGAGCTCCAACGGTTATTTATTTTCAATTCTTATCCTTCATCTTATTAGCCTAGCATAAATACATTCGACCCATGGCTAATATATCTCTATAAAATCCCATTTAAAGTTCATTTATAAGGAGGTTAGCAAATATTACAAAGAAAACAAAAATACAAGCAAAACCACTAAGGCAAATTTACCTGTTCTCTGCATACCACCATATAATACAATTACAAGCATATCCAAATCCTCACACTAGTCCCTAACCACCTCAAGCACACCTAGTTTAACATTTTTACATCTACATTCACATTATTGCATAAATCACATTAAGTGGGAGAACTACATATGGCTTGATCCCTCTTCAGAGTATTGGTATGTAAGTAACATGCCCACACAAGGGGTGTGGATACATGTTCAGTACTTATTACACACACTAAACCCCCTTTTTTCAAATTTTATCAAATCATAATGAAGTCTAAGGTTTTAAGATTAAATCATATCTATAAGGAGTTTCATAGACTTTTAGCAATCAAGATTTCATAGGCAAGATCACACAAGGACACCAAATAAAACCCAAAAAACTTAGGTCTTTACAAATAGTTTGGACAATAGTGGTAGAAGAGGAAAATAAAATCAGACTCTAGGGTATCCTATTTTGATGATCCTATCCTTTCACAAAATGAAAGCTAGATCCTATTTGTGACACTATCTTAGTCCTGCATAGCCAATATTAGACCCTATAATATCCATTTCAATTTGTTTTAAGATAAATCTTGTTTTCTCCATATTTATTGTTATTTATAGAAAGTTTAAATATACAAATTAGTGGTTAAATTATTTCAATATTATTTATTGACTTATTCAACCCAGACCCTTAACTAAATTTGGAACAAGACACCAATATTCCCAAAAAAGTTAAATCATTTAGTGAACCTGACTTATTTTGTTTGCACATAAAAACCCTAGAAACCCTAGGGAAAATTCTTTGCTAATTTTTCTAGTATTTTTCTAATTTTTCCTACATATTTAAAATAATAACTTCACATTTAATTTTTAAATTTACCTTAGTAATTTTAAAAATAATTTCTTTCAAACCCTAGTTGCCTATACTAGGTCCCGATATTTTTCTAGTATTTTTCTATTTTTTTTTGCATATTTAAATCATAATTTCACATTTAATTTTTCAAAATTCCATAATAATTTTTAGAATCATATTTATTCAAAACCCCAGCTACATATACTAAGTTGAGGTATCACCTTACCTCTAAATCAAATTTCACATAAAATCAAAAATGGATTTCACTCATATCAAAACATTTCTTACAAATAATGAGTCCATACTTGGTCCTATCATGTACATGAATGATGAATTTTACCATAAGTTAATGCAAAGCTTCATTCTTTCCCTCTCATGCTAACTCTTTATAACAAGGGATGATATTAATAAATTTATTGTTAAAACTGTTAAGATCCATTTCCTTCAAAGCAATGTTTACTTTTCCTTAATACAAGTTTCATTACCATTTTAACATGTTATCTCTCTATTATGTGTAATTAAATTAAGAATAATATCCTTACATACTTAGAGGATCCATTTCATAAGATAAAAACCACCTGTCAAATTTCAATGTCATATCTTATGCACAGGAAAGAATTTCCTTTTCCTCCTCTCTCCCAAGAGGGTGATAGTTACTTTCCCTCTAACCAGGTCCATGCTATCACCCCTCCAAAAGGTGAGGTTGCTTATACTATTATTCCTAATGCATACATTCAGCCTATAGCTTTTTCAAACCCTCTTCAACATATGTGCTTACATGTTCAAATGGAATCAACTAGGGTTTACACTTGTGAGACTCTAAGGGATCAAATTATTAGTATGAGCAAGTTAATTTCATATTTGCAAACACAAAATCAGCTATTACATGAAAAGATCAAAACATTGGAAAATTAGATTATAATACAAAAACCTCAAAGACACCTTAGTGCCAATCATGTATATGCACCTTCACCTAGTCAATTGGTTGTAAGTAATGTTACATATCAAACCAAGAATTCACAACAAAGTAACTCTAAAACTAGTGATTCAAAGATCAAATAAGAGTTCAAGTGAGGTAATAAGGGAAATGATTAAATATAAGTTGATCAAACTACCTCCTCTACATCTAGTGAGAAGATGCAGATATTATTGTGCATATCATATAATATATGGGCATCACACAAATTCATGTTTGGCATTAAAAAATATTTACAATAGATAATTATTAATGAGGACCTTATATAGGCTAAATTAGTAAAGTAATGCATAGTGACATAGGAACACATTCACAAAGGGTCAAATTTATAAACAATACAAAAGTGGTTACTAAAGCATAACTCAGAATAATAAAAGGATCAAAAATCAAACTCAGAGCAAGAAACAGTACCAAAAACATAGGTAAAGCATGAAAAATATGCAAATATACCTCTCCAAATGAGGCTCAACTTTCAAATCAATATGAGTTTGGTCAAAAATATCTATAACAATTTGATTATCAAGGTCAATAGTTAGGCAAGCATGCTCAAGGCATCACTACCCCTATTCCAGTAGTTGATAATGTTTGTCACCAAGGTTTGGGATTTATTGAACATCCTAAGGCAAATCATTCACAAACATAATTCATCAAATAAAAAGATCTAGATACAACAAAAGTCAACATTAGCATTCCATTGGTTCAAAATCAAGATGATAAGGATGATCTGAACAATATAGGTTATTATGATTTCCAAAAAACTAATAATGAATCTAAATATTTAGATTCATATTTACAACCATTCCCTCATGCTTCACAATCATGCACAATTCCTTTGTTTGATACAAAACACCATGATAGGGAGTCTCTCATGAGACTCATCAGTTAGTATCATTTCTTCTCAATCTTTCTTTTACATAGCTTATTTTCAATTTCTTGTACATAATTTATCATATTTACTTATACATAGTCTACTTATGATTGATTGTACATAGCTTATTCTAAAATACCAAAAATATTCAAATAAATCAAAAACACCAAAAACATTTCAATTATGTGCATTATCCATGCTTTACATTTCTACTTCCATACTAAACTTACATTTTTTTATTCTATGCTATTGTATGTTGATTTATTTACATTACCATGCTTCACTTAATCTTCTTTGAGTGTGTGCAGTGATGCCCAGATCCTTGATTTCTTCACTTTACCCATTGAGGGGGCATCCTACTTCTACATTCGAGACACATATTGATATATCTACCCACTGGGGGCATCTTCTACATGATTACACCATATAGGTTATGTCATTCCTTCACCACACACTATAGTTTTCATGTTGATGTATATTACTTACTAACTTACATAAATTATTCTATTGATACTCACAAGTATATAGAAATTGTGTATTTGTTAGAATAGACCTAGTCTTATACTACATGTCTTACATACTTTAAGTTCTTGCTTTGATTACTTAGATGAAATTATATTCCAATATTTACATGCTTTTATTTCTTTATTTACATAGCTAGATATTATTGCATTTATCATTTATTGTTCTATGTCTTGTGTGTGCCTTAGGACATTTTCCAATGTCCTTTGGTTGTACTCTTCTATGTGCCTATGGCCCTTATGCTAACCTTGATTATTTCATTTGTATGTGTATGTGGCATTTGAACATGCCTTGTATGCTTACTTTCTAATTTGAGTGACATGTTCCCATGTCCCTTGTTTGCTCAGCCCCTTAGCCACTTTTGTTGTATACTTCTTACTTCTTATCTTTCATGCTTGTTTGCTTGTTTACTTCTCAATTGTTTGTAATTCCATGATCCACATCATGCATTCTCTTGATTTGTTAGATGATATGATGGACATCATGCTCCATCCCTCCTTGACAACTAACAACTAACTAAACTTCTAGTTCTAGTTCACTATATTGCACATGTTATTACATTGTTACATCTATCTAGGCATACCCTTGTCGATCTAACAATCTTCATTACAAACCATTATGTATCTTGAGATATCTTATCAATTATCATTGCTATATCATATATTTTTGTAGCATAACACACTTGTAGGGATATTTATTCTAAGGATAGCCATTGAAAAGTCTTAATTCCTACCCTCAAAAGAGGGGGAAATAAATAGGGGTTTTGTCACAGAGATCAGAGCCTCTAATTGGTCAAAAATTTATCTTTTAGAATACCCAGAATAGCAACCAAGTTCAAACTAGGCAAAATAGACTAGACAGATAGTGACATTTAAAGAACAGTCTTCAAAATCAACACAAGATATGAGCACCAATTTTAGAATATAGCACCAAATAGTAGGGTGTCCTATTTCAACACTTTATCCAAACAAAAAAAACTAGATTTTCTAGAAATAAATAGAAAATTAAGTATAGTTATAGTTTTGTCACCAACAGTTCAGTTCAAAATCAATAATTCTAGTACAATCTTTCTTAGAAAATATAGATATAGGGGGAATCATATGTGCTCTCACTTCCATTTTTAGATTATGTAGTTGGTATAACTTATAGATTAGAATCCAAGTTGCAAATACCAGTGTTTAGGGATAAAGTGCACAACACATTTGCTTTCTCTTCTTTATAGTTTATGGCATTACCTAGGTATTCTCAATAGTTGTGTGCCTTATTCCATCTGTAGGTGGATGACATCATTATCGAGTGGCTTCCAAATAAGCCTATTACCCAATTTTGGAGTGGCTTTCATACAAGCCTAATCTCCACCTTTTTTGAGTGCCCAAGAGTGGCCTAGTTTCTACAACACATTTAACTATCCACACCACATTATCAGATTATATAACATTCATGGGCTTCAAGAGGCATCTTATATGAGACACATTCATACCAATATCAATTCATAGCTTCACTTCAAGGGGAAATGATGAAGCCAAAGGTCTAGCTAGGCTTTGTATTCTTGAGCCACCCACTCAGAGGGATTGGACACATAGTCCAAACAACAATTAACACATGCATGATCACATAGCTTCACTTAATGGGCAATGATGGAGCCAAAGGGATAGCCTTTTCATTCTTGAGCCACTCTTAGGGAATTGAGCACTCAGCTCTATTCATGATATTACTCTTGGTACAACATCATTCAACACATACCCAACATCACTCAGCATCATAATAAGTTTTATATTGGTTCAAGTACCCAATGAAGTGTATTTGTTCTTTTCTCTTCCTCTCTCTTTTACCCATATTTTATTTTTTTACTTTAATCATAGCATGTCTAGTAATAATTGATCTATTCTTGATTTTATTTTACAAATTTACACTTCATTAAGTGCTCTCTCTATGCACACCCAACATCATAAAACTTCATGAGCTTCACTCTTGTAGGTAAGTTTAGGTAAGCTTCTATAATTTTCCTTTATCCTAGTATTTCACTTTGATGTATCATTAAAATAAAGGTGACGGGGGGGGGGGGGATGTAGTCATATAAAATGTCAAAATTGATAGATTTAGTTTAGCTTATGACACCTAACCCATAAGTCTTTCTTGCATGCTCTCATGACCCTTATAGAAACCTTTTTTCTTATTCTTAGTCATCTTGAGCTTTCCAAATACTAATTCCACCTCAGCCAAGTAGCATTTCCCAAGCTAATCCTATCCCCCTAGGTCCTACACTTGTAGGATAGGAGTACCCAACATGGACTATAACATCGTACCCTATGGTGTCTTATTCTGGTACTCTTATCTAATTGCATTTTAAGCTCCAATGGTCATTTTATTCCTATCCTTCATCTTGTTATCCTAGCACAAATACATTTGACCCATGACCAATAGATCTCTATAAAAGCCCATTCAAAGTTCATTTAGAATGAGATTGGAAAATATTACAAAGAAAGCAAGAATACAAGCAAAACCACTGAGGTAAAATTCCCTATTCTCTGCATATAGCCATTGAATATAGCTACAAGCATATCCAAATCCTCACACTAGTCCCTAGCCACCTCAAGCACACCCAATTTAGTATTTTTGCATCTACATTCAAACTATTACACAAAGCACATTAAGCGGGAGAACTACATATAGCTTGATCCCTCTTCAGAGTATTGGTATGTAGGTAGTGTTCCCATATAAGGGTTATGGATACACGTTCAATACAACTTACACACACTAACCCCCAATTTTTTCTCAAGTTTTATCAAAGCATAATGAAGTATAGGGTTTGAAAATTAAATCATCTCTACAAGGATTTCTATAGACTTTCAACAGTTGAGATTACATAGATAAGCTCACATAATAAGAGTGAACAAGACCCCAAGAACTTAGGTCTTTACAAGTAGTTTGGAAAACAATGGAAAGAGAAGATAATAACACCAAACTCTAGGGTGTCCTATTTCAGAGGTCCTATCCATTCACAAAACAAAAGCTAATTCCTAATTTAAGACACTGTCCTAATCCTGCATAGCCAATATCAGACCCTGCAATAGCCATTTCAATTCATTTTAAACTAAGTCTTATTTTCCCCATACTTAATGCTATTTATAGAAAGGTTAAAAATATAAATAAATTATACAAATTGGTGGTTAAATTATTGAAATATTATTTACTAATTGAGTAAACCTAGACCCTTAACTAAATTAGGAATAAGACACCAATATTCCAAAAAAATTTAAAGTTAAATTAGTGGTTAAATGAGTATTAATATTGATGAAAGCATGGGCCATGTTAGCAGTAGTCCAAAACCAGACACATGAGTCATTTTCCTTATTGATCACCACCTCATTGGTCTTCTCCTTATTATGTTGGTCTGAGTGGCTCATCTAGATCTAGAGGTGAAGGTAGGGGCTAGGAATATCCTCCCCCATCTTAGGATGGTGACATCATAGGTTGGGGTTCTCCTCCCAAGGCAAGTTTTCATGCCTAGCTCTAGAAATCTCACCTAAAATAAATCAATATGAGACATTAGAGGCTCAACAAAACACTATTTGGGTTCCCTTACCTATGGAAAAGGATCCTCCTTCCCTAGGAGGATGGGGTGGTAAGCCTTAGGACCCACCATCTACACCACCTCCCCTGACATCCATGTTTTCTATGGCTACTTAATTGTTCTCTTTATTTTTATATGTTCCTTTCTCTCTCTGCTTTTATCTCTAACTATTGATGTGATTTTTTTGTGGATGTGGTCTTTTTTAATCACTTTTTAGACTTATCTTAAGGTGTCTTTAACCTCAGTGTGATTTTGCTTGTGGGGTGTGACTTTTCCACCTAATTTTTTTGTATGATTAGCATTGTATCATATCTTGTTTGATTAATATATAGGCACTTTTTAATCAAATTTTTTTTCAAAGGCTCATTATTCATTTATTTGTCTTTAATAAAAAATGGAAAGCATGTAATATGCTAGGAAAACATGTAACATGAAATGTTGATAAGCCGAGATGGGATTTCTCTACCATAGGCAATATTTTCCATTTATGCCTAGGATGATTAGCATGAATGGCCAATTGTTAAAATGGGTTTCTCTCTCTCATATTATGGGACTTGATAATATTCAATAGCTGAAAAAAATTGGTACATACCATTAGAGACAAATTCCTTTTCTAGCTTGCCATGGTATCCTCTATGTCCTATGATTGTTCAATGAATTTTCTATTGGTATTTTTGATTTAAGTGGATGCATCAAAGGATATTTTATAAGCCTTCCATTCTCATGTCATAACATGATATGGAGCTAAATTACCTACTTCCACCTATATTTCAAGAATAATTTCTTGACTAGCATGGGAACATTCAAATTTTGTGAAATAATTGGTGGAGCTAAATTATCATCTCCTTCAACAGGGTAGATCCTTTCTACACTCACTATGCACACCATATGGGTTACCAGTATAAATTTTATGCCACGTTATGACCTCTTGTTGATAGCTTTAATGGATAATATTATTTATATATGGAAAGGAAATGAAGTTGGAAGTTACAATTGTTAGTAGGTTTTGAAGGACCATTTATCAAAGGTGCATGTTGTCACCATTCATGTGACACATAATTACTTTATCATAGATTCAATGGACAATACCTAGTGCTTTTATCATTACACATTTGGCTTATGCCTATAACATGTTATTGATGCTTTTGTGGAGGACACACACACACACACACACACACACACACACACACACACACACACACACACACACACACACACACACACACACACACACACAAACACACACACACACACACACACACACACACACACACAAACAAACACACACACACACACACACACATATCTCTTCTTCCTTCCACCCCAATGGTCTCATCTTAGGAACATACACTATATAATCTTTACTTTGAATTTGGGATGTTGAAACCTAGGCCAATGTTGTGAAGTTTCTTGGTCATAAGGGTTAGGTGACTAATATATCATTTTTTATAGAATAAGTATTTCCTTGTGATGATAGGGTATCATGGTATAAAATAAGGTACTATAAATTCTTGGTGATATGAAGGCCATTACTTGGAAGATCGTTACTTTGTGGTAAAAATAGCAACATGAAGGTTGTCACCTTAGAGATTGTTACTTTGTTTCCTCATTCTTTTGTGTAATGAAAGGATTAAAAGGTTTGAATAAAATGATGTGTTTATAATTTTTAAAAATTAAAATACACTTGAGGTTATATTAATATAACATCAAAGGAGACCTAGCATGAGAGGCTAAGGAAATTATGCAATAGTAGAAGAGGTCTAACAATTGTGGCTTAGATTAGTTAGAGAGCATAGAAGGCCCAAAAATTATGGCCAAGGCTAGTTAGATATTAGTTCTATTAGATCATGGAGTCTTGATAGAGAGATCAAGGATATTATGAGTAGTTAGGTAGTTTATCTAAAATGCATTGTAATTGAGAAAAATGTAAAAACTTTTTAAATATAGCCTTTTATCTAAGTATCTCAGGGTGAGACACCTATTTGAATCTGGTTGAGTGTTAGCATGGGCATAAGTAAGTGATATTATTGGGTATTATTTTTAAATATAAAATAAATGTAATTGTGGTAAAAAGAAGCTAAACAGTCATGGGATAAGAATAAGAAGAGACTTTATAGGCAAATCTATGAGGAAGGAAAGAATCAGGCCATTGTTTAATGAAATATATATTTAATGGCTTCATCTAGTTTATTTTTCTTCTTCATTTAGTTTATTATTTCCTTTCTTTTTTGGTTTAATCTATTTCACTATTGTCACTAAACTAATTGTCAACATTTATCATCTTGTTCACTAGTGAATTTTCCCTCTTAGTTTTGTTTTAAGGGGAATTATTTGAATTGATATGGATAAACCCATTTGCATTTGAAAATTTCACAAGTGGGAACATCTTTTCTAGTGATGATTTATCCATTGAATTCAATCAAATATGATCATAATTATAATTCTGATTATCCCACCAAGCATGCCATATGTGATCACACAATTTCAAAGGAGATTAGTTTCTTTTTAGCATGAAAATAAAATCAGAACACTATAAAAATAACATCCTAGGCACATGTCCTCATATTGGGCAAGGTATAAGAAGTGACAATAAAAAAAATACAAGACAAAATAAAATTATTATACCTTCCTCATGGATATCTCTTTCTATATATAATTCAAATTTAGATTATCTCTAATATAGTGCTTGAGGACTTTGGCAATGTCATGAAGTCACTTAGATGACATCTCCCCCTGTGTTATGCATGATTCAATGAGCAATTAAAATAAATGGATGAATCTCTCTTGAATATTTAATAGCTTAAGTTTAGTACAAAAAATATTTTCTATAATGGAGAATGGCTCCTTCGTTTATAGACTTGATGAGTGAATGTGGACTATCCATATTATATTGAGATGGAGGGTGGAGAATTAGTCCTCACCTTCATAAATGTGAGAGGTTGAGATTGTAACAGGTCCAAATTATGAAGGTTTGGTGGAAGAATTTGGATTGAGTGTGTAAGATAGATGTAACATTTTTCATCAACCTTGATTACGTACCATCCATTTCCCATTAAATTTCCTTAGAAAGTGGGAGTTTCAATTAATTTTTAATTGGAAACTTGTTATGTGATGAGGATATTAGGAAATATTTGATTTTTAAATAATCATGACATGTGCATTCTATGCAATCTCATTTATATAAGTATTTTAATTGGCTAATTAAGTTGATTTTATCCATTTTAGTATCATTTTCAAGGTTTGATTTACTTGGTTTCATATTCCTAGTGAGACATTTGCAAGAAGGGGACCAATTTTAGGATGTTGATGACAGATTAGATGATTTGATGCAGTGTATTTCCCCAATAATGGATACACCATTATGTTGTATAAGGTACACATTAAATTATGTAGATGATTTATAATATTTTAAATATTTATAACGTATGTCCTTTATTATGAGAAATTATTCTGATTTACAATTTTGATGTAGAAGAGATGAACGTGGAGTGTATACAAATAGTAATATATAATCTAATAGTAAGTCCTATATCCATGACCTCTACATTATTTAATAAATATATCATAAACTCTTGGTATTCATCTTATATGGATTATGCAATATGTTTTTCCTCTTATTTTTGAGTCATGCTCTATTTGACAAAGTATTAGCTCAATGGAACATTTATCATTTAAATATGTTGTCATAAATTTATATTACAAAGAGTGTTTTCATTTGTATCCTTTTTAGTGTCTAGAATGTGTGCCTTTCCTTTATCTATTTTATTATTGATCATCACTTTCAAAACATCTCAATACTCTCCTAGACTAATGGGTGTAAAATTTAGATGAGACAAATACTCATCTATGTTCATTGGAACTTGATTCTCATCATCATCACTATCATTTTCTCTAATAATTATCTAATCAGTATCCTCCGAATTAATTAATAATGGAGGATTTGGTATACTTTGTTATTATGTATCCTTTTTTGTTCCTTGCTTAATTAATATATCCAAAGTTGGCTCTTTTTCATTTACTTTACTGGACTCACCAATTTCATATATATATGTATTCTTTTTGGTGGTATGATGGTGGAATGTAAAATATCATATTATGGATTGCATCCATCACTATGTTATAGCACTTTGAAATACTTAAAAGGTTCATTATCTATATAATGTGTACAAATGTCCCTTACAAAAACCTTTAGGCATTGATTCAAATTAGAAGGTATAGGTTCCATTACATGGATCTATGGTCTATTTAAGAGTAAGTTATAGTGAACATGATTTAGAATCACATGAAACATATTGGGTAGTGTCTTAGGGACAATTATCACATCCAAATTAATTGATCTTAGCACTTAAAGGAACATTTTCAAATCCTTTGATATTTTTATATGATTTATAAAGAGTCCATATAGATACCCAATGCTTGTAGAAAGGTGATGTTACAAATATTAATATTGATCCATTATATATCAAAACACATTTGAATCCCTTATTTGATATTTTAATTTTAATGAACTAAAGTATGATGAGTAGGCCAATCATTGATCCATTATATATCAAGACACATTTGAATCCATTATTTAAGACTTTAATTTTAATGAACAATGGGATATTTTGATCTATAGTATGTTGAGTAGGCCAGTCATCCTTCTCAAAAGATATCATGTCTTCATTATTATTCAATGTATTGATTAATGATGTAAATTAGGTTGGTTCTACATCATTTGGTAAATTTGTATCACATAATATTGCATATAAGATATCATTGTATGTATTTGACCTCTTGAGTATCTCTATTATGGATATCTTAGCTTGGGGATTCTTAAGATAATTATTGATATCATACCCTTTAGTTGGATTGGTTGGTATATTAGGAGGTGAAGGGCGATGAGGAGGAACATTTTTATTTCTTGCATTTTGTCATTCATGGTGGGAAAACTTACCTATTCACATGGTGATAACATGGACCATAAAATCCAATATAAGTATAGGTAATATAATGGGGATAGGAAAGTAGTTGGCATGACCTTGAGGTCTAGGAAAAGGAGGAAATAAAGGAATATTACATGCCCTTTGATGTCAAGTGGTGAACAAAAGAATATCAATAAATATATTTATAAAATAGGAGTTACTAAGGAGAGCTAAGGATTATTGATTATTAATTTGAACCTTAGTTTCATTACACATGAGTTTAACCAATTTAATTACATGGTTGTGAAATATATTATGTATTTTAAGAAAATGACATGTGATGATGATAATCATATCTTGAATTAGTATGAACTATGTATATAATTTTATAGCCATGATCATTTTTTGTGAATAATAGGAGATCATAAATTAATACTAAAACTATAACATAGAAAATATGAAACCCTGAGAGGTAGGATGAAACAATAAAGGCAACCTAGGGTTTACCACACTTGAATGAATAATTAGGTTCACTAATATGTTTTCACTTATTTTGGATTTATTTATGTAAACATTCTAAAACCTTTGAATATTCATATTGTATAAAATAAGTTTGAATTATAGAGATTTGATTGTAATAAGTAGACTGAAACTAATTAGTTTCACTTAATATTTATAAAAATGACCAAGAGGATAGAGTACTTAGCTTGTTACTATTATATTCTTGTTTGTGATAGCATACAATCAATATAAATGACCTAAAATGGACATGGTATCACTTTTATTAGGATAATTACTATCATAATTCACTTGGACAAATATGATAATGCCTAGATGCCTACGACTAGCAAATATTTATACTTTCTACTAGAGTTGTCCTCTATGTTTTTTAGGTTTTTTCTACCACATAGAATTGTGCATACCTATCAAGATGTTTCTTGTGTAATATTAGAGGCTCTATCCTATGTGTAAATGAATATTTGTCTTCCTTCACTTTGAAATCCTAACTCCATTTTAGACACTTGGATTAGCCTATAAAAAGGGGTTAGAAAGATGGGCTAGATAGTCCCAAACACACCCCACCATATGGTTTAGTGTTGCCTATTTTTCAATAAACCAAAAAGGTATCAAGTTGCAAGTAGTTCTCATACTTATGTGGATGTGTGCTAAATAGTGATCCAATAGTATGTATGCAACATGTTTGTCTTTTGACACTTGACAATATACAATTATGACCTTGATTTAGGTGTAAAAACTTATCTTGATTATTGTTCCTTTGAGGGATTTTTATATTTTTTATCTAAGATAGTTATAGCCTTAGGCTTGATATATTTATATAGATGACCCTTCAAGTAATTTTCCTCCATAACTGACATGTGAATGACTAAAGGGAAGGGTTTAAATTTGAAAAATAGTTATTTGGATAAATTTTCACACCATAAAAAAATTCATATACCAATGGTAACCTATATCATCTAACTATGTATAGAATTTACCAAGATGGAGAAGACAATGATGTGAAGAATGGTGACATTTTGCTTAGGATAATAGACAATTTAAGCACATGCTATGGAGATATTATATGTGAATGATGAAAAATCAGGAACGATAGGCCCATAGATATAGTAATGGCTATGAGATAATGTGAGCAAGAGTCAATTATGTACACATAAGTCTTTTATGTTATGGATTGATCAAAACTGACATTGTCAAGTGTATAATACTAAATTTATGTGTCTACAATATGCAAGAAATCATCTAAATTAGATTCAAGACTCTAATGCTTGTGTGAATATAAAAATATGTTTAGACTCTCATGCATAACAAAAGTAATCTAAAGTCCCTCATTATAGAGTGCAGGTGAAAAAGAACTATTTTGTCACTCTATCATAGAGGCTGGAGCAAACAAATATAAGTTTATATCTCACTCGAAGTGATCCCAATGAAGATGAAGTAGTTTATTTATATATAATTCTATGAGGAGAAGTCTAGTCAACTAATTGGATGATTAACAAAATAACCTATAAGTTATTGAATGACCCATGGAACATAATAAATATGAAACAATTCTAGTAGTGTGTTTTTTTAATGAATAAAGCACATACACATGATATAAAGTGTGTTTCATTATAACTGTAGTGATATGTTGAGAAATATCATAATACAACTCATGGTATAAAACATCACAATCCACACAAACATCAAGAAGATGCATATTATAATCATAAGCAATGACAAGATATTGACTAGATGCAAAAGAATCTGCATGAGCAATCTATTGCTACAATAAGGTAATACCATCTTACAAATATTTGATGAGAGTATCTATATTTTAAAGGTGTGATGGACATAGGGTATTTTAGTTTCTCAGTTTACTATTTTTCTTAATTTTTTTGACCATATCCTCTTTAATGTTAGGTTGTGGAGCTAAAAGCTTCACTGATGCAAATGGAGGAGGATGCTGAGTTGCAGAGCAATCGACGTCAGTCTGATCAACCCACACCAGTCATATATAGTGTGCATAGCAACTGACATCGATCAAAAATTGGCTGACATCGGTCATCCCTAGATAGACAGGGACTGACTTCGGTCACCTGTGCATTTCAGAACTATTTATTGCACAAACAGTTAGTTGTTGAATAGCCAATTTGCATGTTAAAGGCTAATTATAGTCTTGAGTTGCGTGTATAATTATTGTAATTAAGAAAGTATAATTATTGTTTGCATGAGGTCTATTTAAGAGACTCATGGGTTGTATTGTAATTAAGGCAAGAAAGAGTTTTCTTCCAATTGTAAGATCGGGTTGATCTACAGGTTATGCAAGATCAGGTAGAAGATCTACATGGTAAGTAAGATCAGGTTGATTTATAGGTTGTTGCAAGATTAAGGAGATCTACTTGAAGTAATTTTGAGTGCTTGGTATTGGAAGTATTGTTACTGACTGGTTGGAGGTGAAAAACAGCTCTGTGCTTGAGTTGTTTGTTGTGACCGTAGTTGAGAGAGAGTGAGCAATTGAGGGAGAATATCTATATGCCCTAGGTGTGTGGGAAGCCTTTGAGGTGTGGAAAGAAGACTGTGGCACTTCTTTATTGTATTTCCTTCTGAAGAGTATTGAATACAAGATTGTGTATTGTCTCTCAAATTATGTGTTGTTTCTGGTTTCTAGTTACTTATTGCTTTTGGTTTAATTTTGTGCTTAGTTGCTTATATATGGTAATCAGTTGTGCTTCCTAGGTTCTAACAAGTGGTATTAGAGCTAAGGTTGCAGGGAGAAAGTTTGTGTTTGATTACAGGTCACTCTCAGGGATTTCTGATTGAGTGGGAGTATAGCAATGGCAGAAGAAAGTAAGCTAAGAATGGAGAAATTCAATGGCACAAATTATCAATTATGAAAGATGCAGATAGAGGATTATCTGTATCAAAAAGATCTATACTTACCATTGGGTGGGGTTGCATGCAAGCCCCTAGATATGAAAGATGAGGAATGGAATGTTCTTGATCGAAAGGCTCTAGGAACTATAAGGTTGAGTCTTGCATCATTTGTGATTTCCAACTTATCACAGGCTAAGACAATGGTAGAGTTGATGGAATCTTTGGCAAATTTATATGAAAAACCCTCAGCTTTGAATAAGGTATTTCTTATGAAGCAATTATTTAATTTGCAAATGCAGGAAGGTGGATCGGTACATAGTCATCTTAGTGATTTCAATGGTTTGGTAAACCAGTTAATTTTAGTCAATATTGTTTTTGATAATGAAATTAAGGCTCTCTTAATCTTATGTTCATTACCTAAAAGTTGGGATAGTTTGGTAATGGCAGTTAGTAATACTGTGTCTGCTTCAAATATCTTAAAAGTGGATGATGTTGTTAGTGTAATCTTGAATGAAGAAATTCACAGGAAAAGGACAGGAAAATCATCGGGGAATGCTTTGAGTGTTGAAATTAGGGGATGGTAAAGAGAGAAGATCGAGCAAGGGAAATCAAGGTCAAAGATAGGTAGGAGATCTAGATCCAGGCCTAGTAGGAAAATCTACTAGAATTGTGGAAAGAAAGGGCATGTAAAGAAAGATTGCTGGTTGGTTGAAGATCAACAAGAAGGAAATGAAGAAGTAGTTGTTGCAGGTATTGTTGCATAGGATGCTCTTGTATATTCCTTGGATAAAGTGGAATCTTGGGTTTTAGATTCTGGTGCCTCTTTCCATGCATCCCCAAATAGAGAATTTTTCCATAAGTATGTCCAGGGAGACTTTGGAGAGATTTATTTAGGGGATGGTAAGCCTTGTCAAATGGTTGGCAAAGGGAAAGTGAAGCTAAAATTGCAGACGGCCAACACATGGGTGTTGAAGGAGGTCATGCATATCCCAGTCCTGAAGTGGAATTTGATTTTTTTAGGAAGTTTGGGTGATGAGGGATGCACAGTAACTCTCACAATGGACTCTTGGAAGGTTACCAAGGGTGCACTTGTTGTAGCAAGAGGTAAGAAAGTAGGTACTCTTTATCTATCTACTTGTATTACTGATTCTCCTTCTGGTTTATCTACTTTAGCTGTAGATTCAAAGATGTGACTTTGTAAGCTTGGTCACATAAATAAGAAGGAGATGTATGTTCTTGAGTCAAAGGGTAAGAGTTCATATCCGGATAGCATAGATCGATATTTCTATAAGCAACAAAATAAAGTGAGGTTTCTTGAGACTAAAGCTACAAAAAAGGATCGGGTCTATTGCACAAAGAGGAAATCTAATGTTTTTGACAAGAACAAGAAAGCCTTGGTGTTCATGGAGGAGATGATGGACATAGATCAGCGGATGGGGCTAAATAATTTTGAGCAGGGTAGTTTGAACAATGGAATGATTCAAAGTAAGCTCATGGGTAAAAAGTCATCACTCATAGGTAAACATAGGTACCGACGTCAGTCAGGGGGAACTGACATCAAACAGACAGGCATCGACGTTAGTCATGTGCAAACTAGAGGAGTTGGTGGTGTCAGGCAGGTGGACACTGACGTTGGTTAGGGAACTGACGTCAGCAGTTAGGTCAGTTGCAGGAAACCGACGTTGGTCGGATGCAGACTGAGAAGTGATCAACATCTGTCACTGTTAAAATGGATTATGGGTGGACATTAAGCTGTCAAGGAGTCTCAAATGCCCATATGGAGGATTGAAAGGGTAAGTAAGCCTCAAATTCATTATTCCCCTTCTTTAGATTACTTGTTGCTCACTGATGGTCAAGAACCAGGAAGTTTTAAAGAAGCAGAATAGGTAGAATCTAGGAAACAGTGGGAGCATGGCATGAATTCCTTGGAAGAGAACCAAATGGGAGATTTGGTAGAGTTTCCAGCTGGAGAGAAAGCACTGAAAGATGAACGGATTCCTAGGTCAAAGAAGAGAGTGAATGGACACGTGAGATGGAAGGCCAGGGTATGGTCTTGAGTAGGCTGCAGGACAATGGAGGTTTGACAGGTGGATGACAAAGTAGGGCTTTAGTCAATGTCATCATAACCATTGTGTTTTCTTTACTAGGTTGGATAATATTAGCTACATTATCCTGTTACTATATGTAGTGTGTATGCTTGTTGCAGGGTCACACATGCAGGGAGTTTTTG
Source organism: Torreya grandis (assembly GCA_037957365.1). NCBI lineage: Eukaryota > Viridiplantae > Streptophyta > Pinopsida > Cupressales > Taxaceae > Torreya > Torreya grandis. Next base: position 2,718,761 of record JARHVA010000228.1, on the reverse strand, counting down.
AGCTAAAGGTAAAGTTAGTTTAGAGGTATGTCATGAAGAATCTGGGAGTAGCAAGATTCTTTGGCATGAGTATTCCTAGAGATAGGGAAGATCACAGGTTGATGTTGTCTCAGGATGATTGTCTGATTAAGGTAGTGGCGAGGTTTAGGATGCAGGATGCAGAACCGGTTAGCACACAAATAGATGGATGGTTAACAAAGCAGTGTCCCCAATCACATGATGAGGTTAAGTACATGTGTACTAGACCTAAGTTTTCCCAAGTAGTGGGAGTTGTCAGTGAGTTTATGGTCAATTTGGGAAAGAAGCACTGGAAACCAGTTCAGTGGATTCTCAGGTATTTGAGACGGACTAGCAGTAGGTATACATGTGATGCAGGGTCAAGTACTTTTCTACATGGGTATGTAGAATCGGATATGGCAGGTTACTTGGTTGATAGGTGTTGCACCATAGGATGTGTGGTGGTTGGTCTTCAAGATTGATCTTGAAGAGGAATACAAGCCAAGAAACAAATTAGACAGTGTATAGGTACAGGTACAGGTGCAGCTATTTATCTCCAAGTGGGAGATTGTTAGGCTGTGGAGCTAAAAGCTTCACTGATGCAAATGGAGGAGGATGCTAAGTTGTAGAGCAACCGACATCGGTCTGATCAACTAACATCGATCATATATAGTGTGCAGAGTAATTGACATCGGTCAAAAATTGGCCAACGTCAGTCATCCCCAGACAGACATGGACCGATGTCAGTCGCCTGTGCATTCTAGAACTATTTGTTGCATGAACAGTTAGTTGTTGAATGGCCAGTTTGCATGTTAAAGGATAATTATAGTCTTGAGTTGTGTCTCTAATTATTGTAATTAATAAATTCTAATTATTGTTTGCATGAGGTCTATTTAAGAGACTCATGGGTTGTATTGTAATTAAGGCAAGAAAGAGTTTTCTTCCAATTGTAAGATCAAGTTGATCTGGAGGTTGTGCAAGATCAGGTAGAAGATCTACATGGTAAGTAAGATTAGGTTGATTTTTAGGTTGTTTCAAGATTAAGGAGATTTACTTGAAGTAATTTTGAGTGCTTGGTACTGGTAGTATTGTTACTAACTGGTTGGAGGTGAACAACAGCTATGTGCTTGAGTTGTTTGTTGTGACCATAGTTGAGAGAGAGTGAGCTCTTGAGGGAGAATATCTATATGCCCTAGGTGTGTGGGAAGCCTTTGAGGTGTGGGAAGAAGACTGTGGCACTTCTTTATTGTATTTCCTTCTGAAGAGTATTGAATACAAGATTGTGTATTGTCTCTCAAATTCTGTGTTGTTTCTGGTTTCTAGTTACTTATTGCTTCTGGTTTAATTCCGTGGTTAGTTGCTTGTATATGGTAATCAATTTTGCTTCCTAGGTCCTAACATTTAAATGGACATAATTCAAAAAATAACATGGCATTCTCAATTTGCATGTTATAATTGGACCACATGAGTACAATGAGGCCTTAGCATGAATCCATAAAATTGAAACAAAAAAATGCCTTGAAAATAACTTTAAACTATTGAAAACTTAAAATTTATGGAAATGGAACAAAAAATAAGAAACAATTGGGAACTTAAATTATGCCTTGTAATCCCATATATCACACATCAAAAGATGAAAAAGTTACCCCCTCTAGAATAAATAGGTGGAACTTTATTTATAGTAAATTTACAAATGATTTATAATATATAAATATGCAAAATTTATTGAAAAATAAAATCATGATGCAAAATGGAACAAATCTAAAACCACATCTATGAATAGCATGCAAACTCTTGCATTTTAAAAAATAACAGGTCAATTAATTGCATGAATCAAAGGATATGGATTCTTAAAGTTTGAAAGTCATGAATTGCATTAATTTTTTTGGAAAAAACTATTTTTTTTTTGAAAAATGGTTCATCAAATTTATTAATTAACCCTACCATTGCCTAACTTTTTAAAATTAGGTAGGAGGGAGAAAATGACCCTCCCAAGATTTTTGGATTAAAATTTAGGCCTCTATAACAAAAACATCAACATATAATGTCATAATAGGGAAAGGATGATACCTTTGGGGCTTAAAAAACATATAAATAGTCTTATTATCACCTAGGGCCCTATTGGAAGATGCAAGGGTTGGTAAGTTATAGCATGGGTGACAAACATTGATCATATGGGGTTGGGATATGTGGTACTTAGTAATAAGTTGTATCAACAACCAAGGGTTGTAATAGGGGATAGGGTCTATGAGTGGTGGTGGAAACAACCATTAGTGTGTGAAAAAAGGAGTGGTGCACTGGTGACAATGCTAGAGAGACACACAAATACTACCACCAACTAGGTTATGCCTAGTTAGATCCCCTTAATGCACCTATAAAATTCAAAAACATGCCATAAATAAACTATTAATAAATTTTTCATAAACTTGGAATTTTAAAATGTCTTAGAGAAAAGAATCAAAAAATGAGAAGTTAGGGCTTTCAAACAACAATAAAATACAAAAAAATTGTAGAGGATCCATATTTCCCATATTCTTCCTTGGAATGTCCAACCTCTAAAATGTGTTAGAAAAAAATTATCTAATAAAAAATTTCCATTTTTTTCAAATTTATAATATTTTTATAAAATTTATCAAAAATTCACACCATAGTCAAGAAAAATATTATTTTTATATAAAATAGAAATACCCCCTAAAAATCCCCAAAAAATATCCCAAAACATTATTTTAGTAGAAATAAAATTATCAAGATGGTATTTTTGAAAACGCATAATTATAGAGGGCTTAAAAATTTGATACTTGGAGAAGTTGTGTGGGAATTTTGAAAACATTTTAAGTGATTAAAAATCCACAAATACCATGTATATAATGAGTGGCTTAAATTTACTTAGGAGGCTGGAGAAATGTGTTGTAATGTTGACTGCTCCTTAGAAAACAACAACTATGGATTAGGGAGAGATAGGTTTTGATACATATATAAAAATAAAAGATTGAATATCATTTATAGAATCTTTTATTTCTCAAACTACTCTCTTATTATTGATTTACTCCATAAAAAAATATAGTTTTTCATAAGAGTGAAACACTAATAAAGATTGTATTTTAAAAATGTACATTATATAAAGAGATGAGGGTATATATAGAAAATAAAACTTCATACACTCATTTTTCAATTGGCCACATAATAGGCACATGTGATCATGCGAATTAGAGGTGGCACACTAATATATAACATTAAATGTTTATTTTTCTCCTATTATAAGCCTAGGAAAGTGTATCAATGCATACTTAGTATGAAAGCTAATACAACTTAACTCAATAATTTGTGCACATTAAATATTTCACTAACATCTTCTTCTTATATCTTTATTTACAACTGAAATTATTAATATACCTTATAAATATCAAAACTACACCAAAACAAAATCAATGGTTGAATGATATCCATTCTTTATTAAGTTTTTTAATTTTTATCATTTGTAAATTCATACCTTTAATTTACCCTTTCAATTCTGAAACATCAATAAAACTTTTAGATCTCATATTCTTGAATAAAAAAAACTCATTGTTTCAACATTTTTTTCACATTTAACTCCTAGAAATCCAAGTCACCAAAACTTAGCATGAACACTCCATATCATCTCTCTAAAAGAACTACTATTGTCTCCATTTTTTGATTGAGATCGATGAATTACCCTTTAAGTGTTGGAACACTAATATATAGTCAAGATCATATATTTTATAGATTAATGGTCATCATTATTTCATGGCTTGATTTTTTAATTTCCTCTTAATATTTTGAATCACTGAAACTAGGATTTAACAGTCTAAATTTCATCTTTATGAGATCAATGGTCATCATTGTTTCAAGTCCACATCTTGCATTTGGTGTTTTAACCTATGAATTTATAAAACCTCTTTGTGGGCCCCTTGGTTAAAAATAAAGACCTTATGGACCCTACTAATCATTAGGCATCCAACTAGCAATATTCCATTACTTGGACACTTAATATTTCCTAGCTATATATTCAATACTTCTTCCCCTACTTTAATCTTAAATATTATTAATTTTGGTTTATATCTTACTAAAAACTAATAAATAATTCTTTACTCAAAGAAGTAATTATGTATAACTAATTTTAATCAATCATAGGTCCAAACATTTGAAATAGGAAAATGAACCATCACCTATGAAAAAATAACCCTTATCCTAACACATCAACTAGTCAATTTTACATCAAAATCTACCACATGACCTAAGTAAAAATTTACAAAAATTCCCATGAATAAAATTATAAATTTAAAATTATGCCTTCATTATCATTCGATGATTTTGAATGCTTGTAAAATAATGCATGAAACACAAAGGCTACAAACTTGATGATTGGTAGAAAATGGTAATCCTAGAATACAACCTACACTATACTCCCTATACTAAAAACTAATCCAATAGGAATTAAAACATCATACAATAAAAGAAACAAAGAAATTAATATTCAAAGATAAATTTTATATATTAATAACTATAATATACCACCAAGATAAATACATGAAATACTATTATTTTCATTAATACATGTGGCATGTAATAGAAGAAACAAATAATGACTCAAAAATGAAGATGCCAAAAATAATAATATATTAAATATAAATTTGTTACTTAGAATATAAAATTATTAAATGTGGTAATATAATATCCAAGTCCTACAATACATCAATAATCCCTTCAATGAACAATATAAAAAATAAATTTCATATTAAAAAAACACATCTAACTTTTCCTTAAGAAGGAATTTTTATAGAAGTGCATGCAAAAATTTAGTTCAAAAACTCATTTTAATCAACAAGGCACTCTTATAAGTTCCAAATTAGGTCATTTTGGTTTACCACTAAGGTCTCTATATTAACCATACATAGTTTGGTGAGAGTTTTAGCATTAAAGGACCTTAAATCCTAGTTTTTTCGTATAATCAATAGTTTATCCACTTTTAAAGTCGTGATTAATCACTTTATTTGTAACTAGAATGAAGAGTTATTGAAGGTAACTTGTAGTTGCTGAAAAGAATTTTTTAATCCCAATTTTGATCCAAACCTTGAAAACATATGATACTCCCAAAATAATATAAAAATAGATTATCTCTTTTGATAGTAAAAAGGGAGTGATTAATTCCCCCAATTGATATCATCAAAGTTGATATCACTACAATTATTGTTATCACTTCCATGTATGATACCTACACTTTAAATATATCACATTCATGTTTCCATTTAATATATCACATTTATCAAAACAAGTTATCTAGAAAACACCAACCTCACATATATTTTAAGGATTAACTAAACATTTTATTTGTTGAAGAGGACTCTCAGTCTCAATACCAAAATAAAATATGGATTTACTCATTTCCAAACCCACCTAACATGTATGAATAGGAGTAATGTAAAATAAATAAATAAAAATATTTATTATATAAATAATACAAATGAAGAAATGAAAATATAAAAGATACATAGAAAAGTACATCCAATGATGAACACTTGTGACATGAATTTTATTGTATTAAATTTAAATACTTATAGTTGATGCCTTTTAATATAATTATGTACATGAAAATTCTACTAGTGTTTTATTTATATTAATTAGGTAATAAAATTTGAGGATGACATTATAGATTCAACTCCCATGTGTGTATTGTAATGATGTATTTTGTATTGTATTGATGTGACATTTTTACATTTTTTAAAGCCATTCTTAAAATTTTATAATTTAAAAAAAATAAATAAATAAATAAAAATAATTAGTAATAATTCACCATTAACATATGATAAAACTAATTTGTGACCAAAAAATTCAAGTATTACATTTAATATTAACAAAATCAATCTCACCAATTAAATTTAAAAAAAAGGTCAAATTCCTTCCTCTGCTAAAAGTAATATATGATACCTAACATTAATATTATATGATATCATTAATTAATTGATACCAAATGGTTCTCATTGGGGATAAATATGATTCATAATTAATTTTTTACCAATAATGCTTAATATAATATAATATAACACCATTTATATACAATGAGAGATACTTATAGTACTTATGGATATAATATAGTTATTGGTAATTATCATTTATGAGTACTATATTTAGTTTCCTTTGCACAACACTTAAATGTATAGATCCCTCTTTTAAAACATAAACCAATTTTTTATATATATAACTTTTCTTTTATTGTTATTTTTTAATTTCTTCACACATAGAGTGTATATGTCTATATATGCATTCGTATATGTTTCAAATTTAAAATTAAGTAAAAGTTTAATAAATTTAACTTTAGTCTTATTAATTTTATATATAGATTTTTTAAATGCTCATTTAAATGGAATTTAAACTTAACAGCCTTTATAATTGAACATAATGTTCAATTAAGTTGAAAACTATATTTAGTTTCCTTTGCACAACATTTAATTTTATAATTGATTCTTTTCAAACATAAATCAATTATGTATATTAACTTGTTTTTATTATTGAATTTTTTATTACTTCAAATATATATATATATATATTTTATATATATATATATATAATAATAATATTTTTTTATTTTACTTTCAAATTAAAATTAGTAAATTGTTTATTAAATTATACTTTAGTTTATAATATTTCATTTATAAATATTTAAATTCTCAAATTTTAATGGTTTTTAAACTTGATGTTGCGTTTATGTTTATATAAAAGAACTTAGTTGAACTGAAATTTATATTTACCTTCTTCTCTAAAACATTTAAACTTAGAGTTGACTCTTTTAAAACATAGACCAATTATATACTATTATTTAATTATTTATTTTTTCTGTTACTTCGACTGTATAATGTACATGTTTATATGTGTACAAAATATATTCAATTTTCATATTTACATTGAAATTTAAAATAAAAATTAAGTAAAAGTACAATCTATTAGACTTTATTGTATAAGATTATATATATATATATATATATATATATATATATATATATATATATATATATATATATATACTCCCTTTGATTGGATTTTAAACTTGTTTTTGGATTTGCAATCAATCGTAATGTTCAAGTTGACCATATATTTAATTTTCTTTGCATAATATTTAAAACTAGAGCTGAATATTTCAAAAACATTAAATAATTATGTATGCCACTTTACATTTTTTTTAAAAAATTTATTCAATTCAAATGTATAATGTATATGTTTATCTAAAGTTTCAAATTTTAATGAAAAATAATATATAGTAAAGATTCAATACATATGAGTTTAGTCTATAATATTCTATTTATAATTCTTCAAATTTTCATTTTTGGGTATTTGTAAATTATTTTTATGATTTATTGGGCTTCAACCCTTGTGTGTTTAATTTTAAAATCTATGTTATTTTACACAAGCCTTAAATCCCATTTATTCATTCCTTGAAGTTTATTAAATATTTAAAGATTATTTTAATTAATATCAATTTTATCAGGGCTATAAGAACAATAATGATGTTATGATACTTCTTAAAATAGATTAGAATAATAGTCAAAATACCAAACATAATACTTCAGATGAACAAAAAATACTCTATTGCATTAAAAAAAAGAGTATAATTGTATTATAATATTACTGGCCTCCTTGAGGGGGAAACCTCCTTTAAAAAAATCTCAATATAATACAATTCATGGATTCCCTTCCACTAATCTAGGCTCTAATTTATACTAATTATAACCTAGCTAACTATTACTTCTCATGCATGTTGGATTATTATAATATCTCAAGGGACAAGTTACAAATCATATGTGTCCATAGATTTTATAAAAGATAATATTAAAAAATAAAAATTTAGGATGAATGGATCATAACATGCCCTCCCCCTTTAAAATATTTTCCCTCAAAGCTAAAGTTGAGGAAAATGTTATTGGATCTAAAGCATGGGCTCCCATGTTGCATCTTTTAGCTATAATCCATGCCACTAGACCATAACCTTAGTGATGGTATAAGTGCAAAGGTGACAGGAGTGCCTATACAAAATAGCTTCAAGTTCAAGAAGGAGAGAGTCTTCTAGATTGAGCTTATGAAGTACTACTTGATTTGTGACATTATGGCCAAGGACTTTATTCAAACAAGAACATGAAAAATGAGGTGGACATGGGACCAATCAGTTCTAGCTTTCATGCAATAAGACCAATCTATTGAATAAACTTATAAGTTCCATGAACTTGGGAGAAAGTTATGATGTCACTTTATCTTGAGAAAGGACTACTTGTAAGGTTGTAGTAAGAGGAAAACCATATCTCCAAGTTGTAAGGTTAATTTAAAATGATGTTGATCTACTTGCTGCTTCATATAATTTTGTGCCATGTGGAGATTATCCTTGATAAGGTGAAGAATATTGTACTAGGTGTTGAAGGTAGTGTCTACTCATGAGAGCTACTAAGAAGATAAAAAATAATATATGGTTGCTTTTGACCATAGAAAACTTTGTAAAGAGTCATCCTAGTGGATGTGTAATAAGAGATGTTGTACTAGTCATTCTGTAAGTGTTAACCATTTGACCCATGGATTTTTTTAGTTAGAGATAAAATAACAAATATATGATTCCAAGCATTTATTGACAATTTTAGTCTAGTCATTTGTCTATGGATGGTAACCTAGATAATTTTTAGTTGGGTAGTTAGGTTCTTAGAGAGTTATTGATAGAAGTGAATTGTTAAATCTAAATCAAGATCAAATATAATATAAATTAGGATTCCATGAAGGGGGAATATTTGATCAAAAAATGTTTGGGTGATGGTAGAAATAAAGTAAGGATGGGCTAAGGCAAAAAAATGAGCATATTTAGAGAGGCGATCTACCACCACCAAAAAGGACTAAATTTATACCAAATTTTGGTAAGCCTTATATAATAACCATGGATATGTATATATAAGTATGTTGTATAATGGGAACGGTTTGAGGTAATTCGAACACTACCACTATTTCTTCCTTGCGATGTTGAAATACTTCACATTCCTCCAAAAATGTCTTGAGATATTTCATGATGCCTAGCCAAAATAAAATATGGAGAACACATTCATAGGTTTTCAAAAATATTGAATGACCTATGGAATATTAGTTATATAACTCATGAAAAATACTGTGTTATAACTTGGATCCTAAAATCAAGATAATGTGGCCTTTGTATAATAAGGATTGGTCATCCCAAGTATAATAGGGTTTAAAATCTAGGTCTATAGATAATTGTTAGATGATTTTCTCCATGTGACTATCTTTCTTCCACTCTTATTGGATGTCATGCATCTATTTTTAAATAGGTATGAGTAGTGAAAACACATGTATGTTTTTCATACTGGTAGGATAGGGCATCTGTGATGAGATTATCCTTGCCCTTTTAATAAGTGATATCATAATCATACCCCATTAATTTGTAAACCCAATTTTTTTGAAATATGAAAGTTCCTATTACTCTAAGAAGTATTTTAGGATTTTATTATCAATTTTGATGAAAAAATTCCAACCCACAAGGTATGGTTGCCACTTACCAATAACATGGAGGATAACCATCATTTCCTTCTCATATGTTGACTACAAAAAATAATGCCCACTAAGGGATTTATTGGTGAAGTCGATGGGACATCCCTATTACATAAGGACTACATGAAGACCATTTCCACGTGTCAATTTCAATAAAAAATGTGCTTTATAAAAATAACATGGTCAAAATAGTGAAGTACACATAACCTACTTCTATACCCCAAAAGCTTGTTCAGCTATGATGGACCGCAAAAAGGATCATTTTTTTAACATGGTGTTCGATGGGGTGATAAAATTTCCATAATATCTAAAAGATTTAGTGAAGCAAATAATTAAGACAAGAAATCCATGAATGCTTTTGAGTGTTCTAGATTTAGGCCAATTTGTCATGGCCTCATTTTTTCTAGGTTGACCCAAATTCTAGTTGCTTAGATAATGTGGCTTAGGTGCTCCACCTCTTACTAACCAAAGGAACACTTAGACCTTTTTTTACATAGTTTTTTGTATGTAATAATTTTTAAATACATGTCAAGGTGTTGGATATGTTCATACCATGTTTTTATATACATAAATATATCATCAAATAAGACCAGGATGAATTTATATAAAAAGGATTAAAATAGTTTGTTCATCAAACCTTGGAAGGTGGATGGGGCATTGGTAAGTTTGAATGGAAATACCATGAATTCATAGTGGCCATTATGTGTGTGGAAATAAATTTTTAAAATATATTCATCTTAGAGATGGATCTGAATATACCCAGATTGTAGATTTAATTTTGAGAAGAAACAAACACCATGAATTTCATCTATCATTGGTATAGAAAATTTATATTTAATAGTGAGCTTGTTTAAATAAAAAAATTAAATGTATATCCACCAAGATACACCTTTTTTATGGACCTCTAAAATTAGATATGAGTATGAGCTTATGCCTGAATGAATGAATCGTGCCTGCAGAAGTTCTTGGACCATATTTTCAATTTTGGATTTCTAAAAAAGGATAGTGGAATGGACAAATATTAGTGGGTGCATATATAGAAATGCATTGAATACAATGGTCTTATAATTGATGAGGTGGAAAGCTTCTTAATTCCTTTAATATTGATGCATGTTTGACTATAACATTTTATAAGTCATTAGACTGGTGAGAATCAAGATATGTGCTCAGTTGAATAGAGGATAGCTGAGAAATTATTCCATATGAGTTTTTTTAAGGAGCTTATCCATGCAATGGGAACTGATAACACAAGGATTTTAGTAAGAGGCCTTTTAGTGTGTATTGTTGATTGTTTTTAGCAAGTAACATCCAAAGTTATGAAAAGTACCATAATATAGGGTGAAGAATGTGTAACCATTAGGATCTAAGAACCACATTACATTTGCTCAAGGGAAAGGAAAACATGTATATTCTTAAGATATAATCCACCACATAAATTCAAACATCATGACATTTACCATTACATGATAGTGTTCCTCCATTAGTAATAATTACTTCAAAGACTCAATTGGGATACAAAAAATAGTTAACTTATTGGCCATCTAAAGATCAATGAAGTTATGTGTGCTACTAGATTCAATGAAAATGGTGAGGGGATGTTCCTTAAAATACCCCTTTAGTCTCATAGTCTAAGAAGTGGTTACACTGGTGCCAAGACATGCATCCAAAATTTAGGGTATGACTCCATGGTGTTAGGTTATTCAAATTTAGGTTCTTTATCAAAGTAAACTTAAGTATTTTCCCATTATTCAACATATATTGGTGACTTGATATCAAAAACATATGTCATTTATTCAGTGCAATTGTATCCTCTAGATAATTTTTCATCATAATTGTACCATAGCACTTTTTTATGAGAAGAGTGTATTTTTAGCTTAATAAGGTGCTTAATAAGGGTGAATTTCATAGGATGGTTTTTTCTTGATTATGGTACTATAAATGTCTTGAAAGAACCAAAATTAGAAGATTGACACTAGGATGTGATCTTATCTTCCACAAGTTTGGTCAATCCTGATGCTTCCATCAAGTTTTTAGGTTTAAACATCTTGACCTTCATGTGAATTATATCTTTGAGACCACTGATGAAACAAATTTTTAAAAAATTATATTTTAACCCTTAATTTTTGTTAGCCAAAATTTCAAATTTAGCTTGATATTCATGAAATATTTCAATTTTCCATAGTTTAGTTAGGACCCTAGTGAAATTATCATAAGTATTGGGACCAAATATAACTAATAAAATATTGAAAAAATAATCCTAAGTAGGTTCTACATGATATTTTTTCTACCATTTATACTATTAGACAACTTCCTTAAGTAAGTGAAATGAGGTGATGGGTACCTTATCTACCCCAATGTATTGTGCAAGCTAAAATATTGTTCAACACAATAAATATATCTAGTTGGTTCTATACCATAAATTTTTGAAAGTATAATTTAGGACCATGTGCATTTTAGAGTTAAAAAATACCTTCAAAATTCATGTTGACATTGATTTTTTTGGAAAGCATCATATTTTTTAAAATGATGTTGTGTAGTCACTTGTTCAACTTAGTGAGTCAGGGGTTTAGTTGAGATTGGAATTCAACTTATATTTCCCACATGGGTCACAACCATTGATAAAAGGGTTTTATGGGTACCAAAAAAATATAGCTTAATTTATATGTTAAAATGACTAGCTTGATGAGATGATTGCAATGATATAATTTACACAAGGGTGAAATAAAAAATGTTTTCGATATTGCAAGTGAAAAGTAATTTTGTATGGAAATTTGTTTCTAAAACCTTAAAATAATCATTGAAATGATTGTCTTGATGAGAAAATCATAGTGATTTAGTCACCCTATGGTGAAAAAAATGAGTTATTTTTTTTAATTTTCTAATTTCTCGTTATTACAAAGAGTTTAGATAATCATTTTGAACCATTTTGACCCTATTATTTATTGTAGTAACTTATGTTTTTGTTAACTAGTACAATGTGATATTATTTTTTGATTGTTGGAACTATTACTAAATTTCCAATAAATAAGATTCGGATCTGTGAGTGTAGGAATACCAGGATTACAGGGAAGGTTACTACAATGAGTGTTTGTTCTATTAGCTTGAAAATATACTAATCTTATTTATAAGATAGTGTTGTCTCAATATTTCATAGCTATAACTATGATAGATAACCATTTTTTAACCCATTATCCCATCTTTTAGGTATGGTCCAAGTAACTTCCTAGAGCTAACTATTTACTGATGCATGATAAAAACAAATAAATGAAGGCTTTATATGGCTAGGTTGTGAAAACAACTAGGGGTCTTCCTATATTATTAAAGGTACATGAAAGCACAAGTTTTTATACAATGCTTTTTAATGGCTTGCATATTGGGTGATAACCCCTCACTCCTCAAAATTAAGGAAAAATGATAATTGCTTAGACTAAAATGATAGTTTTTTGCTAGTTTTAAAAATATTAAAATACAATTTATAATTGAAGGAAAGAAGATAGAATAAAAAAATTGGGTAAGTGTAGTAACTTATATCTAGTCATGAATACTTGATCATGTTAGTTTGGCCCTTTTTATCCTTAATTAACTTGTGCACTTACTTAGTACCTATTTTTACACTTCACCCTATCTTAAGCACCTATGAGGACATATTTATTTTATAAATTATTATTTGCCACCTATAGAAGTGTTATATTTTCTAAAAATGCTCTTAAACATATGTATGTCCAAACCTAGATCAAAATTTTCAAACATATCCCTAGGGGACGAAAAAATCCAATAAGGAAAATAGTGGGAATTATTCTTGTTCCTATATGAAATTTATATCATAAACTCTCTAACAACTAAATTCTAAAATTAAACCCTCACTTACCCTATATTCCATATTTTTAGGTTTTCTAGCTTGTGATTTCCCCTTTTGGATTGTTATAAAGGCACACTCAAGTCACTCATTCTACCACTTAGAAATTTAAATATAGAGTCATATCTATATTGTTGTGTATTGAGAAAAAAGTTACCTATTCTTATCAATGCTAATTCTAAGTATTTCAAGTAATCCCCAACCAAGTCATAAGCATGTATTATCCAACACTAATCAAAGAATGATTAAGTATTCAATTTGGTTATAAATTCATTCATATAGTCAAAGGAGAATAATTACATAAAATAATTTGAGTGGGATAACTATGTGGGACTGATTCCCTCCTTAGGTTATTAGATATATAGGTCATGTATAGTGATTATGGAGGTGATTGGGGTTAGCTCAACCCAATTACACTCCACCTTTTTATATTTTTAAGTTTTCAATCATTGCAAGCCCTAATAGGGTTTCAACCTTTCAAAATGTATTTACATGTCTTCCACATATTTCCAAAGGTCAAATCTATGCAAACATGCCTAAATTAGATTGTCACAAGTGATCATGCCCTAATTTCATGTTTTTTTATCAAAATACAAGAACAATCAAGTAGGATAATAGTGGGAGTCAAACCTATCCTTATCTTCCATTTTTTCCTTATTTAATCATTGATCCAACTTATAGGAAATTGTAGATACAATTCTCTTTTTCCTATTTGCACTCTTTGTTAGTCATCACAATTAAAAATAAAACAAAAACAACTAAGTTTACTACTTGTTTTTATAATTAGTCTTTTTGTAATCATTTGTGGCTTGTTGAATTTAGTTATTTACTTTCATTTTGATTATCAAAAGTATATTTGTGGTATTATGATTCATTATATTCATTTTATCTTAATTAGGTTTAAATCACTAGTTAATCCACATTTTAGTAAAAACATATTGGTGAACCCACTTTTTTATTCAATCATTGCTTGAAACCCTGGGTTTCTCTTAGGGTTCCAACATTATTTATAGGATTTTAAAATTTTGTCTTAAGGTTTTAGATATAATATTTGATTTCCCCTTATCCTTTGTTCAAATTAGAAGTTAATTATTTTCCCTAGGGTTTCACCATCATTTCCTATTAGGGATTCCTTTCCTAGGCTTATGGCTTATCCTCCCACTTGTTCAACTCATATCTCATACTTAACGGCTCTATTTTCAAAATTATTAGAGGTTCAAATAAATAGTATTTCCACAGTCCATTTAGAGTATAGTAAATTTTTCTTGACACAACTATGTGTGTGCTTTTGGATCAACATTTTGGGTTACACTCTATGAACCATCATTAGGATGAGAATGTGAATAAAATGATTAAAGATTATATACTTAGGTCTATACATTCAATCATTGTTAGGATGAGAGGAGGAGATCATTACAATATATTAGTTAAGTATAATAAGTTAATATAAAACTTAAATTATGATAAGGAAAAAATAATAAAAATAAAGTTTCAACCAATACACAAATATAAATATTATGGTCAAGATAATATTATAAAGAGGAAATAAAGTTAATATTAAATTTAAAGTTTTAATAAATTGAGAAATTAACATTTAAAAATTAAATTAGAAATTAAAATTTTAAGAGAATTACAATGTTCCAAATCATGATGTGAAAAATAATTAAATAAATCTAAATTAAGCTATAGATAAAGGGACTCTAAAAAGTAAAATAGTTGTTAAACAAGTAGGAGTAAAAAGAAACATTAACATAAAAATAAATATAAATAAATGAAATAAAATAAAATTGAATGAAATGAATAAAATAGGAAAAAACAATCATAAAAAGCATACCCAAATTGAAAAATAAATCTAGGGTAACTAATCCAATTATTTTTAAAATATCAACTTAATTGATTAAAACATGGGAAATGGTATATAATATAGCCTAGTAAATGAGAAGGAAATGAAAAGAGTTGGACTAAGTGGTATAGGAGAAAGAAAAAGAAGAATAGAAAGAGAGAATATATATAAATAACTATAAACAAAACTATACACCCCAACTCTTATAAATAGAGGAGATGGATGAGTGAATGCTCAAATTCAAAGACCCACCAAGGAACACAACTAAAAAAAATAAAATTAAGATCTACTTATTGGGTTTCTTAGAGAGGTAAACTATTATTTTATAAGATTAGTTCAAACTTATTCTTAAATTTATATTTAAATTATTCTCATGTTTAAAAATTTTAATAACTTTTCTAATATGACATTTCAAGAAGTGGTCTTCTACAACTAAAATATTTACATCCTCAATGCAAACATGATGTTTAGTGTTAACTGAATGTTCAAGTAGGGATAAATTAATCACTCTCTAATTTTTGATATCCACTGCTGCTCCATGACCTTAGTGTTAATTAAACATCCAGCCACGCCAATGACAACCCACAATAATAATCAATTTTGTAAATATTGTTGCTTAAGCTATCTTTGGAAGACTTGACCATTTTTATGAGTTTTATATAAGTCATAATAATAATCTATATATTCTTATTTATTAAAATTTTAGAGATATTATTAGAAATACCCTTTATATATGAAAGCTAAACTACCAAATTATCATTAGCCACTTATCTAACATAAGGACACAACATAGAAGTTTTTATGAAATAAAAGATTTATTAATTTGTTTTTTTTATATCTATTATTCTTAAAAACTATATTTAAGTGATTAATCTCCTCTTCTAAATGGTGTTTATCACAAATCTTAAAATCTCTAGTCTATAGATTTTTTAACACCCCAATTTTTTGGGAAGGGTGATGATGAAAATTGGCATGTAAATAAATATTAGTGTGTGTGGATTTCCTTAAGACTTGGAAAAAGAAATAACCATCTAGTTTTCTCAAAAGGAAGACATCAAGGAAGGGAATATTACCATCTTATTCTAGTTCTTTCATAAACTTGATGCTAACCATAAAATTATTGATATGTTGATGGAAGAATTAATATGGTCTCTCGTTTTATTCATATTGGAGTCATGTCCATAACAAATGTTATGTTTCATTTATTTTATTTTATGATGATGATGATTTTATTATCATTGAGTTGATTAATCACAATTTTATCTTCTTTTGTGATGTTTCTCTTAGGGGGATAATGAGATTAATCCATTATTTGGTAGATCTAAAGGCTTATAATGTACAAAGTATAATATTTTCTATCTATAAATCAACACTTTATTAATCAAAATACATAAAAATATCTAGGAGACATTTTCCTATAATTAGGGATGCTCTGATCCCTACAATATCATAACCTATTTACCAAATAATTTTATAAATCTATACGTATGTTATTGTTATTATTCACAACAACAACATATCAAATAATATATTATAACTTAGGTAATAGTATAAATAATAATTACCAAATTAAACTACCTAATATAAATTCTAATCCTTAATATTCCCTCCCTTAAAGTTTACATGGGGAGATAAGTGACAACTACACATCATTATATTTCCTTCCCACAATATTGACATATGGATGTTGGGTTCACCCAAAAATACATCCATTACATAACATGAAACTTTTATATTAGAGAGGATATTTATTACAAAATTGCCTTCAAAGACTTATTCACAATTTATGATGCAAAAGTGAACTGACTCACAAGATGACACACATAAATGTCAACTCAAAACACAAAACTAAAAATGACAAAATGATACAAAATCTTTTTTATTAGATAGGTTAATAAATGGGTTGAAAGGGTCCCATACCCTTACAAAATAAATCAAAAGATGAGCATGATACAATAGTAGAACAAAAAGGGATTAAACCTAGAACCCAATAGGAAAAACCACCTTTAGACTAAAAGACACAAATAAACATTAAAAAAACATAAGCCTACCAAAATAAAATCATACAAGACCAACTAGTTAGACTCAGAGTAATAGACCAATTTCTTGGCCTTAGTGCTTTCTACTTTGTTACTTTTTCCTTTATACTGGTTCCCAACTGTCTGTTCTTTCTCCTCAACCTACCTCTTGCACTTTGTACTAGTGAGCTTGGATTCCTCCCTCCCTTGCTCTAAATCCTTATTATTTTCCTCTACCCTGTCTCTATGAGTGGTTTTATTGCATTGGGGTGTGAGCTCATCTATGCCTACATGTTCCTTATTGAAACTCATATCAGACATTTCTTGAACCAAAATCCCTTTCATTTTTTAAAATTCATTCACAATTTTGTTGCACAACAATTTCTAAATGGACACCTTGGTATGTAACTCAACAAGGGACTGCTCAATGTCTTCCTTGGTTTTAGGATTCATAAAAACCTAACCCCTACTAGAAATCGATGTCACAAATTTAAGAGCCCCCATGGTCCTTCCTCTAAGTTTAGGTTTCTCCTACATGAAATATTTTATAGCACCTTCATTTTGATCATTCCCATCTTTTTCAAACTTAGATTCCATGAAAAAATCCTCTTTTCTATCTGAATCTTCTTATTCACTAGTGATATTAATTATTTTCATCATAATTTTTTACCATAGGGGTTCACCATTCTTAACCAACAATAAAATCAACCCTTGGTGGAGAAGGTATATCGAGGCATTATTCTTGTAATTCAAAATTATGGCTTCTAGAGATTTCAAAATGAAGAAAGGAAGACTGATAATGTGACCCTTAAAGTGGTTAAGCAAAATAAAGTGGTATCAAAAGATTACCATATGTTTTCCTTCCAACATGATATAATGCATGATCTATAAGCATATGTCTAGCCACTTTCTCAATAGGTCACCCTTATAAACCCTTTCTAAGACACATCCTTCAGCTTCTTCTTTTATTTTCTATAAAATATGTTGACAAGTTATTATTTAATTTTTTATCCTTGAAATATTTAACCCTTAATCAATCCATCCCCATGATCTCCCGTATAATATCTTCAATAATCTGAATCCTTAACCCATGCATGCGAACCTTTATGTTCATCCACTCATGGGTGAAATCCTTAGACAACATTGTATCATACCCAACCAACTACTCCATGTATGTATTCAAACCTCCTTTAACCATATTTTTCTAGACATACTCATCCTCATTAACATTCATATAGGAGATGTGTTTGAAATGGTCGTGGTCACCTCCCATTTTATTTTTTTGCAATCTTCTTTTGCAAACTTCCCAAGTCAAGCCCTTAGAGATGAGAATGGAGGGAGATTCGTAAGAGGAGCCAATTAAATTATTGTTGTGAAGTTCCAAATTAATCTGTGCTTGCAAAACCTTTATAAGTGATCAGATTATAATGTCCTTGCACATGCTAGCATATTTTCTCTTAAGTTGGATGTGAATAATCATAAATAAGTACATCATTTCATTATATGGGATGTCCTTTATCAAGTTTTGTAAAAGGAGTGACATCATTAGGGATCTCATCACCTTACCATTTTATAAAAGAGCTATTATGGGGCCCTATATTAGCCATTTTTTGGCACTTCTATTTCCCTCTCTATACACATGAGTGATTGACACCCCTTTGAAGTAGGATAGTAAGTATTTTGCATCATCGATAATCCCAAAAATGTTTTAGGAAGCTTGATTCAAGCCTTTTAAATATTTTATGATATTTATGGAATCTCCCTCAATCTGAAGATACTCTATGCCAAGTTTCATTGCAAGATAGATTCCCCATAAAATAGATTTGGCTTCTTAAACATGATTCATTTGGATCCCAACTGGTCCTGCATATGCTACATTGAGATTCCCTTGGGAACCCTTGATGACTCTTCCTACTCCTGCTAGGCCCATATTTCCTTTATTAGCCCCATCAAAGTTCAATTTGAACTAGTTGGGAGGAAGATGAGTACACTTGACTTTAGATCTATCAACATATTGCTTATGTGATTTGTCAAGAATGTCAAGATTAAGTTGATTGAGAATCTGGGAGAGATAAGGAGAACAAGGCTCATCAAAGGAAGAAGCAAAGGATAACCAATTTTCTTTTACAAAAGCCATGATTGTTTTGAAGGTAGATAAATGGTTAGGCTTGTGATTATAAAAAATAATCAAATTTTTTGAGATCAAAATGCCCCAAAAAATATTGGGTAGAACCAAGTTCCACCAGAATTTCAACTGTGGGTAATCCCAAGGTGGCTTCTATTGGGTGATCAGATCCTTGATAGTTCTGCGAGTTACCCAAGAATAGTTGGAGAGGTTAAATAAATATTGAAAGATGGATGAAGTGAATGAACATGAGAGGAAAATTGATATGTGGATTTAGCCTCTTGTTTATATAACACACATCTATTGGGGATAGGGATTCCCCTCCTCATAAGATTATCCACCATTAAAATCTTGTTCTGAGCAGCCAACTAGAAAAAAACATTAATCTTTGGGATGAGATTTTTTATCCAAAGATCATTCCAATTTTCTTCAAATTCCACCTATTCCCACAAAGAAAGAAAACCAAATTTAACTGAATACAACCCACTAGGATCCTCTTTCCAAATGAGATCATCTTATTTTGGGAATATACTAATGTGAACATTTTAAAGAGTTAAATTTAAATCTTGTAAAAAAGAGCTTGGTGTTGACTCAGATCTTCTTTATGGAGAAGTTTCCACCTTTTTTTGCCTTCAATGTCCTCCCAACAATCCCAAAAAATACAAATTATTATTAAATACTAATAAAAATGATTATGATGTCAATTTTAAATAGACCCACACTTAAAAAAATTGACCCTCTTAAAAATATAAATAACACAAAAAATAAAAATAACTAAAACATTAAAAAAATATAAACTTAAAACTAAAATTTAAAACATAAAGCATATTAACAAAACAAAATTTATTAAACATATGACTTTTTAAAAAAACTACATACTATGTATATATAAATTAAACTATAAAACAAAATTAACAAAAAAATACTCATTAATAAATTTAGAACCACATTTAAAACAAAATAATTACTCACTAAAAAAACAAATATTATAAAATAAAAAAATTAAACTATTAAAAAACTAAACTATAATGCAAACCTAAAAACACCAAACAAAATAACCAAAAACATTAATCCTAACTAAAAACTTGAATACCATAAACCTACAAAGCATAAAACCTAAAACAAGTGTTAATACAAACAAAAACACTTTCTCCTCCACCATAGAGATTGGAGAAGCAGTGGCGATGGAGGATCAGGTTGTGAATGTTAGATTATATTATGGAGTGGTCATTTGAAGGAAGCATGAGGTTGGATCGAAGAGCTGTGTCATTTTATAACATCTATAGATCTGAATAAGTTTGAAGATAGGGTCATTGTTTAATTTGAGAGCCTGAGCTGAACGTGAATGTGAAGGGCATCAACATTTATGCAGAAGATCCACAAGAAACTATAGATTTAAATAAATTTGAGATACTATGTCAAAGTTGTGATGAGCCTTTCAAACAAATTTGCCCCTTATGAAACAATCTATTCCAAAAAATTATTCTTCTTTACTTCTATTCTCCTTCCTCTACAACTTTAATTTTTTGAAAAATCTCATTGATGCCTCATTTTGTGTGCAAAACTGCTCTCACAATTTTTAGAATTTATCAAAACCATTTCTGAGTTTTCTTCTCCTGATATTCAAATTTTCATAAAAATTTGAACTATCAAATTATTTTAATAAACAAAAAAGATATGATGATTTTCATGAGTTTATTTCAATTACACACACACACACACACACACACACACACACACACACACACACACAAAACTAAATCACAAAAAAAAAACTATAATTTAATTACTCATACAAATAATAACATATATGCATGTGGTTTACACTACCCTTCTATTATCAGTATGAATGAAAAGCCTCTCGAATGATAAGACTTCTACACATGGTATGGATTGCTCAGTATTGTTATGGATAATGCTTGAATTTGTAGAGAGATCCCATAAGAAGAACCCACTATGATACCAAATAATGAGATTAATCCATTATTTGATAGATCCAGACTTAGAATGTGCAGATCATAATATTTTATGTGTGTCAACCAACATTTTATTATTCAAAATACATACAAATATATAGGAGACATTTTTCCTATAATTGGGTATGCTTTGATCCCTACAATATCTCAACCTATTAACCGAATAATTCTATAAATTTATACGTATATTATTATTTTTATTCACAACAATAATATACCAAATAATATATTTTAACTTAGGTAATAGTATAACTACTAATTACCATAGTAAACTACCTAATGTAAATTATAATCCTTACTAGTTTGGCATTGAAAACAGTAAAAAATACGTCTTTCCTAATTTGTTTGACATATATAAAGGTAAATTTTCAATTTCACTCTCTATAATAACCATAACACTCTCATTAATCTTTTCCTTAATAAATTAGGGTGGGAGAGTCCAATGCAATAGAGGAGAGTTTGAAAATGTTATCTTGGCCATTCCATCCTAACTTGCTAAAACCAATACCTTTTGTTGGTCTCAATTTTTGACCCCCAATAAAAATGGTTATGAAATTAACCATTTTGATGGGACAAAGGGAGATAAAAACACATAGGAAAAATTTTCCCCATTGATTTTAGGACCTTGATGGTGGTCCAAGGGTCGAGCAGTTCATAGTATAAATTTGTGCTTTGAGAGAATCAACTATTACCATCGGGGGTTCCATTGATATGAGCATTTCATGTTCATTTACTTGTTTTCTTATTAATTAATTATGTAAATCCTACTATATACTTTATTGAGTTGAGAAAACTTTTACGTGTTACTTCACTACAATTCTTATCAAAACCTAAACTAGGGTAGGATATCATCCAAAAAACTAAAAAAAGGAGAGAAAGGGTGGGGTAGAAAATAGAGGGTGTCTTTGATATAAATGAGCATCTTGGTACTATAGAGTTAAAAAGCATGCCTAACCATAATTATACCACTATGTTCCTAGTCTATCTATTGTAAAAACATGAGCCACTCAATGGACAAGATTTTAAAGACAAGTGTGAAATCCATTTATTCATTGAATCCATTCTAAATAAATCTACTAGTAGTATATAGCTATTATACATAACAACTAAGAGAATCCTAAATAAAACATGAAAGAAATCAATAAATTAGTTTTAATAGTTATTGAACAACATAATTAGAACAACCATCTATAAATAAGCACATTAATAATCCTAACACTAATTAACTAAGTCAAAAGATTAAAAACATTAATAAAATCTGTATTCAGCATTATAAAATCATTATGTTACAATCAATATCTCTTGGAAAACAATTAAGGATGAAGGCATGGGAGAAATTATGGTGTAATCTAGGCCATTTCCAATAGTAGTTTGATGCCTAAATGTCAACCCTAGATGTGCAATCAAGGTGAAAACACCAAGGAAAGGTAGGTGAAATCTTGCATGATACCAACAGTGTTTTGACCCCAAAAAGAGACATTTCGAAATGGATATGTAGACCTATTTAAATACATAATTTGGGGAACTCATGGCCTTATCTTCTAGCTCATCCCACTAATGGGGTAATTATAAATATTTAATGATGATTAGGGAATATGGTTGAGATTATAATAGGATTTCCACCTTGACCATGATGGTCAGTCGTAGTTGTTAGAGTCGCATGTAGAGATGACCCCCGTCATCCCACTCATCTACTTTTAAATCAAACTAAGCACATAGTCCAACCCCAAGACTCAATTATTTTTATGAAAAAGACAACTTACAAATTTGATATACTTAAATTACTAATAGGGATGCCAACATGTCATTTGGTTAGCCCCATCAGGAAACACATTGGTTAGGGTTCTATCTCTAGGCCAAAGACTTTTTGCTTTGCCAACCCTTATCCACACCAAATTGGCTTAGGGCCCCTTTTCACTAAATTTATAAGATTCTCTATTTTATTAGGATCTTTCTTTATATTTTACATATTTTGATGGGCCACGCAACCATCAATTTTAATGTTACTATACTCTAATATGTGGTAGGATTCCATCAAGTTGATGACTCAGGTTTGACATTTTGATGATGGGTGGATGACCATCAATTTCTTACTCAAGACCCTACTAACATCATTAGGTGGAAACTTGGTAACCTATTATTAGTTATAATCCTCCCTAGCCCTAATAAATTTGATATCCCTAGGAATGGGTAGTTTAGACAACTTCCACATGTCTCTTCCTCATTTTTTGGGTTCTCCTAGGGATTTGATAAGTCTAACACCCCTAAGAGACTGGCAGGTTTGATATCTTCCATGTGTCTCTTCCTCATTTTCCAAGTTCTCTTAGGGATATAAAAAAATTGACACCCCTAGGAGACTTAAATGTTTGAAAGCTTCAACATGTCTCTTCCTCATTCATTGGGCTCTCATGGGGCTCTGCATTCACCAAGCTCTCTTAAGGATCTAACAAGTCTGACAACCTTATGAGATTGAGATGTCTAACAACTTCCATGTGTCTCTTATTTGACATCATATTCCTTCTCTTTTACTAGACTATTAGCTTTGCCTACCAGGTCCCACTTTTTCACTTGGTATTTTATCAATATACCAAGATTTACTTTATTTTTTACCTCTATCATCATGGTGGTCATGTGGCTTCTTTTCAACCTTATGAATTCTTCACACTTTAGCAAGTCTATTTTATGGGTCCATGTGGTCCCAGGCTAATATTGCTAATGCCCTAGGCTTTTGAGTCAATGTTATCAATCCTCTGGGCTCTTGGAATTTTAGGATGGTGCCACGTGGTGTAATATTTGGGACTGAGGGGATTTAAGAGGACTTAGTCATTCTTTTTTAAAT
This sequence comes from Torreya grandis, assembly GCA_037957365.1. Taxonomy (NCBI): domain Eukaryota; kingdom Viridiplantae; phylum Streptophyta; class Pinopsida; order Cupressales; family Taxaceae; genus Torreya; species Torreya grandis. Next base: position 2,694,558 of record JARHVA010000228.1, on the reverse strand, counting down.
ATTTAACTCTAAATCCATTTGTCAATTAGATTTGGATGCATGGAAGAATTTGGAAGGCCCCAGGAGTCTTTGAAAACCTACAAGAAAATAAAAAAATTAACTAGTAAATATTTTTGATAAAGTGCAACTTTGCCACGAAAATTTTATGTGAGAAGCAATCATTTAATACATGAATTGAAACTAGTCATTGACATAAAATAGAGGTTTAAGCCTGAACATTCAAAGGATAAATTCTATATCAAAATGATTTAAAACAAAGGAGTAATAGATTTTATCTACTTAGGCAAAGAGAATCATGATTATTGAATATTTAAATAAGACCCATATGAAGCATTGAAAATATTAAGCCATTTTTTTGGGAAAAATAAAATCATGAGATATATCAAAAAAAAGTTAGCTCAAAATAAAGAGGTCCTTATTTTTAGCCTAAAAATGGGGTGTGTTTTGAAAGCACACAATAAATGGTGAATTCCATGAGGATAATATTATTAATAATTCAAAATCCAAAAACTCTAATTAAATCCCTCTAAAGGTTAGCCCCCAAACCTTCACACCTAAACATAAGCATAAAATGTAAACAATCCCTTAAACAAAATCAAAAATATGGGAGATCTGAAGTCTACCTCAACCTGTGGAATACTAAGTTTCAATTATATAAAATGCCATTAGTGTGTGAAAGTGATAAATTATTTTATTGCTCTTGAATTCACATAAAGTAATCTAGACCTACTTATACAATAGAATTTTTGAGAGGTAAAAGATTTGGTAATTTGGCTTGGGTAGAATGGCATGGGCATTGTTCTACTACTAGCTAGGCATTTATAACCTTGATAGAGATACCTTTGGTCTCTCTCAATGCCTTGTTTCTTTTCATCTAAGTCAGAAAGCCTATGGTGCAAGTTGCATGAATCACACTTTTGAGGAAAATTTATGATTTTGCATTTTTATTTTGTTTCCTTCCTTAAAAGGGATTTTACATTTCTATCCACTGAGGGTTGGGGACTAAGCCATGGGTAAGATGATAGACTCAAAAAATTTAGATTATCAAGATAAGCCTAAACTATTTCAATGTTTCTTGTTTGTTTAAGATGTTCAATTAAGTGCAATTGATGGCTTTAGATAATAAAAGAAACATTTTAAAAATCCATACGTTCTATTTAGAATCACAGGCCTCCAAAATTTAGAAAATGTACAAAATAAAACTGAAGCAACCTATGCCATTGTTTAAACATGAATTTTCATTTTCTAACTTCAAAGGCTTAGATAAATTTCTTAATTTCATCAGCCATTCAAGGTTTCTTATCCCACTAACACAAGGAAAGAGAAATCCACAAAGTATAACTCCTTACTTAATGCTTTTATTTCTACCTATAATGGGATTTCAAGGATAGGGAACATGCCAAAATGTTGAAGAAAAATAGGGCTTGAATAGACCCACACAAAATAAAAATAAACCAAATCAATGAAAGATATAAAACAAGAAACCTACTCTAAACCAAGTATATGTAAAAATACTCTAAACCAAGTATATGTAAAAATAAAGAGATACTCTATAAAATAGGGAAACTAATATAAAGAAACAAAATACAAAAAGCAAGGACCTAACTAAAGCAAGCAAAATTAGAAAATGAGAAATTATATACACTAATATTAGAAAACAAGCCCAATGAAATTGGGAGGATGGGTCTGTAAACCCTACACAACATGTTTTATACTTTTTAGTAGTAGGAAGGTTCTCCCAATCAGTGTCCTTAGGAAGGAAATGACATCCTTGAATTCCATCATAAGTTATTTGAGTTTCTTTCCTATAAACCTAAGATCATTAGCAAACACACATTCAAAATACTTAGGTTGTGTAGTCCCAAAATTGGAATAAGAATAAGTGTTGGGAACATTCAACTCAAAATCTTGTGAAAGAAAAACACAGGGTTCATCATCTAAGGCTCAAGATTTAACATCACCTGAGCGAGAGGTTAAACCACTACCAATTCCTAAAGATTTGGATCATTAGACACAAGTTCTTCTTCTTATTATTATAAGGGATCTTTTTCTTCTTATCTCAACATAGGTTGATGGTGTTAGAACATTTAATTCTAAGGGGTCATAATTAACCCTTAGTCTTGGTTATTAATTAATTAAGTAATAATATATTATTTATTAGCATGAGGTGGTAACCTCATGAAAATAAATAATAAAGTTATAATTATTTGATTATTACTAAACTCAATTTAAAATTGGTAATAATTAAATAATTACAACTTTATTATTTATTTCCATGATGTTTCTACCTCATGGTAATAAATAATATATTACTATTTATTTAATTAATAACTAAAGCTAAAGGTCAATTAATCCCACTTAGAATTAAATGTATTAACACTCCTCTTAATGCTAAGTGGGGATAAATGTCATAGTCACCTTAAAAATAATTATACCATGTACACAATTGAAGGATTTAAAAATCTTCATCATGCCAAACATCACCTTTTGAAACAAAAAGAATTATTATCCATAAACTACTCAAAATAAAGTTTAGGTTAGCATTATCACAAGACTACAACTCATAGTTTCTCTTGAATAATCATCTAAGCATATTTGGAGCCTTTAATAACATAAGGACTTCCATTACATAGTATGTTTTTATGTATTGGGTATAAAATTAAAAGTTCCACATGAAGTTTACAATAATATAATGTATGATTGTATTTTTGAGCTATTGATTAAAACTACTATAAATAGTAACTTAAACCCAAAAGCACAATAACATCACAAGGAGGGAAATGGAGGAATAGTCAAAAATTTAAGAATAAAATCTTATTATCACCTTGTTCCTTGTAACTTCTCTCCAAGATTCTCCAACTAATTCTAATGTAACTTTGATTGTATGTGGATTTCTTGATGGTAGCTTTAAGAGGACTCTAATGGCTTCCTTGGATAGTTGAATGGATTATAAGAGTGTATGGATGCTCTAGATTAATATTATGAGAGTATAATGAAGGCTTATGGATTTTCTTATTAGCTTGGCTATGCTCCAAGAATGGGTATTTATAAGTCGATAGAGGGAGTTTTGGTGAATTTTTAAATTATTTAAAAGTCTCTAGTTCAAGAGAATTATAGAATCTTAGAGGGGCTTATTTATATCTAGAGACTTCTAGGTTGGTTTAAGGGATAATGGGGATTATATGGGGATTAAATGAGTTTTAAGGTGCATAGGGATGTAGGAGAGGCTAGGGTGGTCGGTTGGCTAGGGGGTAGTTGAATAAATATGAATTTTAAATTTACAAGTGGGCTAGTGAAAAGTTAATGGGGTAGAATTAGTGTTTAAGTAGGCTTTTTAGTAGGATAATGGGGTGATTAATTGGTCATAGGGGACGTAGAAAGGTTTATGGAGTGTAGTAAATAATTAATAGGAAATAAGATTTTAATTAATTGACTAGGATTATGGTTATAGGATAAATTAGCAAGATTAATAGAATAACTAAGGTGAGTGGATTTAGGTGCATGAATTTTACCCCTATTTGAAAGGGCATTAGGAGTGAATGAAGTGGAAGGAGTAACAATCTTTCAAATAAAAACTATTTTGTGGATAAATTGACTAATGATGTTATTAGACATGATGCCCCCTTGAGGGGACATGTAGGGAGGATTGAGCTGAATGGCCACTCAAAAAAGAATCTCCATGGTGGGATAAGACCGAGATAATGAGGGGTCAGGACGCCCCAAGTATTAATTAAGATACGATTGAGATGTCCCAAGTATAAATACTATAGGATAAATGTATTCAGTCTTGAAAGATAAGTCTGAGACAATGACTAATGCCTAGGAGGGAGGTATTTCGATTAAGATGATAAGACTAAAATTATTGATACATCAACAAAATTTTAATAAATTAACATTCAAGATAGGCCATGATCTAGTGATAACTCCCTAGGAAGGATGCATGGAAGGGATAGTTAAAGGCCTATAAAGGATTTGAAAAGTGATTATTGATAATAAGAAACTTTAATATAAGGTTCATATCTTGATACAACTTAATAGCTTCAAGTGACCCATAGGGGATGGGATGGGATCAAATGTTATTAGTGGTCAAGCTATCCTTTTGCACTAAAAAAAGTGGCCAAGTGTTGCCTACATAGTCTTAAGAGACCTCAGGTTGATGTAGTTCTAACTCAAGATTTTGGATACAAATTGGGGAATAGGAGACTATGCCCCAAAATAGTGATTTAGAATGATTTCGGGATGATGATAATGTGATTAAGTGTGATAATAGGATGTACAAAGGAATTTAGGTATTAAAATTAGTGGACTAGGTAGGATAATATAGTTAGCAAGGGTTAAATGGGATGAAGGGGTAAAATAAGGGGTACATTGGAGGGGCAAAATAAGAAAAGGTGGGGTAAAAGAGTCATTTTGACTTTTGGATATATTGATATTATGCTCTAGAGACAAAGAGTTGGATCACTTTTCTCACTCATTACACTGTGGAGAGAGAGTCTAGGAGCACCATGAATTGAAGGACTAATACCATTCATCGGGTTCATGATAATCTTTGATTTTTTTCATATGATTTTATTTTACCATTGGATATTTGTATTTAAAATCATCCCAAGGTGATATTATTTATTACGATTAATGTTTTATTTTCAATATGATTTTAATAAGCATAGGATATATATTAACTAATTTAATGTCCTCCAATTTTTATGCTCCAAACATCACCATGCATGCCACACTATATCTCCATCACGTGGGACATCCACGTTATGCTAGAGTGATCAGCTATTTTGATGGAAGTTATGGTTGAATCCAAAATCTGAAATTTAATATTCTTATATCTTCTAATATTGGCACTCGGTTTTGCATGATTGGCATTTATAATGGGAGTTTATGATCTTTGCATGGTAAACAGATTATGTTGGAGTTTTTAGGAAATACATTATTAATAAACATGGAATTTAAACTACCCATATATTATGGGATTTGATTACCATTTTGAGAATCTATTGAATCAACTAGATAATAAAATACATGGGATCTGAATGCACAAAAAAAAAATATAGGGTATATTCTTCATCTATTTTGGCATGGATGCATAGATCAAGAAGTGATACGCATTCAACCATGGAGGAGGTATGATGTAGCATTCAATTTGGAAGATGAGGGATTTAATATACTATTTACATATTCTCCAAATTGAAACATTATGTTTTGGCCAATTTAATAAGATCATTAGCATCTTATGGAGTGCCCTATTGATTAGAGAAGATATGCCTATTGCAAGGCCATTATGTTTGGTCATATCATATATACGTAGTAGGATTCTATTATTATGCGGAGGCCATAGATGATGAAAAAAACTAGATCTAAAGGGAATCTAGGTGATGGAGATTCAAACCTACATTTAGCAAGGGGTAGAGTCTCTATCATTGGGATGATCCCCACAGAGGGGTGCTAAGTGGTTGTATAGAAACCTATTCCTACATGGCCTATATTTATGGTAAGGACAACATTTTCAAAGTATGGTTCAGTGAATTTTTTGACTTAGTTGACATGGAATCTGGTGTTTAGGTTTGATTTAATGTTAGTATGATTGGCCATGATAGGCATCCCAATTTCAAGAAGCAAGAAGGATACCGGGGCAGGTATCATGGTAGCTGCAATTGGAAGCATTGATGATGTCTTAGTTATTACTACCAAGATATATATGAAGGAAATATATATATCCACAAACCTGAGGCATCTATTTATAAGATGTATAGCCATATCTAGATTCTTCACTATAGCATTGAAAGGGGCTCGCAGGAAGAGCTCACTATATGTAAATCATCTATTTTGAAGGCTAAGGATATTTCAACCTTAGATGATGGTGGTTATGGTAGATATGGGGAATCACCAAATTAGCAAAGTCTATTCTGACCAAGGATGCTAGACCCAAGCCAAGAAAAAGCATTTGGGTTTATATTGTATAGCCATTGGTCATGAATATATGACTACCAATTGATGTGGATGAAGGATGGTTGTATTATTTCTTAAAGGTTTGTAGACCAAATATAAATTCAGTATTTATTCCAAGACCGAGCCCATGAAATACTCAGCTCATGATTTATGGTCAAAAAACTGACCCTGTGAGATCAATGTGATCCATACGAACGTCTTCACTAGCTAGGTGGAGATGATGTTTCTTTGTTCTGGATATGTAATATATGGGGATGGATCTAATATATAGTGTATGGTTCCATATCCATATACAGTACCCATAGCTAATACAGGTAATCTAAAGACTTTATTCTTCTATTTGTATGTCTAATAGCTATGGAAGAGATATTACGTTGATATATATACCAGCAGGTAAACCAAGTTTATATAATTATGTTTTCTTCCATATGTATGGCCATTATCCATAAGAAATATGTGATTATATATAAAAAATAAAAATATTATAAATGAATGTATTATTATTGGTGCCTCCATTTTATAAGGGCATTGGCCCTAGAGGACAGTAATTTTTTTACATTACAGGATTATCGAGGGTTATAGGTCTGTGTAAAGTAGAGACACTCCTATTTGTTGTATGCTCATTTTAATAATTTATTGATACACTTGAATGGATAATTAACCAAATATATAGAGAGGGATGAAGGGGTAATACATACTAGAAGAAGATGTTTTGTGGAACAATTACAAAGTCTTTATGCAGTCGAGTTTTTAGTGCTATTACAGGTTACTAAACCGTTATGATGTAAGTTGAAAAGTGTATATTTCAATATTTTTAAATGGATTAGATTGTAGTTAATTTTAATCCTAGATATGTATCCCAAATGATGGGTGAACTCCTTTATCACTTCTATTGTTAATTTCCTTTTAATTATTTTGTGCATCATTTTTTAAAATTTAGTCAAAAAATGAATTAATGAGGCACTGTGACTAAGTCATGGGAAAGTTGAATATAATAATATATCAGAAGTTATATGTGGGAATGAGTTAAATAATTTGAATAATTTCACTCAATCCTTGATTTCTACACCATTTCTATTAAAATAAAGAATTGAGATATTTTAGTATCCATTTTTACAAACTATTTACCTAGTTTATGGATCATACCAGAGGGTAGCCGACGTAGGATCACCAGTTATTAATTCATCCCTAACAAGTTTATTTTGTTATTTTTTCACTTATTATTGTATTTATTATATGTACATCTAGGAATGGCAATACTACCTCTAGGGGCATTACCCTAAGTCATGGTATTGCCACTAAAAATTATGCTATTTAAACTGTAAGCTGTAATTTTATAAAACTACAATTGGTGACTTGCAGTTTTATAATACCACATCAAGAAATAGGCATAATTGTAATACCATATGGGGAATAAAAGTTTTACAGACCACACAGATTGACATGTAGTTTTGCAAAACTATAGGTGTCAAGCTATAACATTATAGAAATCATTGGTTAGGGTAAAGTCAGGATAAGTGATATTGATGAAGATGAAAGTTAGGTTAGTAAGAGGGTAGGAAGAGAATAGAGGAGGGTGGATAGGGCATATGAGTGTTTGAAATGTATAAAGGGATAGGGGAGAGTGGATTTAATTTAGGTTGATTATATGGGTAAGTTAGTAGTTAAATGAGATGGGAAATTAGCGAGATGGGATAAATTAGTTAGAGGGGAAAGTTTTAACGGGTAGTTGGATAAGCTAGCTAGGTAGTTAGATGGGAATGGGTAGACTTGGGTGGAATAGTTAATTTTATGGGTGGGAAAGTTATTTAGGAAGGGTTTAGTTAGATGTGAGGGATTAGTTAGAGGAGATGGTTAAATTGGTGGTTATATTAGGGAGCTAGGTTAGATTAGTGAGATGGGGGATTAGATAGGTATGTACTAGGTAAATGGGATGGGTAGGATACATAGATTAGAATCATGGTTATGGGTTTAAATAATAAATATATGATAGATTAAGAGTGGAAATGTATTGATAGGATGTTTATTGGTGTAGGATGACTTGGGAGTGTTAGCATCTAGGTTACACAATCTAGTGGTATTGTATGAGATGCACTAATTGACACCAATAGATGTAGAGTGATCAAGATGGTGGGCCTCTATTAAATTACTAAAATGCTAGTGGTTTAGATCGTTAGGGAATTGATTACAACCTTGGTTAAGAGATGGTATTTAGATATTATCACATTCCACTTTGTGACTAGTGAGATGATAGTGATGCTAGAGGATGTACTATGGATTTTCTAGCTACTTATGAGAGGTGACATGATATATCGGTGATCTCATACCTTGATTATGACTATTCAAAGACTATGTGGGTGGTTATAGATTAAAGTATAAGATTATTGGGTATACATTGATAGATCCTTGAGAGAGGGGATGACTGATAGGCTAACACTTATGATGATGTCTCTTATTACCAACGTATTCTTGCCAGACAAGAGCAGTTAGTGGTTTTACCTTAGGTTGGGGGATCTGGTATCTGACATGGTATAGTACTACCTTTTTTTTGCTTGGGGTCCTATGATATTAGCCCATCTATATAGATATGTGAATATGGGTGTTTGTAGAAGAGTAGTGAGCCTAGGTCCCTCCCTAATATTGCATATATGGAGTTGGGAGCACATTGCTATAGAGAGACATTATCCTTAGAGTGTAGAGATCTCATGAAAGAGACATGAAATTTTATAGACATACATTGGATAGTTTGAGAGTTGATTAGATCACTTAGATGCCATATAGACAGGTCTCATGGAGATGGGTCAAGGATGTAGACATGACCTATTATATGTTTATTGAGTTTTATTTGATTGGCCACCTGATTACATTATTGAGAGATACAGGCTTGATCAAGTGTAGTAGTAGTTTAAGAAGTATCAAGATGTTCCTAGAGAGCAGCACTTATTTGCTCGCAGTGATAAAGAGAGACTATAGTAGGGGATTTTATTAGATAGATCATTAGCATGAGTGGAATATGAGAGAATTACCCTAGTGATATGGGATTATCAAACTCTTATAGTAGATCCAAGAGTGATCATAACATATACAGGGTGGTGGGCCCAAAGGTACCCTTGTAGATTGCTTATATGGCCAACAAGAGTGATGAGGGGTGATTTAGGAATATTACTTTAAGTACAAGTTTAGTTAGGGAAGAGATAAGAATAGAGGGCACACCCTTAGGCATAAGTTCTGCAAGATGAGTAAGAAGGACCAAATGTTATGGTTATTGACAGTGGAGATCAGTGAGCCTGGGATGGAGACTAGGCTAGAGTGGGGGATCAAGTAGGGAAGAGAGTAGGGTCAGATGATACAAGGCCATCTAGGATACCTATGATTGATGATGATCAAGAATTATTGGATAGGCTGAGGAGAGAGGTATAGGCCTAGGTGACAGAGGTTGTAGGTATCTTGGTTGAGTAGGATAAGATGGTGGTAGATTTATAGAGATAGATTATTCATAGGGATAGCTAGATGATGGGTGTACTCAAATAGGTTACAGGCTTGTTGGGATAGGTGGTAGCCTTGAAGGGGTAGCTAGGTCAAATATAAGCTCAGTATGGGTAGATAGCTATACTCTAGAGGTAGATTTATATTTGAGATACATAAATAAAATAATTATGGGGTCATATTACACAGTTATAGTCAAGATTGAGGGAGAGAGAGGTGGAGTTATAAGTGGCTAATAAGGATAAGGATGAGGATGATATTTTATTAGATCATTAGGGTATAGAATTAAAGATGAGATTGATATCCTAGCTGACATGAGAGGCTTGGTACTACAAATATTTATATGAGGCAATAGTTCCATCAGATTGGTATGCCTTGACCTTCAGAGCTAGTTCTTCCTAGTCTGTGCATCAACCTACTAAGGGGCCACCTAGATAGCAATGATCTAGACATATACTTTTGAGATAGGGTTTTATATTATGTACATGTATTATTTTAACACAATGATGCCTATGGGGCCCATTTTTGTAGTTATATATTTTTGCATGGCCTCTTATGGACATTATGGACTGTAATTGTGATTATGTTTCTCACATGATGATGTATCAATTTATTTTTATGTATGTGATCATTGGTTATAGATATTTGGATGTTGTCATTATTTTGATTATGTTAGTGGATATTATTTTCATATGATTATGAGTATCTATGGATGGAATTATGAATATGATCTATATGATTTTGATGTATGGATATAGATGACTAGTATGTGTTATGGTTTAGATATGGATGATGTTTATTGTTTACATATAATGAAATGAAAAATGTGATTATTAATAACATGTTCTAGTAGATAAATAAATAATCCATTGATTGAATCATATGTCTCAAAAATTAATTTTGGTAAAATCCTCCTGCACCAAGGAAGTGGGTGGGGTGTTGGGTGATAGTGGAATGATTGGGGGGGATAGAATGGGTGGGGACTTGAAGACATTGGAGATGTAGGCAATATTTTTTATTTTGCAATTATGAGTATAAGTGTACCCATGACATGAGGATAATTGAGGTCACATTTGACTCAAAAGTGTGTGGGGGATTTGGAATGGGAACTTTGTTTAGTGACATTCCCAATTTTTAATTTGGGTATTGATTTAAGGCCATCCTTGTACCCTTTGTCAAAAAAGGACAAAATTTTGACATGTAAAACATATTAAAGATAATACACATATGACACAATGATGGTTTGAAAATATTTACATGTGGAAATATAGATTGACTTGTGATAAGCTAACACACACAAATATGTAAAGGATATTACAAAGTATGTACAAAGACTATCACTTAAGAAGAAAACATAGCAAGATTATGATAAAAATAATATATAAAATAAACACATACAAAATGAAGGCTAAGTATATACATATTAAATCATATTAAGATAACCTAATAAAAATGATTCAAATGATTTTGGACAACTTAAATATTGTAAAAAAAGACAACAATAATATTATTTGCTATATGACCAAAGTAGTAAAAATGATTTCTTTGTTTTAACAATATAACCTAAAAGACCATGAAGGAAAATAATAGTGTAAATATGTACAAGATGACCTAAGATAAAGGAATTTAGGGAAATGGTTAAATGGATATTTATAAAATTAAATTTCACACAAAGATTTTTGTGATAAGGATTAAAACCGGTTATAACAACAATTCTTGAGGTCTAAAATGAACGGTCAGGATTCAGTTAAAAAACATACTATAGATTCTAGAGTACGAATTTTATATGACCCTTATTTAGTGATGAGGTTAGTGGGTTTTTACAGATTTGTGCTTAGTGAATAAATAAGGGTGGATAAATTTAGATGTGATTGAGGCTGATAGGAAAAAGAATCATTTAGGAGGGATACAATTTGGATATAGATTAGGATGTCAAAATGAAATGAGTATAGTTTTGAAAGTGGATTAGATGTTCTAGAAGATTACCCAATAGATATTCTCTTCACACTTTTAGCAATGTTTTTTTCAATTTCATGTCTCCTAATGTTTCCAAAGCATATATTATATACCTACTTTAAGGAACAAGATCATATGAGAAATGAGAGGATGGAATGGAAAAATGGAAGAAGTGGAGTGGTGATGGATGGATGGGCCCCCAAAAGTGGGGAGACTCATAGATGGAAGTTATTTGGATCTGTTTAAGTATAAAAATTCTTTAGATTCATAATATTCATGGGCTCATCAATGGCATCACCATCTAACATAGCCAATTTATAGGCTCTTGATCCAAATTTTGCAATAATAATATAGGGCCTGAGCTAATTTTCTTCAAATTTACCTTTATTTTATTGCATTGCATTAGTGTTTTTCTAATTTTATTTAAGGACTAGGTCACCAATTTTGAATTGTCGAGATTGAATATTTTTATGACTGGCCTTAAGTTTATTTTGATATGCCCTAAGGTGATCCAAGGAATTTTGATGCTTTTCATCCAATATCTTGACCTCCTGTAGTCTTTCTTATCTACAATTATGATTAGTAATCATACCCCACATATAGATTCATAAAGAGGGGATCTCAACTTTAGTGGGAAATCTTTCTTCTATCACATTGACTAAAGAATACATAGTGGCCCCAGTAAATGTTATGATGTTGGTTCTATAAGACCAAAGAGCTGGATACAATTGCAAGTCCCAGTTTCTACTAGCATCATTAATAAAAAATTTTGAGAATTTTGAGAAGCATTTTATTAGTTATTTCTGCTAAACCATTACCCTGAGGATATTAGGGTGTATATAAATGCTACTCAATGTGATAATGATTGCACAAGTCTTTGACTCTTAATTTTTGAAATATTTACCATTATTTGATATGATTTGGCTTGGATTCTAAAGTGGAAAATAATATGATTCAGAATGAATTTTGATATTTTTAGACCTATGGTATAAACTAACGGTACTAATTTAAACTATTTAGTGAAATTCCAAGCCTTGATTATAAAATTATGTCCAACAGATGATGTAGTATTAATCTTGCCAATAAGGTATAGTCCCCATATTGAAAATGGCCATGGGATCATTATAGGTATTAGTTATTATGTGGGGGCATAGAGGATATTACCATGATTCTGATAGGTTACACATTTATGCACATATTGGTAGGCAACATGATCCATTATGGGCCAATAATATCCAGTGTGGAGTAACTACTTGTCTAGGGCCATCCCATTAACATGACCAACACAAATACAATTATGGACCTCTTTGATTAGAAGAGTAGCCTCCTCTGATTCCAAGCATCTCAACAAGGTCTCATATAGCCTCACTGATAGAGCATGCTTCTAAGAATGGTATAATGGGATGTGCGATGAATGAAGAGTTTACATTGGTGGTGATTGAGGTCTGGTGGTAGATTGTTGTCATGGAGATAAGTGTAAATGTTTTGGTACTGAGGTAGACTAGGATCAGGTATAGCACAAATTTGATAATGAGACATTGATTGATTAGCTGGTAATAATAGTTGTTCACTTAAAAAAATTCCTTCAACTACATCTTTTGGAAGATGTATCAAAGAACCAATAATTTCTATTGAGTTGACAGCTTTATTACTTTCCCTAGGAACCTACTTAAATGTTATCGATTAAAAATTATGCTTCAATTAGTCTACTAATTGTTTATAAGGAAGTAATTTATCATATTTTGTCTAAAACTCCTAATTTCCCTATTTGATAATCAAATGATAATCACTAAAAACTTGAAGGTGATGGATATTCCATTAGATGGTAAGTTGTAGTCTGGCAACTAAGGCCTCATATTCAATAATGTTATTTCTGCATGGGAAAGCAATTTGAAAAGATTTATGGATTAGGTCACCTTATGGGGTTACCAAAAGGATTCCCATTCACAACCCATGCATGGTAAAAGAGACATCAAAAATATAACTTATAGCCACTTGATTTGTCAGTTACCAATATAGACTCATCTGGGAAGGCCATGGTTAAAGGTTTATTCTTTGCCATGGGTGTTATTGCAAGTTGATCCACAATGTTTTGTCCTTTAATGTATTTTTGATTTACATACTCTATATCAAATTCACATAGTAACATGATCCATTTGGCCATTATACTAGTTAAATATGGTTTAGATAGCATGTACTTGAGTGCATCAACCTTTACTATGAGATTGACTTGGTTATTCAACATAGAGTGCCTAATTTTTTGTGAGGCAAAGACTATAGCCAAGAAAGCTTTCTCAATAGGGCTGTAATTAAGATCATATGAAATTAGATTTATTATTAGATAATAAATTTCTCTTTATATACCCTTCCCATTATGTTGAGCTAGTACAGCCCCTATAGCACAAGGTGTAGCAAAGATATATAAGAGTAACGACCTTCCTAAGATAAGTGGTGATAAAACTACAAGCTTCACTAGATATTGATTTAGATAATCAAAAGCCTTTTGACACTCCAATTTCTAATCAAAATGAACTCCCTTATTTAAGATATGGGTGAAGGGATGACATTTATCTTCCAATTGTGATATAAATCAATGAATAGCCTATATTTTCCCTTGAAGGCTTCTTGACTACTTAAGGCTCTTAGGAGGCATTTCAACAATAGATTTTACTTTTGTAGGATCTACTTCAATGCTTCATCTAGAGCCTATGAACCCAAAAATTTTACTTGAGGTGACACCAAATAAACATTACTTATGGTTAAATATAACCTTGTTTTCCTTATGCCTCTCAAAAATTATTCATAGAACCATTAGATGTTCTAATCAAAGCTTTGACTTTCCCAGTATATCATCCATGTAATCTTCTACAATATCATGCATCATATCATGGAATATTATTGTCATATCCATTTGGTAAATGGCTTCTAAATTTTTTAGACCAAAAGGCATCATTTGGTAATATAAAGTCCCCCATGAAGTGATAAATTTAATCTTATGTTGATCCTTAAGAGAAATTTTAATTTGATTATAGCTAGAGAAACCATTCATGAGGGAAAGCATCTCATACCCTATGGTAAAATCCATGATCATGTTGATATTGGATAAGGGAAAGTCATCTTTGGGACATGCCTTATTTATTACCTAAAAGCTGGTACATATCCTTATTCCTTCCTATGGTTTGGCCATGGGGACAATATTATATATCCACTTACAATAGTCAGTTGGTCAAATAAACTCAGCTTCCAAGAATTTCTATAATTCTTCTTTGACCAAGAGGGCCACCTTGGGGTGCATTTTATAGAGTTTCTATTTAGCCGGTTTGGAATTTGGATGAGCCAATAAATGATGCACTAATAAGGTTAGATCTAGCCCAGGCATATCAAAATAACTCCATGTGAATACATCTATATATTCCTTTAGAATCTCAAAGAGTATTTGTCACTCGTTAGGCATGATAATTGCCCCCAATTTAACTATTTGAGGATTTTCATCTATTCTATTATTTACTTCTATAACCTTCTCAACAAGAGAAGGTGACTGGTCCTAAATGTTATGGGGGGTATTTCTTCCTATAAACCAAATTCTTTTGGGAGGTCTACATTTAATTCCAAATAAGATTGTGGTTCATTAGGAGTGGGTTGGATTGCTTCCATATTTGGAAAGTGATCATTGTCTTCATATTCTTCTTCCTCAATTTTATTTAGTGACACTTGTTGTTTTCCAAAATATGTGGATTCATTTAGATTGATAGAGAATCCTTTATTTTGGTCTCTTGACAACATAAAATCTCTAGCTCCCAAATATTCAATAATGGCCTCATCATTTTAGAATACATCAAAATAAGGCTTATTCTTTCAATCCTAGCCTATAAGTGTATGATAATAGAGGGATGTGTTGATGGTGGAGATGGTAGCATTAGGGAAGAGATTAAATAAGCCAAGTCTTCATAAATACAATATATGGAACCTATTTTGACTTTTTCATCATAGGTAGACTCTTCAAGAACCGAATAAGTGTCTATGATAATAATGCTTAAGTCAATGCCCAAAGTTGTATACCCTAAGCCAAGATGTTTTGGATGTTATTTAACCTCTATGGTTTTAGCCTACCTTGTTCATCTCTTCCTAGTCCTTTGCCCTTATAGTTCATATTTTGAAGCATCTCCTAAAGTTGGGGGTACTTTTACTTATGAAATTTTAGGGCCTTATCTTCAAGAGTGAGCCATGAATCATCAGGTTATTCAAAGTATTCATATGATATCATACCTACACTAGTGAAGGATATTGACTCAAATTAGTAAATAATAGGTTTATCTTCCCTCATAGCAAGGGACCCATAGCTGCATGGGGATAATGGTATATTTTTGACACAAAGAGTTTTATATTCATACTCCCCATAGCCCATGAAAGTGATTTTAAGATGAGTGATGTTTGGGGATTTATATGAAGAACGTGATAGATCATCAAGGTGGATATACTTCATATATTTAGGATCATAAGAGGAAATATGAGTGTTGGGGCAATAGCAAATAGGATTATATTGTTCTATTTGGTAGCTATAAAAGTGTTATATTTCCCCTAGAATTATGACCTCCATTCTAGAATGAGGAAATTTTAGACATTGGTAGAGGGTAGATGGCACTACTCTCATTTCATGAATCCAAGGGTATCCCCAAAGTAAATTATATGAAATATCAATGTCCACTACATGAATCAGGGTTTGGTGGACTACGGGTCCCACAACTATAGGAAAATAGATAGTCCCTGTAGATTTCCTCTCATTATCATCATATGCTTTAATCATTATCAAAGTGGGCCCTAATGAAGATTAAAAGTACCCCAATTTATTAATGAAATAAATATTTCATAAATTCAAGGCTGACCCTCCATCTAAAATTACCCATAGGATCTTATGATTGGCAATGAAAATTTCAATGAATAGTGGATAGCTATGGTGAGGTCCCATAGGTGGCATATCCTAGGAAATGAAATTAATCTATTAGGAAGGGGATAAATGACCCACCAAATCCTAAAATTGACTTGTGTCAATATCTTTGGGGATATTTAATTCATTTAGGACTTGATTGAGTATATCCTAATGCATAGATGATGTCTTAAGAAGATCCATAAGAGATATTAGATCCAAAGTATTCTCAAGATGTTGAATGATATCATATGGTTTGTCAGAAGAACTTAAGACTTTATTAGGGATAGTGAATTTTTAAGATGAGGATGTGGATGGGTATTTTTGAATTGCTCCAAGAACTATGATCTTATCACACTATGTAGTAACTACATAGTCAGTTGTTACCCTATTAATTTTAAGGATGGTGGATGGTGAATGTGTGGGCTCTTGGTGGCCTCAGATTTTAATGGTATTAATGTAATGGTATGGGATGGAATGATATTTAGTTATATTGGAAGTGGAGGCCTGACCCTAATCCTTTCATGGTTGATTTTTCCTCTGATCATGCTTAGGCAAGGGGTCTTGATATATTCTCAATTGCTAATTTTTAGATTGATTGGTTGGACTCTCCCCTTCCACTTCTATATCTCCTTTCTAAATTAAATCTTAGATGAAGTGCCTTAACTACATGTATTTCTTTGTATCATGTCCCTTGACTCTATGATATTAGTAAAATTCATCCTCTTGATACTAATCTATTTGTGTCTTGCTATCATCTAACGGTCAAATTTCAGGGAGAGTAATGATATTAGCAATTATTAGTTGTTTTAGGACTATTTTTATGGGTACACCAAGACTAGTTAGAGGTTTATTTCCCATCTTGAGCTTTGATTTTCCCCTTGGTACCCGTATAGTGGATACATTTTTATTTTTAGTAGTAGTGGTATTTTTGCACTATTTGTACATGTTTTGAATCTGTGACACCATCCCCTACAACATTTTAAGTCTTTTTAAAGACCTTAGGCTTACCAGAAAAAGTATTGTCTTCGTTTTGACCTTGTTCATTTTGGGTATATAATTTAATTTTCCCCTTCCCAATGAGTGATTTTATAATTTGAGTCCCCTTTTCTATAATTTCATCAAAAGATTTGGCATACTGTAGTTTCAATTTATATTTTAACTTAACATTAAAATTGTCAATAAATATTTTGGCTAACTCCTTTTTGGGGACCATGCAGCAAAATCGACTTATGAGGATTCTCCACCATTTTAGGAATGATGTTAAGTTCTCCCCATTTCTTTGCTTAGTATTATAAATATATATAATAGAGATGTCATGTTCAATGTTAAAGGAGAAGTGTCACATGAAATTTTTTGTTAGCTCTCCAAAACTAGATATGGACCCCTTACGTAGATGCATAAACCACTCTAGTGTTAGTCCCATGAGACTTTTGGGGAAGTGTCTAAGAAGGTAAGCATCATAATATGCAACCTCATAACATGCCACATAAAATTCCTACATGTGGTCATGTGGGTCCCCTTTTCCTTTATATTTGTCAAACTTTAGAATCTCAAAGTGTGCTAGAGAGGGTAATTACAAGATACTCATATATAATGGAGACATTCAAAAGTCTTCATATTTGCATCTCATCACTTGGGTGTGAGGATCAATTTTTTAAATATTCTATTTCATCATCCTCTGATCTTAGGTGAATGATGGGTCCATTAATGGATTCAAGTCTTGTGCTTGGCTCATTTTTGGTCTTGATGAATCAGGATTGGTATTTCTAGCATTCTGTCTTGGTGAAGTGGGTCTTTGGTTTTGAGCACAAAATTGGGAGGCAAGGGAATTAATTTTCTAAGTCAATTTTTTTAAACAATCCTCCAAGATAGATCTCCTCATGTCAGCCTCAATGTAGTTATTTTGTGGCATTCTTATTTTTCTTCAAGTTCTTGTTCATGATCTACAAGGTTATCTTCCCTCTATTCTTGGTGAGTGTTATTTTGATGGAGTGGAGTATTAGATTTAGTGGATGGGTGAATGATATGTTATAAGAGGCTTGGAACAAGTTTGAGGGGTAGTGTGCCCTCCATTCCAATAACTTGGTCAAGAATTTGATCATAATTCTTGTAGATATATTTGTCAAACTATGCCCTAACCTCATCACTATTGAAGAAATCATTTGTAAACTGGTCTTCCTTTCTAGGGGTGTGATGGTTGCTATGTGTTTCTTCATTATCCCAATTTTATTTACTTAGATTACCAAGGATGTCATTTTCTTGATTAGATAATTGTCCCATTCTTAGGATTTGGGCATGGGTTCTAATAGGTATGGTGGATGGTGAAGGTGATGCGAGAATAATGATTAGGTGTGGTTTTAATATAGGATGATGAGAGATAAGGTGACTTTGGATACTAATTTCATCTTAAACCCAAATTTAAAAGTGGTCAAGAGAGGTGTTTATATGTGATTTAGATTTAGTTTTGAGGATATAAAGACTAGACTGACCAAATATTATCAAAGTAAAAAACTTATAATGATCAATTTAGTAAGGACATAAAGAGGATGAGATGCCTAAACACCCTTTCACACTTATCAAGATGATGATTAGATGGTTTCTAGGTATGAATAGGCAAGATGATAAGAGGATGGGTTCTAGACAAATCTTAACAAGGTTGTAAGCTTTGACAAAGTTTGATAAAGGATAGGCTGAGTGAAATGATGACTATGATAGATAATGATGAGTGACCACTAAATTTTTGGTTTCAAGACAAAGTTTAACACCCAAAAGGTGTGGATGGTGATTTGGAATAGTTTGGTTTGATCCTAAGATGGGGTATGTCCTAAAGTTTCACTAGGTGTTTTTAGTCAATAGAAGAGATAGGCTTACTTGGTTCACAAATAGTATGGGCCTTAACATAACATGCACATAAGTAAGCCCAATCACAATCCCTATTATTAATCAACCAAAATGGTGTATAACTCAATGCTTATACCATTTAATGGATTTATGAGTGAGGCTATAGGCCAATAACCTATTACAAAATCTACTAAACCCTCTCGACCCCATCTGCACTTGATGGTCACTTAGGAGATGATACTAACTCTAGTAGCAAAATGCACGTTACAGTTGATAGGTCCTAAACTACATATACACAAGGGTGTCTATGGGAATCCCTAAGATATGTGAAGGTACGTGGGGTATAAATCCATATAGGGTGTTCTCTAATGTCTAGTTTAAAGAAATAACTTTTTTCCTTCATGGATGACCTGTATGTAGTCAATCGCTTAGCCTAATGACAAATGTCCCTGATATGTATACTTTGTTGAAACATGGAGTTTGGTTAAATACACAGTGATGAAATATACATCACCAACCCCTAGTGACTAATCAAGTGCATGGGGATTAATTTCATGTCATATGGTATCCTGAAAATAAAAATGGGTTGAAAAATAGGCAAACAAAAGTTTAGTTATCCAATTAATTACTTATGTGATAATAGTAATCAAATAAGGAAAGAAACAAAGATATATATAATTTCAAGAGTAAAGATATTAGACTAAGCGTTATTCCTGCAAGAACACAAGTTAGTCAACTAATCTAGTGCCTCCTACTAAGATGGTCCTACACAAAAATTGATTAGTATTTTAAAAAAGTCAAAACCACCTTTGTACCTAAAAAACACAATTACATAGTTAGTGTAAAACTGATTCTAGAGAGCATAAAACCATAGGTCTTTGGCAATAATGAAACTAACTAATATGTATTTTTGCTAACATTTAACCTAACCATGACCATATAGTTTTTTCAAAACCATATATGGTTAGTTAATACTATGAGTCAAAATGCAATATCACAAGTCACGATATGCGATTTTTTAGTTTTAATAAAAACACTATAAATATAGTAGTAGTAAGGCAAAAAGAAGACAAAATATTTTAAAAAGTGACTAAAATATTTACAATAGTTTGTAAATTACTGATTAATATACATAAACAAAATTATATTTAATCAAATATAATATCTGGCCTACTAACTCAAAAATAACTATTAATGTACAAAACTGACTATTATTGTTAATATCACTTTTTACTATATGTGATTTTGATATTTACAAAAGAGTCAGTAAAGTCCTAAGGCTAATTTAAAAGTAATTATAAGTTATAGAGTATTTATAGAATAGTTTCATAAAGACTATCATAAATCTTATCTAACTGAACCTACTATTCAAATTATCAAAACTTACTATCTATATTCAAAATTGACTATAGATAACCAAATTGCCTGTTGAAAACCATGGTATTAAACCAAATAGCAAAAGGGGTATATATGATTGTTTTATACCAATCCAGGTAGTACCTCCTTCCTCTTGTGAACATATGATAATCAAGAAGACACAAAAACTATTTAGATGATAAAGGTTAGTAGTGTATAATAGTGATTTCAATACCTAAGTCAAAATTGCCTTTTTATGAAAGAAAAAATGCAACTATTTTTCAATAATATGATTGTAATTAGCTATTTTGATCAGTATAAAATAACCAATAATTTTAAAACTTATAGGTTTTAATCCTAATCCTATAAGACCAATCGGGTTAGTATAAACTTATTAGTAATCAAAATATGTGTACATGACTAATTGGTTGATTTTAACACAGTATCTTATAAAACCACTCTTTAACAATCAATACCGTAGTTTTATATCAAGTTCACCTATTATGAGGTGTGATATTGCAGAAGACCAAAACCTATCAAAACAACAAGCCATCAATGGTTAGATAATATGATTAGTGAAAAATTATAGATGGTTAAATAATACCACCAATGCAATATCATAATTTGTTGAGCAAAATTGACTTTTGCCTAGATGTGAAAACTTGATAAAATCTAGAGCTTTTCCTTTGTCCAATCCATCCTAAAAGCTATCAAAATAGTTCTAACAGGAAAAATAGTTAATTTTAAAGAGTTATCCCATTGTGATCACCAATGTATGATTATATTTTTGATCTATTAAATAAAACTACTATAAATAGCAAAAACACAATAACATCACAAGGAGGGAAATGAAGGAATAATCGGTAATTTAAGAATAAAATCTTGCCATCACCTTGTTCCTTATAGCTTCTCTACAATATTTTACAACTGATTCCATCACAATTATGATTGTATATAGATTGATTGATGGTAGCTTCAAAAGGACTCTAATGGATTCCTTGGATAGTTGAATGAATTACAAGAGTGTATGGATGTTCTATATGGTTGTTATGAGAGTAGAATGAAGAATTACGTATTTTATTATTAGCTTGGCCATGCTCCAAGCATGGGTATTTATAATTTGATAAAGGGAGTTTTGGGGAAATTTTTAATTATTTAGAAGCCTCTAGTTTAGGAGAGTTATAGAATCTTAGAGAGGCTTCTCTAGATCAAAAGATTTATAAGTTGGTTTAAGGGATAATAGAGATTATATGGGTATTAAATGAGATTTAAGGTTCATAGGGATGTAGGAAAGGCTAGGGTGGTAGGTTGGTTAGGGGGTAGTTGAATAAATATGAATTTTAAATTTATAAGTGGGCTAGTGGGTAGTTGATTGGGTAGGATTAGTGATTAAATAGGCTTGTTAGTAGGATATTGGGGTGATTAATTAGTCATAGGGGATGTAGAAAGTTTTATGGGGTGTAGGAACTATTTAATAGGAAATAGTATTTTAATTAATTGACTAAGATTATGGTTATAGGATAAATTAGCAGGATTAATAAAATAATTAAGGTGAGTGGATTTAGGTGCATACACATAACTTACGCATGAAGTTTACAATGCTTTACAATTGAGAATAAGTATAGAGAATAATAAGAAACACATGGTTATTAGGAAGTGGAATTTTCATGCACACTCCCCCTTAATGTCAAATCTAAGAAGCCCAACATTGCACAAAATTGATAAAACTTGGTAGTACCAAGTGGTTTTATGAAGATATTTGACACTTATTCATCCATAGAATAGAACTATAGATAAATATCACCATTGAAGACTTTCTCTCAAATAAAATGCACATGAAATTCAATATGCTTAAATTTTTGGTGTTGTACACCTACATAAAACTTAAACACATATCCAAAAATAGATTGAGGATAACATAGTATTTTTAGCATCACAATAACCAAATGCATAAAAATATGACATGTTTTTCTACTTTAAACTAATCAAGTCATATTTTATGCAAACAATTTCACTACTTTGGTTACAAAGCTAGTGCAAAAAACATAAATTACTGTATGTAATTCAATATTGGATGTCTCTAATATTGACAAGATGAGCATCCCCAACTCTCATGTGATGTGCGTACTATAATTTATTAATAATACAATACTAAGTTAAGCCAAACATTAGATGTATTTTTTGTTAAGGTGTGGAGCTAAAAGCTTCACCAAATAAGCGAGTGTAGAAGTTACAGGAATTACACAGTCACCGGCATCGGTCAGGAGTGACCGACGTCGGTCAGGAGTCGACTGGGAGATGTCGGTGTCAGTTATGTTCAGCCGACGTCGGTCAGGTGCAGACAGGCAGGGACCGGCGTCAATCACCTGTGCGTCCAAAATGTTATTTCCATGGATAAAATAGAATGTTTGTATGATAGGATTAAGTGTTAGTCTTAAGTCTGCATCTCTATCTTTATTAAGACTGTTTAGAGCCCTTGATTAGGAGGTGCATCTAATGGCTGTAATTTTATGCTCATGTTTCCTAATTTTATATAATAGGATTAGATCTTCATAGCTTATGAATTTGAATTGAACAATACAAGATTGTATATGTGTATCAATCCAGGTTGTTGGAATTGATTATAATTGAGAGAGAGAACTCTTGAAGGAAAGATATCTAGAAAGAGATCTATACATCTGAGAGAGGTGTGGAAGAAAAGAAGTTTTTCAATTGTATTCCTTCTGTAAAGATTTTAATACAAGTTTTCAGGGTGGTTTCTTGTATCTCTTGTTCTTTGCTATTTCTGATTCTAGTTACTTATCATTCTGGTTTAATTCCATATTTAATTAATTTCATATAGTAATCAACATTGTTGGTTGATCCCCAACAAGTGGTATTAGAGTTCAGGTTGACTAACAGGTGTTTCAGATCTGGTTAGTGTGTATTGATTACAGGTTACTCACAAAGATTTCTATTTGTGTGGGAGAAGTAATGGTAGAAGAAAGTAAATTGAGAATAGAGAAGTTTAATGGCAAGAATTATCAACATTGGAGAATGCAGATAGAGGATTATCTGTATCAAAAAGATCTATACTTACCATTAGGTGGGGTTTCAAATAAGCTCAAAGACATGGATGATGAAGAATGGAAAGTTCTTGATAGAAAGGCTCTTGGATCTATAAGATTGAATCTGGCATCTACTGTGATATCTAATTTATCACAAGCAAAGTCAACGGTAGAGTTAATGACTACTTTAGCAAATTTATATGAAAAACCCTCAACTTCAAATAAGGTATATCTTATGAAGCAGTTATTTAATTTGCAAATGCAGGAAGGTGGATCTGTATCTAATCATCTAAATGATTTCCATGGAATTGTAAATCAATTAAATTCAGTCAAAATAGTGTTTGATGATGAAATTAAGGCTCTTTTAATATTATGTTCTTTGCTTGAAAGCTGGCATAGTTTGGTAATGGCAGTTAGTAATACTGCATCTGCTTCAAATATTTTAAAAGTAGAGGATGTTGTTAGTGTAATCTTGAATAAAGAAATTCGTAGGAAAAGCACAGAGGAAACATCAGGGAACGCTTTAAGTTTTGAGAGTAGGGGAAGGCAGAAAGAGAAGGGCAAGAAAGGGAGATCAAGGTCTAAGTCAAAGATGAGAGGTAGATCCAAATCCAGAAATGGCAGGAAGCCACAATGCTGGAATTGTGGAAAGATATGGCACATAAGCAAAGATTGCTGGTCAAAGCCTAAAGAAGACAATCAGCATGAAGGTAAAGAAGAAGCAAAAGTTGCAGGTATTACACAAGATGCTCTTATATTCTCTTTGCATAATAATATAGAATCTTGGGTTTTAGATTCTAGTGCATCTTTCCATGCAACCCCTAATAGAGAATATTTTAGTGACTATGTCCATGGAGATTTTGGAATAGTTTATTTAGGGGATGATGAGCCTTGTAAAATTGTTGGCAAAGGAAAAGTGCAGCTGAAAATGCAGAATGGCAACACATGGGTGTTGAGAGATGTCATGCATGTTCCCAGCTTGAAGAGGAATTTGATTTCTATAAGAAAGTTAGGGGATGAGGGTTGTACAGTAACTCTCACAGCTAAATCTTGGAAGGTGACCAAGGGTGCACTTGTATTGGCTAGAGGTAAGAGAGTAGATACTCTCTATTTATGTAATTGTGTTATTGATAATTCTCCTTCTGTATTATCTACTTCAGATGTGGATGCAAAGTTGTGGCACTCTAGGCTCGGCCACATGAGTGAGAAGGGAATGACTATTCTTAAGTCAAAAGGTAAGCTTTCAGATTTGAAAAGCATAGATCTAGATTTTTGTGAGCACTATGTTTTTGGAAAATAGAAGAGAGTGAGTTTTCTCAAGACTGGGTCAACAAAGAAGAAGCACAAATTGGAGCTTGTTCACACAGACGTGTGGGGGCCAGCTCAAGTTGCTTCTATTAGAGGATCACGGTACTATGTTTCTTTCATAGATGATGCTACAAGAAAGGTATGGGTATATTGTATAAAGAAGAAATCTGATGTTTTTGACACTTTTAAGATTTGGAAAGCTATTGTTGAGAATGAAACAGGTAGGAGATTGAAGTGCCTGAGATCCGACAATGGTGGTGAGTTCTATAGCTATAAGTTCAAAAGTTACTATTATATGAATGGAATATGTAGGCAAAGGATGCTTCCAAGGACACCTCAACAAAATGGAGTTGCTAAAAGGATGAACAGAATAATAATGGAGCGTGCACGGTGTATGAGATTGCATGATGGTTTGCCCTTAGAGTTTTGGGTAGAAGCTGTGGATACTGTAGTTTATCTGATTAACAGAGGACCCTCTACAGCTCTAGATGGTAGAATTACAGAAGAGGCATAGACAAGTAAAAAGGTAGATCTCTCATTTCTTAAAGTTTTTGGTTGTGAAGCCTTTGTGCACGTTGATAAGGAAAATAGAAAGAAGCTGGATGCTAAGTCTATGAGGTGCATATTTATTGGCTATGGCTCTGATGATTTCAGATTCAGGTTTTGGAATCTAGGAACTAATAAAATAATTAGGAGCTGTGATGTTGTTTTCAATGAAAAAGTGATGTATAGTGATCAACTCAAGAAGCTGAATCAATCTAGGCAGAGCAATGGAGAATTGGACGAGGTGATGGTCCAAAATGAGCTCACAAAAAAATTAATCATAGACAGGAACCAACATCAGCAATATAGGAACCGATGTCAGTCATACAGTGATCGACGTTGGTCAGGTAGGAACTGACGTCGGTCAGGCAAAACTAATGTCGGCCAATTACAGGCCTGGAAGTGACCAAGGTCGGTCACTGTTAGAGAATTTGGGTGGATAGCATGTTGTGAATGAGTCTCAGACGCCCATCAGGAGGTCAAAAAGGGTAAGTAAACCTCCAATTCGATATTCCCATTCATTATTCTATTTATTGCTTACTGATGGTGGAGAACCAGAGAGTTTTGATGAAGCAATATAGGTGGAATCTAAGAATCAGTGGAAGATAGGCATGAATGAGGAGATTGATTCCTTGAAGGAGAAACAAACATGGGATTTGGTTGAGTTTCCAATAGGAAAGAAGACACTGAAGAACAGATGGATCTACAAAGTGAAGGAAGGTGAGAATGGACAGATGAGATATAAGTCCAGGTTGGTAGTGAAAAGATTTACACAAAAACTAGGTATTGATTTTGGTGAGATTTTTTCTCCTGTTGTTCAAATGACTTCTATACGGACTGTACTGTCTTTAGTTGATATTGAAGATTTGCATCTTAAACAGCTTGATGTTAAGACAACATTTCGTCATGGAGATTTGGATGAAAAAATATATATGGATCAGCCGGAAGGATTTGAGGTCAAAGGTAAGGAGAAATTAGTGTGCAGATTGAAGAAAAGCTTGTATGGCCTCAAGCAAGCTCCTAGACAATGGTATCTGAGATTTGATAGGTTTATGACTGAGCATGGCTATAGTAGGTGTCAGTCTGATCATTGTGTGTATTTTAAGAGATTGGATAATGGTAGATATATTATTTTTTTGTTGTATGTAGATGATATGCTGGTTGCAGGTTCACACATACAGGATATCTCTGAGCTTAAGGTGAAATTAGCTCACACATTTGCCATGAAGGATTTTAGAGAAACAAAGAAAATCTTTGGCATGAGTATTAAGAGAGACAGGAAAAATCACAGGTTGATTTTGTCTCAAGAGGATTATGTGAACAAGGTGTTGAAACGGTTCAATATGTAGGATGCAAAACCGGTAAGCACACCTTTGGCTGGACATTTTTAATTGAGTAAAGAATAGTGTCTTAATTCACATGATGAGGTAGAGTACATGAGTAGATTTCCATATGATTTCGTAGTAGGGAGTTTAATGCATGCAATGGTATATACTAGACCAGATATTGCCCAAGCAGTGGGAGTTGTAAGTAAGTATATGGCCAATCCAGGGAAGGAGCACTGGAAAGCAGTTCAATGGATCCTTAGATATCTGAGAGGGACCAGCAGTAGGAATTTGTGCTACGGAGGTTCAGATACTTCTCTACATAGTTATGTAGATTCAGATATGGTAGGTGATTTAGATGGCAGGAGAGGCACCACAGGATATGTTTTCACTGTTGGTGGAACGGCGGTTAGCTAGATATCAAAGTTGAAGAAGGTTGTTGCCTTGTCAACTATAGAAGCAGAATATATTGCAATCACAGAGGCTAGCAAAGAGATGATATGGATGACACGGTTCATGGAAGAGCTAGGAAAGGAGCAAGAGAGTTGCAGATTATATAGTGATAGTCAGAGTGCAATTCATTTGGCTAAGAATTCAGCCTTTCATTCAAGAACAAAGCATATACAGCTTAGGTACCACTTCATTAGACAGGTATTGGAGGATGGTGATTTGAAGCTGGAGAAGATCCATACAGATAAGAACCCTGTTGATATGTTAACCAAGCCGGTAACAAAGGAGAATTTGAATCTTCATTCAACTTTTGTAGGTCTTCATGATTGAGTTTGAAGATGGAGGAGCTAGAAGATGTTGCTATACAGGTACTGGTGCAGCTGTTTATCTCCAAGTGGGAGATTGTTAAGGTGTGGAGCTAAAAGCTTCACCAAATGAATGAGTGCAAAAGTTACAGGAATTACACAGTCACCGGCGTCGGTTAGGAGCGACCGACGTCGGTTAGGAGTCAACTGGGAGATGCCAACATTGGTTATGTTTGGCCGACATCGGTTAGGCACAGATAGGCAGGGACCGACGTCGGTCACCTGTGCATCCAGAATGCTATTTTCGTGGATAGAACAAAATGTTTACATGATAGGATTAAGTGTTAGTCTTAAGTCTGCATTTGTATCTTTAGTAAGACTGTTTAGAGCCCCTGATTAGGAGGTGCATCTAATGGCTCTAATTTTATGCTCATGTTTCCTAATTTTATATAATAGGATTAGATCTTCATAGCTTATGGAATTGAATTAAACGGTATAAGATTGTATATGTGTATCAATCCAGGTTGTTGGAATTGATTGTAATTGAGAGAGAGAACTCTTGAGGGAAAGAGATCTAGAAAGAGATCTGTTTATCTGAGAGAGGTGTGGAAGAAAAGAAGTTTATTCAATTGTATTCCTTCTGTAAAGAGTTTAATACAAGTTTTTAGGGTGGTTTCTTGTATCTCTTGTTCTTTGCTATTTCTGATTCTAGTTACTTATCATTCTAGTTTAATTCTGTATTTAATTGCTTTCATATAGTAATCAACATTGTTGGTTGATCCCCAAAATTTTTAAAAATAACTCATTTTATAATTTAAGTATTATCAAAACTTTACAAGCTTAATATGCTTCAATAAAATATTGAGTTATAACCTCTCATACATCAAATATGGATAATTTTAACATGATATGTAGCCATACAATCAAACAGACATGAGTTTAAAATAAATAATTTAAGAGACGTATGATTAGAATGCTTAGTAAATTAAATGATGAAGATTTAGTAATACAAACTCTATTTATACTTTGCATTTCATAACATATCTTATTATCAAATGTATCATATAATAATATTAGCATAAATAATCAAACAAGAGTATCTAAGCATATTAGCATGGAATTACCCTGCTAATCAAATGAAAGCATCTTAATAATTGAAACACAAAACATCCAAATTTGCTGAGGATGATCTTCTCACCAAATCAATAATTAAACATGATCATCTTGTCAAATTAAGCATGATGTTATGCATATAATGTATTTCAATGCTAATTCATATGAATTAAAAATAATCATAATATCTATATAGATTCTTTGATTTCTCATCTAAGACAAATATATCTATTACAATAAAATTATAAAGAAGTGTTTTTCAAGAATCAAATTAATTCATTTTACTAACAAATACAATGTAGATGGGACACTATCAATATATTTAGTATCTCTACAGTAGCAACAAAATAGTTTTATCAAAGAAAATGAAATTCCATGAGCATACATGTATTTTGATGTAGAAAAATGCAAAGATTAATCAGAGATTATATTCATAATATACACAATAGTATTCATGGATTCAACCCATAAGAACTAGGATAAACATTTATAAAATGCAACATTGTTCTAGTCATCTCAATAATGGTGCAATTTTTCCTTCCAATAATACCATTTTGCTAACAGAAATAGGGAGTTGTTAATTCCCTTTGAATACCACAACTAATGTAAAAAAGAATCACACTCTTTACTAATATATTCACCACCATTATTATTTATTAATCTCTTAACAAATAATTCATATACATTTTCAATAAAATATTTTAAATTCTTTGAATTTAGACAACACATCAGATTTATTTTTAATAAAATATGACCAAATCATTTTATTTTAATCATCAATAAAAGTGGTATTATATAAATAACCATTAAGAGATACAAATATAAGGTTTCCTATAGCATCACTATCAATTAATTCTAAAGGATGTGAATAATTCACATCATGATTCTTGTGAAATGTGTTAGTATGTTGTTTACTATATAAGCAACAATGACAAGTTTCATGATGAGAAGGTATAAAAAGAAGTTCAAAAACAAGATTCTGAGTAGACATATCATGTAAACTTATAAAATTAACACATCTTAATCTTTCATACTATAATTAAGATTCATTCTTACTATCTGAAGAAAGAAAACATGTAGAAAAAGGAGAGAAGATGTATAAACCATTCTTTTGTATCCATTTAACAATCAGAGACCCAAAATGGTTTCTAATGGACTAGTTATCTTTAAGTAATGTTACAATAAAATTATTATTAGTAAGTTGTGAACAATATAACAAGTTATTTTTAATATTAGGTATATAGAAAGCATCATTAATAACAACATTAAAAAAATTTGCCTTCCCTTGATTAGTTACTTCTAAAATTAATTATCTTCTAAGTAATTTTTTTTAGAGAAATCTCTAGAATCGAATAAAATATTAGATAAACAAGTAATATGGTGTGGTGCACCGCTATCTAGAATCCACTCATTTTTATTTGAACTAAATAAAGTAGCCTATAAAGCAATAACATTCTAATCCTGATTGTTATTCTGATTAGGGTTTTGATTCTTTTGCTTATTTTGATTAGATTTATTTCCTTTATTATTTTTATAATTTTTATTATTAAATCTATCTTTGTTTTTATAATAGGTTTCTTTTATATAACCAAACTTACCACATAACTTGTAATTTCTATTAAATTTAGGTTTATGATTCTTATTACCAAATTTCTTATTCATATTTGAGCTAGAAGTAGAATTAGGTTTATATTTCTAGTTCTTATTATTATTAGAAATAATAATTAAGGTGAAAATTACTTGATCGGCATTCTCTTTAGAACCAAAATTGGTCATAACTTGTTCTTATTGAATTATGAGAGAAGACAAGGTGGTAAGGTCAAAGATATTTTGTTCAATTTGATATTTGGAATTCAAAATTGAAATAAAATTTCTAAAATTTTCATGAATATTTAATTAGATGATAAAATTAAGCAGTTGATCTTGAATCAAATTAAAGTTAAAACTATCTAACTAAGCTTTAATATTCTTAATTTTAGTAAGAAAATTCTAACCTTTTCATCACCTTTCATATATGTAGTTAGCAATTCAAGGATTAACTTAATAATTTTGGAGAGGTGAGTTCCCTCATACATGGATTCAAGAAGTTTTCAATAATCTCTAAAAGACTCCTGATTACTAATGTGGGTAAGGAATTCATCTTTAATAGTCCATAAGATAATATACATAGTTTCTTGTGATTTCTATTGACATGCATTGGTAATCTTAGAGGTCACACGTCATCCATAAGGGACTTTTTTAGTCATAATGATAATATTATATAAATTTGAGACTATAAATTCGAATTTAACATAAATTTTTGATATATTATAGTTATTTTCATTAAGTATTTTGGATTTATCTAAAGAACAATGAGGCAAAACCATAGCTTCCCTTTAAACAAGATAATAAATAAATGTTTAAAATGAACCTTTTTAAGTGTAAAATTTTAACTTTATTTGATAGTAAAATAATTTTAAAGTGAAAACATATAATAATAATTCAAATTAATACCAAACAAATTAATAAATTTGCAAAATATTGTGAGAAAACAAGGTGTCTCAAGTGTTGCAAAGATACACTAATGTAAGCACAACATTAAAAAATAATCATTTTAATCAGTTTTTATACTATTTTTGTAAAATAAATTAAGTTAAAAGTGCAAATAAAATTAAGGATCTCATTAGATGTAAAATAATACAAAAAATTAAAATGAAATTGTACTAAACTAGGTGTTGAAAGAGTCATACTTAGATCAACCACTTAGACACTTTTATTAAAAAAAGTTGTAAGATTGATAATGAAATATTTCAAAACACAAAGTAGACTATGTATTTGTGTCTAAAAGGTGTCAAAACTTAGGGATTGACTGGTTACACAACTATGTTTCATAAAATATTGAGTAGGTTAAATGTTAAAACAAGGTCGACATATCAACTAGAGTTTTGAATGCATGAAAAATTGGCACGTAAACAAAAAAATAGAATTCAAATTAAACTAATTGACCAAATTTAAAAACAAAAAATTGGTTTTGGGGGTTTTGAACACTATACCTCCCAAACTACAATCTTTTAACTAAAATACTACCACTAACCCATCTAAGAGCTTACTTGAGATTTTATATGCATTAATTTATATTTGAACCTTTTTTTATCTTATTTTAAAAAAAATAAAAATATATAAATATATATATCACATGCATGTAAATAACACAAGTGAAAAAAATAAAAATATTTTTAACTTCTTGGTAAGAATTTGTTTTCTAAGGTGGGACCTGAGGTTTGGAAAAAATAATATAGTAAATAATTTATTTTTTAAATATTTTCTAAAACTATATGAATTTAAAACATACTTGTAGCATCATAGTGATGTTTTCGTAGGTGAATAAATTCTTACGTAGATTGTACAGGCTTTGAAATGAAGTGAAACTTTACCAATCACTTAGTTTTTGCATGAAGAAGCCAGAAAAGCTTCAAAATTTAATATTTGACATAAAAATAAAAGTTTATGTAAATATTTGTTGATCTAGGGTGTACAATGGCATTTTAGGAGACTCAAGCAAAATCATATAGGCTTATAATGGCCTTCTTAGGTTCTGAAACTTTACAAGGAGCATTCATTCCTTAAAACTAAGAAGTTAGAACCCTTATAATGGAAATTCATGCCAAAAAAATTATTTTTTAAATTTCTTTAGCAAATCATAATGGAATAAATGAACACAAATCGATGTACAAAACATATGTATTTACCATAATAAAACATCAAAGAGGTAAAAAAAACCATCAATGATGATTATTCAAATAATTAATAAACTCAACTCTGTACCCAATATAATTCTTCAACCTCTTACTTTTTCTCAAATAAGATTTCACAAAATCCTCAGATTGAATATGACCAATAAAATCATATTCACGGGTTGGTTTCACAATAGGGTAAAACCCTATTTATAATAAAAAACTAAGGGAGGTAACTGTTGTAAAAATAATGGGTTTGTCCATCCTAATAAGAAATTTTAATTTAAAATTGGTAATAATTAAATAATTACAACTTTATTATTTATTTCAAAAATTATAAAGAATCTGGAGGGCCCTAGAAGTCTTTTAAAACCCACGAGAAAATAAGAAAATTGACTAATTAAATATTTTTTATAAAATGTAGCTTTGCCAAGCAAAGTTTATGTGAGAAATAGTCATTTAGTACAATAATTGAAAGCAATCGTTCATATAAAATAGAGCCCAAACATTCAAAGGATAAAGTCTATAGAAAAATTATTTAAAACTAAGGAGTAATAGACTTTATCCTCTTATGCATAGAGCATCATGATTATCAAAGATTTAACTAAGTCTCATATGAAGCATTGCAAATATTAATCTACTTTTCTGTGAAAAACATAATCATGAGATATATCACCAAAAGTTACCTCAAAATAAAGAAGATCTTATTTTCAATCTAAAAATGGGGCATGTTGTGTAATCACACAACACCTTCATTTATGACACTGGGTTATGACATCATAGCTTCATTGTTTTTAATGATAATTTTTGAGGTATTCATCATCATCATCATCATCATCATCATCATCATCATCATCATCATCATCATCATCATTTGAAGTAATAAAATTATTCTTTGTTACATCATTAAGATCATTAGGAATTTTTTGGTTAAGTTCAAACCAACAAAATGTATTTTTCAATGAAATTATATATGGTATTCAAAATAATATTATTATAAATAACTTCATCATTCGAAAAAATATTATTATTAATGAAAGTTGTGTCATTATCATTTGTGGGAGAAATTTTGGTCTGGTTCAGATGAAAATTATTCTTATTTTAAAAGAAATATTTTGAGTTATTCAAAATAATAATAGTATTAGCAATTATGTCATTCGAAATAATATTATTATTGATAGTTTTGTCATTATCATCAAAATACTTTATAAAAGGAGGTAGGTCTATGTGCTTTAGGATAAATTAATATGTTTTTTGCACTAGCCATGTCTAGAATGTCTTTAATGCCATGTTGGTTGGAGTGCATAGATTCCAATATATAATTTTGAGCTAGATCAAAGTAAATTGCCTCAAGTGTAAAGCTTTGAATTGGAGGGGTGTGAATGTTACTTCATTGTTATACACATAATGATCTTCATTTTTATTCATGGAATGTTAAGAGGATTGATGTGTTGGGATACTAATGGAGGGCTGAAGTGGCCAAAGATATCTATTAGTAACCATAAAATGTTTAAGGGATGAAGCATTGACATTACCAAACTCATAATTTTTTATATATAAAGCAATAAGTTTTTTATTTGTATCAATTTTTATTTTTTGTTTTGTGGTGTCCATCTTCATGGTAGATAAATGTTTAATTTTCTGCCACTAATTACGTTTTAAGATTTTAGCTAGCTCTAAGTGTACCATAAATATTTTCTTTGTGATAGCATATAAATTAGATCTATATTTATTGATATGATTTTTAAGTAAGAAAAAAATAATTTCTAAAATATATGGGCATTCATCTGGGATTTAAGGTAGTGGGAAATGGTAATGTGGGAAGGGAGAATGTTTGTATCATGACATCATTTTAGGAATTCAAGTCTTCAATATTTTTATCCATCTTTGAACATAATATTTCAAAGAACCTACAACACTCATACATGAACTCTCCATATAGATCTATAACTTTTTTTTAGATTAATTTATTTATAGTGTAAAGATGGATAGAGTTCTTCTAGAGTCAAATATGTGGTAAAATTAGTATTTGATACTTTAGATCTTACCATTAGATCCATCTTCAATGAAGAGAAAATTGAAAGCAATGCTTAAATAATAATAATACAAACAAGATTATAAATAGAACTATGATACAAATGAAAACTAGAATGGGGAAGGTTGTCCAATAAAAAAAATGGAAAAAAAAATAAAATAAAATAAAATAATCTAACTATATATAAAATATTAGAATGTAAAATAATAAATAAAACTAAAAACTTAAAAAAATTATATCTATAATGATGTTGTCCCCCAAAAATATCACTCATTTTTGGGACAACATTTGAACTATTTTGGTCTTACAGACCAAAATTGTCTCTTCCCTTTTCAAAATTTGTCTTGGGCATTCAAATTCCTCATTTTTCAAGCTTCTCAGGAATCTACGGACTCTGCAGGCCAAGTTCAATGGGCTTTACAGGTTGATTTCTATGGACTTGGTTTCTATGGACTCTGCAGGCAGGTTCATTTCTACAGGTTCAAAGACTTCTACAGGCAGGTTCAACCAAAAGAATCAGTTTCTAACACTTGGTCATTTTTGGGATTGGTTTAGTGCCTTGGTTCATTCAAAAATCTCCATTGGCAAGCATCTAAGCAAAGAAGGCTTGAACTGTTGAACCATTGAACCACTTTGGTTCAAAGTTTCAATGAGTTCAAAGTTCAAAGTTCAAAAGGTTCAACACTTTGGTTCATCCTTTGGTTTAATCAAATGGTTCATCAGTCGATTCAAGGCTTTGTTTGAACCGTTGAACCAAAGCTTGGTTCAATGGTTGGTTCAACGTCTTTTGGTTCAAAGGTGGGTTCAAACAAATGGTTCAAAGGTAGGTTCAATCAAGTGGTTCAATGCTCAGTTCATCTACTTGGTTCATTCAATTGGTTCATCAGCTTGAACCATTTTGGTTCAAATCTTGGTTCAACGGATTGGTTCAATGAAGTGGTTCAACCAAGCGGTTCAACGTTTGGTTCAACCAAGTGGTTCGATCAAACGGTTCAACAGTTGGTTCATCGCCTTGGTTCAAAGGAGCGGTTCAAATGCAAAAGTTCAAGAGAGCTTCCCAAAGGACAAGTGCCCTTGTGGAGGGCACTTGGTCAACAAAAGTACCCTTCAGAAGGGTCATTTTCAAAGAAGGCCGCAAAGGTAATTCTTTCAAATTTTGTTTAAAGAATTCAAAAAAGACTAAGGAAAGAAGCAATTCCTTCAGACTTTTTGTCCGAAGGAATTCCTTAAGACAAAAAGTCCAAAAGAATTCAAGAAATAGGCTGCGGGAAGAAAACCCAAAGGATTTTTTGAAGGCAAAGTGATCGGAACATTTTCTGTAGACTTTTTGTTTGTGGGAAATTGTTCGCAGACTTTTTGTCCACGGGAATTTGTCTGAGGAAAATGCCTGGGGAAAATGCCCATGGAAACAGTCTACAGGAAAGCTGCGAAAGGCTACCGAAGGACCTCAAAGGGTAGGTTCCCTTACAGGGGACTCTCGACTGCCAAATAGAAGGACACTTCCCTGAAGCCGAAGGGTCACCTTCCCTTCGAGAACATGTAAACAAGAAGCCCGAAGGCCATTCGAAGACCACTTAAAGGGCAAATACCTTGTAGGGGGCTCTTCTTGACCCAAAGTGAATCATTTCTTAAGGCCTGAAAGGGTAGGTTCTTTCCAGGAAAGTGCCAAATAGAAAAGTTGAAGAAGAACCAAGGGATGACGCGCCCAAAGATGTCAAATTCAAGACAGCGAACTAGCCATTGAAAACATAGTGATGGGCGCACGAATGTCAATTTTAAAGCTCATAAAATAGTCGTTGATCCTTTGAATCTACAGACCCAAATGCATTCATAGGCTTTAAGGCCAAGACCATCAAAAAGTGAGGAAGGAACAGAATAGCAAATTGAATCCAAGACCTGATTTAATTAACTAGAAAAAGAGGAACGATGAAGAAGGATCAGATCACTAGGTGGACATTGAAAGTTACAAACTTTCAATAGCATGACTTGTTTCTCTGCATTGAGAAAAACAAATGGGTAGATGCCCCTAAATTCTAGCCTATCTTCTTAAAAGATTCCAATGCAACATGATGTGTTAATGTTCCCGAGTCCTTCTTAAAGTGGCTATATAAGGGACTCTCTTTTATTGTAAATGTATCTCTTTTTGACAATCAGAATGAAACTCTACCCAAATTGAAAGGCATTACTGAGACTTTGAGCTCAGATTACTGATCATATTTTGTTACTGGAATAAGAAAGCAAGTGACTTGTCAGACTTTGTGCTATGATATCTTTGTTGTTGAGGAAACTGTTCTTATGTCTTTTTCCTTAATATATCTTTTGTTCATTTAATTCAACAAGCAAAATTAGTGAAAGTAGTTAGGAAGGTGTCTTGAAGAGTCAAGTGTGGAGAGACTTTGTGCCCCCATAATTGCCTTTAGTGTGTTTTCTTTTCATTTCTATGTAAAAGACTTTGGGACAACTTTGTGCCCTCATTGTCCTTCATATCTTACTCTTGAGCAATTCAGGTGGAGACTATGTGTTGCATCTCAATTTGCTGGTTATTACGTCTTTTGCTACATTTTTTTGTTACTACCAGGAGTACTCTTGTGGCTGGCTGGCTGAATAGTACTTCTGAAAGAAGAGGAGTGTTGTTTGTTATTTCCCTTGAGTTTTTCCTTTGATCTGCATGCATCATCTCTGAAAAAAGAGAGATGGATGGTTTGTCCTACCCTTGAGTATTTTATATATATATATATATATATATATATATATATATATATATATATATATATATATATATATATATATATATATATATATATATATATATATATATATATATATGTATGTATGTATGTATGTATGTATGTATGTATATGTATGTATGTATGTATGTATGTATATGTATATGTATATATATATATATATATGTATATGTATATGTATATGTATATGTATATGTATATGTATGTATATATATATATATGTATATGTATATATATATAGCATATCCATAGGGAACCTCCCCTTGATGAGAGGAGAGATCAGTCCCCTTTTGATGTGGTAAACCTACACATTTGGATGACTAATCTTCTTACTTTGGCTGATCAGACCTATTTTGTTTATTAGTACACTGATCGATAAAATATTCAACCAATAATTTTTGGTGACTCCGCTAGGGATATACATAATTTGTGTAATTTAGAACCTCAAGTTTTAGATTGAAACATCACCTGTGTCTTACCCATTATCATTATAACCCTTATCAATTATAGATTCTGGTGACTCCATTACTTGTCTTACCCATTATCCATTTATAGCCTTACCATCTTCCTCCACCTCTGTTATTTTATCTGGTCTGCAAAACTAGAGCTGCTGGGAAAGAGTGCATAGTTTAAAGCCTCAAGATTTAACTGAAGCAAGGTCAATTCTTTTCCATTTTTGTTTCACAATTTGGCAAATTCAAGGTATACATGAAGCCAAAGGGCTAAAGGTATCGTTGACCCTGTATTTGAGTTGGTACAACAAAGTGATTTTGATCTGCTTCCTTCACCATCTCATCTCCAACAAACTAAGAGCTTTCCTTCTACTAAAGTCAGATCTCCATTGCCAGACGAAGTATCTACTTCTACTGTTGATAAAGCTTTGCTAATAATTACCTGTCTGGGATTTGTTATCCCTCCTTTTTGTAATCCTACAATGGTAGTTCAAGGCCCCTGGGGTAATGCTTTTGGTCCTCTCAATCTTACTCCACCTCTACATGAGTTTCCATGCAGTTCATGGAAGAATTTCCCCAAATTATATGGTGATGGGAAAGTTCATCCTGATGAACACATTGCAGCCTTCAGCATAGCTTGTGGAGTAATTAGAGTAGAATTTGAAGATGTAGCAATCAAGCTATTTGTAGAAACACTAAAAGGTGTTGCTGTAGATTGGTTTTATCATCTACAGGTTGGGTCAGTGACTGATTGAAATACCCTTAAAGTTAAGTTTGAAGCTAGATTCAAACTTGTAGAAGATGCACATACACTTCTGGCTCAACTTACATAGATGAAGAAAGAGCCTCATGAATCAATGAGAAACTTCATAGCCAAATTTGACAAATTGAGGAACGAAATTCCTATAATTGCTCGACCTACAGCTGAGAATCTCAAATACTTCTTCATTAATTCTCATTTACCTGAGGTCAATTTTCTTTTGAGACGTGCTAGTCAAATAGATCTTGCTGCAGCTCAACTTTTGGCCACTAAGGTAGAAGATGATCTCATCTTAGCAAGAAAGATAAGAAGAGATCCAAATAGAAATAGACCTTCATCATCTTTTGAATATGCATCTACATGCATCACTAATCTAATGGTGTAAAATCTAGCAAATGAAGTGCTAGCCTTGAAAAAGTAAATGGCACAAGGAATGTCTTTTGCTCCTTCATATAGAGATATGCCAAGAAGGACATTCTCAAATTAGTCATATCAGGGCAATGCTGTTAGGAATCAAGGGCAACAGAATCGCCTTCCTCCCCCATAAGGGAAACTTTCCCTTGAAGCTCCTCTAACCAACTCAGCAGTTGGATATTTGGAAATAGAACATGCTTTCTCTTTCCAACCTAAGTTTGAGAAAGAAAATGATGCTGATCTCTTCACGGAGGATAAAAAAGAATTAGCTGACGACTCCCACATTGGTTTTCTGAATTACCAGGATGAACCTAAAAGTAAAGGAGAAGCTATTGATGGATCATATGTAGTGTTTACTAGGTCTAAAAACCAATCAGTCCAACAAGCTGATAAAAAGAAGATAGAGGAGCAACCTCAACCAACAATTACAATTGCTAAGAGTGGAACCATTCTGCCTTTTCAATCAAAAGATTCGGTATTCACCTAAAATGTAAGTACATCAATTTCACCTTCACCTTCTACTCTCATTTTACAAACCAGTCCTCCTCCTATCTCTCCTAAAACCCAAAAGGTTGAAATGCTTTCTTCTATTCCTAGTCTAATTCAGCCATTTGACATAATTGATCATGTCAAAAAGACCAAAATACAAATGTCTGAGTTTGAATACTTGAAGTCCAATCCTGATGAAGTAGATAGGTTGGTCCAATGTGTCAATAGCCAAACCATCCCTGAAAGACAAGAGGTTAAGAAAATAATTCTTGATTCCCCAAAGAACATGCCCATTCCAAATAATCTTGTCATTACTCCTCCAGCTGCCCCTGGGAAAATATAACCTTTCTATGTTTCCCTGTTAATAAATGGTTATCATCTCAACAATTGCATCATTGATTTTGGGGCATCTGAAAATTTCATGCCTACTAAAGTAGCTAAGTCTTTGGGTCTCACATTGACCAAAACCTTTGGAAGATGTTTCTCCATGGAAAACAAACAAGTACCATTGCTAGGGCAAATTAAAAATGCCCAATTTGCATTGGCAGCCTTTCCAGACAAGAGAATCAAGATGACTGTCTTGGTGGCTAACGTCCCAGCATCCTATGGCATTTTTCTTGGATGAAATTTTTGTAAGGATGTGGGAGGAGAACTAAGCATGGACCTGTCTGAAGCAAGGATCCTTGTCTAAGGCGTAATTAAGAGATTGCTCCCTAAAAAGGAAGCAAAATATGTGCTCACCTAAACATCAGCTCCTACAGCACAAATTCTATTTGAGTCTTCAGGCAGGGGTAATTATTTCTTTACCACAGAGGATATTCATGTTTCTATAGATGAAAGGCCTGTAGCTAAAAATCTAGGAATTGATCCAAACAAGACTTCAGGAGAATTGCTAGGGCACAGTACAAGTAAGGAAGGATCTTCCATCTCTAATGAAGATAAATATTATTGGAGATCAGCTTCTGATAATGCTTCGATCCTGAAATCCAATGGCAATAATTTTTTCACTAACGATGGAGTTGGGACTGTGTTGATATCTCCTCAAGGAGATATTCTTCCTTCATGCAATTTGTAAGTTAGCAACACCAACATAGCTGGATGTGAATCTCTATTGCTCAGATTGAAGATTGCCCAAGATGAAGAAATTAAACTCCTTCACATCAAAGGAGATGCTAAGCTGATAATTTATCAGGAGTTTGATGTAGAAAATCCAATCATATGCTGGACTGAACTATTGAGGTGTGGAGCTAAAAGCTTCACCAAATGAGCAAGTTGCAGGTTACAGGAATTACACAGTCACCAGTGTCAGTCAAGAGCGATCGACGTCGGTCAGGAGTCAGCTAGGAGATGCCGGCGTCGGTCATGGATCGGTCGATGTCAGTCACAGGTAGATAGGCAGAGACCGACGTCAGTCACCTGTGCATCCAAAATGCTATTTTCGTGGATAGAACAGAATGTTTACATGGTAGGATTAAGTGTTAGTCTTAAGTCTGCATCTCTATCTTTAGTAAGACTATTTTGAGCCCTTGATTAGGAGGTGCATTTAATGGTTGTGATTGTATGCTCATGATCCCTAAAGTTATATAATAGGGATAGATCTTCATAGCTTATCATAATTGTAGAGTAACAGTACAAGA
This sequence comes from Torreya grandis, assembly GCA_037957365.1. Lineage (NCBI taxonomy): Eukaryota > Viridiplantae > Streptophyta > Pinopsida > Cupressales > Taxaceae > Torreya > Torreya grandis. Next base: position 2,653,699 of record JARHVA010000228.1, on the reverse strand, counting down.
ATTGTATATGTGAATCAATCCAGGTTGTTGGAATTGATTGTAATTGAGAGAGAGAGCTCTTGAGGGAAAGAGATCTGGAAAGAGATCTGTACATCTAAGAGAGGTGTGGAAGAAAAGAAGTTTCTTTAATTGTATTCCTTCTGTAAAGAGTTTAATACAAGTTTTCAGGGTGGTTTCTTGTATCTCTTATTGTTTATTGTTTTCTGATTCTAGTTACTTATCTTTCTGGTTTAATTCTGCATTTAGTTGCTTTCACATAATAATCAAGATTGTTGGTTGATCCCCAACAAGTGGTATCAGAGCTCAGGTTGACTAACAGGTGTTTTAGATCTATTTAGTGTGTATTGATTACAGGTTACTCACAGGGATTTCTATTTGAGTGGGAGAAGCAATGACAGAATAAAGTAAACTGAGAATGGAGAAGTTCAATGGCAAGAATTACCAATTATGGAGAATGCAGATAGAGGATTATCTGTATCAGAAAGATCTATACTTACCATTAGGTAAGGTTTCAAGGAAGCCCACAGACATGGAAGATGAAGAATGGGAAGTTCTTGATAGAAAGGCTCTTGGATCTATAAGATTGACTCTGGCATCTACTGTGATATCTAAATTATCACAAGCAAAGTCAACGATAGAGTTAATGACTACTTTAGCAAATTTATATGAAAAACCCTCAGCTTCAAATAAGGTATATCTTATGAAGCAGTTATTTAATTTGCAAATGCAGGAAGGTGGATCTGTATCTAATCATCTAAATGATTTCCATGGAATTGTAAATCAATTAAATTTAGTCAAAATAGTGTTTGATGATGAAATTAAAGCTCTATTAATCTTATGCTCTTTACCTGAGAGTTGGCATAGCTTGGTAATGGCAGTTAGTAATATTGCATTTGCTTCAAATATTTTAAAAGTAGATGATGTTGTTAGTGTAATCTTGAAAGAAGAAATTTGTAGGAAAAGCACAGAGGAAACATCAGGGAACACTTTAAGTTTTGAGAGCAGGGGAAGGCAAAAAGAGAAGAGCAAAAAAGGGAGATCAAGGTCTAAGTCAAAGATGAGAGGTAGATCCAAATCCAGAAATGGCAGGAAGCCACAATGCTGGAATTGTGGAAAGATAGGGCACATAAGCAAAGATTGTTGGTCAAAACCTAAAGAGGACAATCAGCATGAAGGTAAAGAAGAAGCAAAAGTTGTAGGTATTGCACAAGATGCTCTTATATTCTCTTTGCATAATAATATAGAATCTTGGGTTTTAGGTTTTGGTGCCTCTTTTCATGCTACCCCTAATAGAGAATATTTTAGTGACTATGTCCATGGAGATTTTGGAATAGTTTATTTAGGGGATGATGAGCCTTGTAAAATTATTGGCAAAGGAAAAGTGCAGTTGAAAATGCAGAATGGCAACACATGGGTGTTGAGAGATGTCATGCATGTACCCAGCTTGAAGAGGAATTTGATTTTTGTAGGAAAGTTAGGGGATGAGGGTTGTACAGTAACTCTCACAGCTGAATCTTGGAAGGTGACAAAGGGTGCACTTGTATTGGCCAGAGGTAAGAGAGTAGGTACTCTCTATTTATGTAATTGTATTACTAATAATTCTCCTTCTGTATTATCTACTTCAGATGTGGATGCAAAGTTTTGGCACTCTAGGCTCGGCCACATGAGTGATAAAGGAATGTCTATTCTTAAGTCAAAAAGTAAGCTTTCAGATTTGAAAAGCATAGATCTGGATTTTTGTGAGCACTGTATTTTTGAGAAATAGAAGAGAGTAAGTTTTCTCAAGACTGAGTCAACAAAGAAGAAGCACAAATTGGAGCTTGTTCACATAGACGTGTGGGGACCGACTCAGGTTGCTTCTATTGGAGGATCACAATACTATGTCTCTTTCATAGATGATGCTACAAGAAAGGTATGGGTCTATTGTATAAAGAATAAATTTGATGTTTTTGACACTTTTAAGATTTGGAAAGCTATGGTTGAGAATGAAATAGGTAGGAGATTCAAGTGCCTGAGATCTAACAATGGTGGTGAGTTCTGCAGCCACAAGTTTAACTGGTATTGTTATATGCATGGAATACACAGGCAAAGGACGGTTCCAAGGACACCTCAGCAAAATGGAGTTGCTGAAAGGATGAATAGAATAGTAATAGAGCGTGTAAGGTGTATGAGATTGCATGTTGGTTTGCCCTTAGAGTTTTGGGTAGAAGCTGTGGATACTACAGTTTACCTGATTAACAGAGGACCCTCTACAGCTTTGGATGGTGGAATTCTAGAAGAGGCATGGACAGGTAAAAAGGTAGATCTCTCATTTCTCAAAGTTTTTGGTTGTGAAGCTTTTATGCACGTTGATAAGGAAAATATAAATAAGTTGGATGCTAAGTCTATGAGGTGCACATTTATTGGTTATGGCTCTGATGATTTTGGATTCTAGTTTTGGAATCTAGGAACTAACAGAATAATTAGGAGCCATGATGTTGTTTTTAATGAAAAAGTGATGTATAGTGATCAGCTCAAGAAGCTGAATCAATCTGGATAGAGCAATGGAGAATTGGATGAGGTGACGGTCCAAAATGAGCTCGCGAGAAAGAATTATCACAGATAGGAAAACACAGAGATCGATATCGATCAGGCAAGAACCAACATCGGCAATACAGGAACTGATGTCGGTTATACAGTGACCGATGTCGGTCAGGAAAAAACTAATGTCGGTTAGAGAGAATTGATGTCGACCAGTTACAGGCCTGGAGGTGACTGAGGTCGATCACTGTCAGAGAATTTGGGCAGACAGCGTGTTGTGAATGAGTCTCAGACGCCCATCAAGAGGTCAGAAAGGGTAAGTAAACCTCCAATTCGATATTCCCCTTCATTATTCTATTTATTGCTTACTGATGGTGGAGAACTAGAGAGTTTTGATGAAGTAATATAGGTGGAATCCAAGAATCAGTGGGAGCTAGGCATGAATGAGGAGATTGATTCCTTGAAAGAGAACCAAACAAGGGATTTGGTTGAGTTTCCAGCGGGAAAGAAGACGCTGAAGAACAGATGGATCTACAGATTGAAGGAAGGTGAGAATGGACAGATGAAATATAAGGCCAGGTTGGTAGTAAAAGGATTTGCACAAAAACTAGGTATTGATTTTGGTGAGATTTTTTTTCATGTAGTTAAAATGACTTCTATACGGACTGTATTGTCTTTAGTTGCTATTGAGGATTTGCATCTTGAGCAGCTTGATGTTAAGACAACATTTCTTCATGGAGATTTGGATGAAGAAATATATATATATGGATCAGCTAGAAGAATTTGAGGTCAAAGGTAAGGAGAAACTTGTGTACAGATTGAAGAAAAGCTTATATGGTCTCAAGCAAGCTCTTAGACAGTGGTATTTGAAATTTGACAGGTTTATGACTGAGCATGGCTATAGTAGGTGTCAATCTGACCATTGTGTGTATTTTAAGAGATTGGATAATGGTAGATATATTATTCTATTATTGTATGTAGATGATATGATGGTTGCAGGATCACACATGCAGGATATCTCTGAGCTTAAGGTGAAATTAGCTCACACATTTTCCATGAAGGATTTGGGAGCAGCAAAGAAAATCCTTGGAATGAGTATTAAGAGAGACAAGAAAAATCACAGGTTGATTTTGTCTCAAGAGGATTATGTGAACAAGGTGTTGGAGAGGTTTAATATGCAGGATGCAAAACTGGTAAGCACACCTTTGGCTAGACATTTTAAATTGAGTAAAGAACAGTGTCCTAATTCACATGAAGAGGTAGAGTACATGAGTAGAGTTCCATATGCTTCCGTAGTTGGGAGTTTAATGTATGCAATGGTATGTACTAGACCGGATATTGCCCAAGCAGTGGGAGTTGTTAGTAAGTATATGGCCAATCCAGGGAAGGAGCACTGAAAAGCAGTTCAGTGGATCCTTAGATATCTGAGAGGGACCAGCAGTAGGCATTTGTGATATGGTGGGTCAAACACTTATCTACATGGTTATGTAGATTCAGATATGGCAGGTGATTTGGATGGTAGAAAGAGCACCACAGGATATGTTTTCACTATTGGTGGAATGGTGGTTAGCTGGATATCAAAGTTGTATAAGGTTGTTGCCTTGTCAACTATAGAATCAAAATATATTGCAGTCACAGAGGCTAGCAAAGAGATGATATGGATGACACAATTCATGGAAGAGCTTGGAAAGGAGCAAGAGAGTTGTAGATTATACAGTGATAGTCAGAGTGCAATTCATTTGGCTAAGAATTCAGCCTTTCATTCAAGAACCAAGCATATACAGCTGAGGTACCACTTCATTAGATAGGTATTGGAGGATGGTGAGTTAAAGTTGGAGAAGATCCATACAGATAAAAACCTTGCTGATATGTTAACCAAGTCGGTAACAAAAGAGAAGTTGAATCTTCATTCAACTTTTGTAGGTCTTCATGATTGAGTTTGAAGATGGAGGAGCTAGAAGATGTTGTTGTACAGGTACTGGTGCAGCTGTTTATCTCCAAGTGGGAGATTGTTGAGGTGTGGAGTTAAAAGCTTCACCAAATGAGCAAGTTTCAGGTTGCAAGAATTACACAGTCACCGGCGTCGGTCAGGAGTGACCGACGTCGGTCAAGAGTCGACTAGGAGATGCTGGTGTTAGTCATGGATTGGTCGATGTTAGTCACATGTAGACATGCAGGGACCGATGTCAGTAACCTGTGCATCTAGAATGTTATTTCCATGGACAGAATAGAATGTTTGCATGGTAGGATTAATTGTTAGTCTTAAGTCCGCATCTCTATCTTTAGTAAGACTATTTTGAGCCCTTGATTAAGAGGTGCATCTAATGGTTGTGATTGTATGCTAATGATCCCTAAAGTTATATAATAGGGATAGATCTTCATAGCTTATCGTAATTGTAGAGTAACAGTACAAGAATTGTATATGTGAATCAATCCAGGTTGTTGGAGTTGATTGTAATTGAGAGAGAGAGCTCTTGAGGGAAAGAGATCTGGAAAGAGATCTGTATATCTGAGAGAGGTGTGGAAGAAAAGAAGTTTCTTCAATTGTATTCCTTTTGTAAAGAGTTTAATACAAGTTTTCAGGGTGGTTTCTTGTATCTCTTATTGTTTGTTATTTTCTGATTCTAGTTACTTATCTTTCTGGTTTAATTCCGCATTTAGTTGCTTTCACATAGTAATCAAGATTGTTGGTTGATCCCCAACATGAACCAGAAGAACAATCAATTACGGTAATGGACCATGCTACTACAAATCAAAATCAGGCAAAGGAATCCTTTACCAAGAGAGCAAGGAGTTATGGTTTCCAGTTTGAAGACCACATCCTGCCATGGGACAAGAAAAAGAAAAAGTTAAGGGGAAGATGTAGAAAATTGATTTCCTGGTGGAGAACTCCAATTGCCCGTCACTATTTCTGGGGGCAAAATGTCTTCTTGTTGTTTTATCACAATATAACACTATTTTCACTATCTCCCAAGAAGTAGCATCTGAAATACTTCAATTATTAAAGTATCAGATCATTCCATCTATACATATGTATATTTGTATAGTTTTTAATTCTATTTTGCTTTATTTGTTTCCTTTTTTGATGCCTTTCATTTCTAGATAGCATGACTCTGTAGCCCAATGGTACACATGAAGACACTGGAGATTCTGGATTCTACTCCCTTCAATTCTTTTTGCAATTGATAGAAGTTCCCCAACTGGAGCCAGTTGTTGTCCCCCAAAAATATCACTCATTTTTGGGACAAAATTTGAACTATTTTGGTCTTACATACCAAAATTGTCTCTTCCCTTTCCAAAATTTGTCTTGGGCATTCAAATTCCTCATTTTTCAAGCTTCTTAGGAATCTACGGACTCTGCAGGCCAAGTTCAATGGGCTTTACAGGTTGATTTCTACGGACTTGGTTTCTACGGACTCTGTAGGCAGGTTCATTTCTACAGGTTCAAAGACTTCTATAGGTGGGTTCAACCAAAATAATTAGTTGCTAACACTTGGTCATTTTTGGGATTGGTTCAGTGCCTTGGTTCAATCAAAAATCTCCATCGGCAAGCATCTAAGAAAAGAAGGCTTGAACCGTTGAACCATTGAACCACTTTGGTTCAAAGGTTCAATGAGTTCAAAGTTTAAAAGGTTCAACACTTTGGTTCATCCTTTGGTTCAATCAATGGTTCATCAGTTGGTTCAAGGCTTCGTTTGAATTGTTGAACCAAAGCTTGGTTCAACGGTTGGTTCAATGTCTCTTGGTTCAATGGTTGGTTCAACGTCTTTTGGTTCAAAGGTGGGTTCAAACAAATGGTTCAAAGGCGAGTTCAATCAAGTGGTTCAATGCTCAGTTCATCCACTTGGTTCAAAGGCTTGGTTCATTAAATTGGTTCATCGACTTGAACCATTGGCTTGAACCATTTTGGTTCAAAACTTGGTTCAACGGATTGGTTCAACCAAGTGGTTCAACGTTTGGTTCAACCAAGTGGTTCAATCAAATGGTTCAACAGTTGGTTCATCGCCTTGGTGTAAAGGAGCGGTTCAAAGGAGTGGTTCAAATGCAAAAGTTGAAGAGAGCTTCTCGAAGGACAAGTGCCCTTATAGAGGGCACTTGGTTAACAAAAGTACCCTTTGGAAGGGTCATTTTCAAAGAAGGCCGCAAAGGTAGTTCTTTTAGATTTTGTTTAAGGAATTCAAAAAAGACTAAGGAAAGAAGCAATTCCTTCAGACAAAAAGTTTGAAAAAATTCAAGAAACAGGCTACGGGAAGAAAACCCAAAGGATTTTTTGAAGGCAAAGTGATCGAAACATTTTCTGTGGACTTTTTGTCTGCAAAAAATTATCCACAGACTTTTTGTCTGCGGGAATTTGTCTGAGGAAAATGCCTGCGGAAATAGTCCACAAGAACGCCACAAAAGGCCGCCAAAGGACCCCAAAGGGCAAGTGCCCTTGTGGGGGACTCTCAACTGCCAAATAGAAGGACACTTCCCTAAAGCTGAAGGGTCACCTTCCCTTTGGGAAGATGTAAAACAAGAAGCCCGAAGGCCATTTGAAGACTGCTCGAAGGGCAGATACCTTGCAGGGGGCTCTTCTCGACCTAAAGCAAATCATTTCTTCAGGCTCAAAAGGGCAAGTTATTTCTAGGAAAGTGCCAAATAGAAAAGCTGAAGAAGGACCAAGGGGTGACGCACCCAAAGATGTCAAATTCAAGACAGTGAACTAGCCATTGAAAACATAGTGACGGGTGCACGAACGTCAATTTTAAAGATCATAAAATAGCTGTTGATCCTTTGAATCTACAGACCCAAATGCATTCACAGGCTTTAAGGCCAAGACCAAGAGAAAGTGAGGAAGGAACAGAATAGCAAATTGAATCCAGGACCTGATTTAATTAACCAAAAAAGGAGGAATGATGAAGAAGGATCAAATCACCAGGTGGACATTGAAAGTTGCAAACTTTCAATAGCGTGACTTGTTTCTCTGCATTGAGAAAAACAAATGGGTAGATGCCCCTAAATTCTAGCTTGTCTTCTTAATAGATTCCAATGCAATATGATGTGTTATTATTCTCGAGTCCTTCTTGAAATGTCTATATAAGGGACTCTCTTTTATTGTAAATGTATCTCTTTTTGACAATCAAAATGAAACTCTGCCCAAATTGAAAGGCATTACTGAGACTTTGAGCTTAGATTGTTGATCATATTTTGTTATTGGAATAAGAAAGCAAGTGTCTTTTCAGACTTTGTGATGTGATATCTTTATTGTTGAGGAAACTGTTCTTATGTCTTTTTCCTTAATATATCTTTTGTTCCTTTAATTCAACAAGTAGAATTAGTGAAAGTAGTCAGGAAGGTGTCCTAAAGAGTCAAGTGTGGAGAGACTTTGTGCCCCCATAATTTCCTTTAGTGTGTTTTCTTTTCATTTCGATGTAAAGGACTTTGGGATGACTTTGTGCCCTCATTGTCCTTCATATCTTACTCTTGAGCAATTCAGGTGGAGACTTTGTGCTGCATCTCAATTTGATGGTTATTATGTCCTTCGCTACATTTTGTTGTTACTACCAGGAGTACTCTTGTGGCTGGCTGAATAGTACTTTTGAAAGAAGAGGAGTGTTGTCTGTCATTTCTCTTGAGTTTTTCCTTTGATCCGCATGCATCATCTCTGAAAAAAGAGAGATGGATGGTTTGTCCTACCCTTGAGTATTATTTTTTGTTTATATATATATATATATATATATATAGCATATCCATAGGGAAGCTCCCCTTGATGAGAGGAGAGATCAGTCCCCTTTTGATGTGGTAAACCTACACATTTGGACGACTAATCTTCTTACTTTGGCTGATCAGACCTATTTTTTTTATCAGTACACTGATCGACAAAATATTCAACCAATAAACGAAAAATTTTAAAATGTGGACCTTTAAAATCAAAATAATAATAAAATATAAAATAAAACTATATAATAATAAAATATAAACAAAAATTAAATTAATAATATAGGATAAGATAAAATCAAATAGTAATATAATAAAATTTAAAAAAATGATAAATTAAAATGAAATAAAACATAATAATAAAATATAAGATTATAGTTTCCAAATAAGTTCCCAAGACCACGACTGAGGAACCTATAACCTTGGATGATCACGTGGGTGCTTATGCCAACCAAGATCCAAGTCTCCCTTCATCTAGAAATGAGGCCACATGCTTTAAGAAATTGTTTGAGAAGGGTAAGATCTCTAATATTTTTATGTTGAATGTGGAACAAGATCAAATTTTGGGTTTTGAAAAGAGAAAAATAAAAAAGGAAGACTCCCGAGAACAATTCAACCCAAGATAAAAGTAGTTATTTGTAAAGAAATATTAAAATCCATAAGGAATCATTGAAATTTGTTTTGAAATAAAATGAGGAACCTAAACCCAAAATTAGTCAATTGAATCTCCAAGTTAATGAAAAAGATTATTAAGGGAAGGGCAAGAAAAAATGGGATTTATCAAAATAGTTACAGATTTGAAAAATAAAGTTTCTTAGATGGAGGATAAAATGAATTAAATGGAAACTGAGAAGAAGAAACTCCAAGCAAGCATTAAAAAGATCATGAAAATCAATAGGACTACTATAAAAAACTATGTTTATCATCACTATTATACATGATTATCTTAATAAGAATAATGGACTTTTTCTTAGAACTAGAGCTAGCAAAAGAATCGAGATGAAAGAAAAAAGAAAGGAAAATGAGAAAAAGGAGGTGGATACTGAAACAAATGAAGATTGCCTTAAGTTCATGACTGAGGAATATAAAGTGGTCAAAGTTATTATTGGTTTTTGATCATCTTAATTTCTAGATAGGTTGTTTCTTTGTTGTCTTTCTAGTGTTGTTTAGTTGTTTCTAGTTTTTTTGACACTGCAATTTGTGGGCATTTGTATGCCATGTCTTTTAATGGTCTCTTTGGATGATACTTTCATGTTTATCTTTTGTTTCATGTCTATTTAAGGTTTAGGGCCTTCTCAAAACCATTTTTTAACCTCTAATAAAAAATTAAGAAAATAATATAATAAAATAAAATAAAAAAGAATAAAATAAAATAATAAAAAATTAAATTAACTTAAATTAAATAAAGTTTTAGTCTTCCATTTTGAAATAATCATTTTCAAGGATGATAATACATGGTGACCAAGCCTTTGATTAATTATGAATTAAATTAAATTAATGTTTGCAGTACATTGTGTCCATTTATCAAGAGTGGATGAGAGAATGGTGATGGGTGAGAACTCTTTACACATAGATCTAAGATAGTAGGGTATGCTAGTTTTTATGAGGAATAAGAGGAGGAAGGGGATGATGGCCCACAATTGGAACCCCCCTACCCCCAATCCATGTGCTTATTTAGATCATTTTGATTAAAACAAAAAAGGGGGAAAATATAGTGATCCTTTTGACCAGAATCAAAATAAAGAAAAAATAATGCTTTCTCTTAGAAGGTTGAGATGAATGAATGTAAATATTGGGTAGATCTATTAAAAGGTAAATATTCTTTAGAAGGAGTTTATATTATAAATATTAAACCCATTAAGTATAATGAGGGACTTCTTACAATCCCTGACTCTATGGTAGATATATCCTCCAATAGACTAGTTAATTATCTCCTTGGTAAATTTGATAGTACTAGACCCAATGTGATGTGGTTAGAATTTAGGCACAATGTAAGTGGAATCCAAAATATAGTGCTCTATGTTAACTAAAGTCTTATTTTTGAATTGGTTTTCAACTCATGAAGACTATGTGAAAGCCCTTTTAGATGGACCTTTGTTCCTTGGTAAAACATGATTTTTTTTATAAAATGAAAATTGGGATTCAATCCAGATAAGGAAGACATAAGTGAAACCCCTATATGGGTCAAAATTATAGGACTACCCATTTAATTTTGTGAGGAATATTAAAATAATGTGTCATGCACATGCCCCCAAATTTGATATTTGAGTATATGGATTATGCACTGAGTTGTAATAGAATGTATATGAGTATCTAAACCGAATATGGGAATGGTCATGACATGCATGATGCCCCCAATTTGAGCAAATTGATATGAATTTGAGTTGAACTAGAATGAATTTGAGTAAAATTAAGTATAACTAACAAATATATAACTAAATCTATGCAAACTTGTACTATACCTATTGTACTATTCTAGACAATCTAAATTATTTTAAAATTAAGGTTACTAGATAATAGTGTCATATCTTGGACAGTGGTGCCATGTGGTACTAGTTTCCCCATTTGGGTGCTAATGTCCTTCTGGTCTGAATTATGTGCAATGGTACTACTTTCTAAGTCACTATTTTCCCACTATGTTTACTTATGTCTAATTTTTTGTAACAAAGCCTATGTGCTAAAAAATATATTGTGAGTACAATATAGAGCCCTAATCTCTGTGACAAACCCCTGTAAATGCCCCCTCTTTTTATGGTTGTTGTTGAACCTATGAAAAAATTCTCTCTAAAATAAAAATCTCTGCAAAAGGTGTATTAGCTAGAGCATATATGATAATTGTGTGATAATCCAATATAATGTGCATGCATAACATCAAAATTTAAGAACATTTGAGCATAAGTATGTAATGTAATATGTATGTTATGTCTAGCATTCCACAAGTTTGTTAAAATAGATGTAATTAATGTATATAACATCAAATCTAAGTAAAATCAAGTATCTACTTAGGGGTATGGGGCATGATGTCCATCACAGCACCCAACTAGGAAGGGTAGATGCATGAGGTCCCTCATGGCATCAAAAACTAGTGTGTGTAACAAGCAAAGACAAGTGTTATGGTCATGATGCATACAATAAAACATACATACAAAACACATGAGGCATGCAAAGTAGGCCAAGGGGACACAATACAAGGGACATGGGTACATGTCACTAAATCTGAGAAAATAAGACATATAAGGACATGTTCAAATGTATATATACGCAAGAAACAAGCAAGTTGGATGAGAGCCACATAGAAGAACATGTTCAAATGTCTACATACTCAATCAATAAATGACACACGAGGACATGGGAAATTATCTAAAGCATAATGTATACTATGAATAGAAGTGGCATATGCAAATGACCTCGAATAGAGGAAGCATAGAAATACAATCAAATCTAAACTAGGAAAGCTAGAAATGAAAGTATGCATGACTATGTAATAGAAATATATATAAGAGCTAGGATGTGCATATAATGAGTCTATAGTAGTAGTAGATGGAAAAAAATTTGAGTAAGATTAGTATGATCAATATCAAGATATAATAATGTTATAACTGGAATGTAGAGTATATAAGGATAGAACCTAGTGATCAAAATTGTGTATAAGATTCCCCCAAGAAGGCGAATGTGTTAAGTAAAGACCCATGAATCAGTGTATATGCCCCCAGTGGGTAGATAATAGTAAGTCTATATCAGTGTAGTGGATTAGAGTCCTATAAATAATCTATAAGTAATTGAAAAGAACAAGTGAAGCATGTATGTATGATAAAAATGACTATACTAAGATAGATAGCATATGTAGTGTCTGTAAAATATAAGAAATGTAAACATAGTAATGCATAAAATCTATAATTTTTCATTTTCTAAATAATATTTGAATGTTTTTGTGTTTTTTAAAATATTTTTTTATTTTCTGGATATAAGTTATGTACAAGCAACATGAAAATGAACTATGTACAAAGAGAAAAAGAGAGGGAAAGTATGTACAAGAAGGGAGGAACAATACTAACCAATGACTCTCATGGGAGACTCACTATTAATGTGGCCTATGTTGAAAATAGGAATGGTAATCTCTCATGCAATGTGATTGCTATGTTGTATTTGAATGGTGTTGTTGTATAAATCTGGGTATTGTTCATCGTCGAAATCATAATAATCATAATAAACTAGAGTGCTAGAGGAAATTGTCTCATACTATGGAATTAACCTTTCTGATTTATGCTTTGGAATATTGATTGTGATTTTTCCCTTTGAAATTGTTCTCATTTTAGACATGTGGTTTTGTGGAGGCTCTTTTTCTAGAAAGCCTTTTTTTAGAATACTCATTGGCTTAGCATGATTTTGACTTTGAAAATTAAGTTCTTATTTTTTTTATAACATTTCCTATGTATCTATGCTTTTTACCTTGATAAAATATATATGTGAATGATTTTCCTTAGGATCTTCAATAAATCCCAAACCTTGTTGACCAACATTATCAATTGCTAGAATAGGAGAAGTGATTCCTTGGCCTGCTTGCCCAAACCTTGATCATGATGATCAAACTATTGTAGATATTTTTTACCAAACCCATACTAATTTGAAAGTTAAGCCTCATTTTGGAGAGGTATATTTGCATTTTCTTCATGATTTGCCTATGCTTATTTTATTATTTCTTGATTTTATTGTGCTTTGTGAACCTTTTTTTATTCTGAGTTATGCTTTGGTAGTCATTTTTGTATTGTTTCTAATTTTGACCCTTTTTAAATTTGTATATGTGCCATTATATGTTGTTGGATGATGGGTCATTGTTTGAGTCATTTGTATCCATTATATGTTGTATTTTCCTTTTCAATGCTAAACATGAATATGTTTGGTGCCCATGCATTCTATGATATGTATAAAAATATCTGGATCTCCTCACTGCGTGTAAAGGAGGTAGTTGATCAGCTTATATTTAATCATGTCCCCTAGTATCTCACTAGACCTCTTATTTGATATTTTAATGCTTTTTGAATCACTAGTTGTAGATGTACTTTATTATGATTTATGATTTGGGTATGAAAGAGTGCTAAATACAACTTTTCTAGGTGTAAATACATATATATGGTTTAAGATAACATATTTTTAAGACTATGTACATGAAATGTGATTTTCCAGTAATGTGAAATTTTCAATTAATAACTAATTTTGATTATGTATATCTGATATTAGCTTTTTCATACTGATAATTTGATCCCTTAGAGTCTCACAAGTGCAAACCCTAGTTACTTCTGATTGAACATGTAGGCACACACCCTACAGGGAATAGGTGTGAATAGGCTGAGTATGGGGATTAGTGAAAATGGTATATGTTTATTCATATTATGGTGGAGTGATAGCATGGACTTGGCTAGAGGGAAATTAGATATCACCCTCATGGAGATTTAGAGGATAATAAGATTATTTCATATGCATAAGATATGACATTGAAGCTTGAAACCTAATTGTTAGCTTATGTAATAGATCCTCTATGTATGTAAGGATTTATTTCTTAATTGAATTATACATAAGATAATAATAACATGCTAGAGATAGAATGAAATATGACATACATTTCAATTGATATAAATCATCATTTATACATGTGTTTGTCTTTTCTGAGTTCATTCTAAATTAAAGGGAACAAACATGCAAATGAAAGTATTAAACTTTGCAAAAAAAAGTGATACACTTATTTTGTCATTATTAACATGATTATATCAAATAAAATTAAAAAGTGTATGGATCTAAAATCTGAATGCTGAAAATGTAAACCTTGGGGTTATCTAGGGTTAGGGTTTGTACAATGTTCAAAGTAAGTCAGGTTCACTAAATGTTTTAACCTTTTAAGACTTGATGTAAATCCTATGTTTATTAAAGGGATAAGTAGATGAAATTAGGTAAATAATAAGAAATAAATGCACCCCCTATTTTTTTATAAAATTGACTAGCTTTAACTTTTCTAAAAATAGTAATAAATAAAAACTTAGCTAGAAAACCCCTGATACAGATGATCTAAGTGCTAGAAACTAAGATGGAATATATTATGAGTGTCAGAAATTTTATCCCTATGTCAAAAACCCTCATGGATAATAGTGACACAATTGGACAACAATGCCATTATTGGTAAAGTGGTGGTAATATCTAAATATTGGCATTAATGTCCTATATGCAAGACTATCCCAAGTTTATAGGTGCACCTATTTCTAGATCCCTAGGTTTTGTTCCTATGCACATATATTATATAAGCCTATATTGTGCTTGTAATATCTAATTTATTATGTAACCCTTAATCCTCTATAAAACTATGGCATGAGTTGAAAAGTGTGTTCATTAGTAAGATAGGCTAGACATCCTCAACACCCTACCGTGAAGAGAGTTTCCTACATACCAATACTCCAAGGAGGCATCAATCCCAATGTAGTTCTCTTCACCTAAGTGCTATTACAAGTGAAAGTGATGCTAGTATGATAGTAGCCTTAAGTGTCTTGAGTGTGCTTGAGATTGGAAATCTATAAATCTAAGCTTAGGTTGCTTTAGATGGTAGTATACAGAATTAAAGAAAAATAGGGATTGATAACCTTAATTGTGTTCAACTTATTTTTTGTTTGAATGTGTATTTTGCAACTGATTTCCATCTAGTGGTTAGAGGGGTAAAATTCATTTATTTATACCATTATGTTACTTGTGTGAGTGACAAAAAGTGTCTAGGCTGACCTTATGAATATTTTATTTTTTAAAATATATTCATTTGAGAAATATAGGTAAAAGGACATCAGTTCCATTTTTAGGACACTAACACCACATGGCACTAGTGTCCTTATTATGGTGTTAGTGTTCAGCTGGCATAACATTGGGCACGAAGGGATAAGATCAGAAAATGAGTGTCGAGGTTTACTTTTAAGCTAAATAGGGATGTTTGTGGTCCACATGAAGGTTCAATAAGTTTGATAATAGGCTCTAGGATAATTCTAGGGATAAAATATGAATAGGCAATATCAAGTAGCACTCTTAGCACTCAAATACCACTTTTAAGTGATTACAAGATTCTACCTCTGTATATGTAATCTCTCACTATTATAATGATGTCCCATATGAATTATTATATAGAATATCATTATTTTGTTAAAAATTTACTTAACCCTAAAAATATAGATTAGGGAATCTAGGGTTAAAGGAGATAGAGATAGCCTAAGAAACAAGGCTAATAAACTATATATATATATATATATATATATATATTAATCTAATTAAATGTTAAACTCAAATATAACTATGGTAGATATATAAATAACAAAGAAATAATGTACTTAGTTTTGATGTTAACATAGTTATGGATCTGAACAAGTAGGAATAAAATTGGAAGATGATTCTAAAACAGTCACCAGATTATAATTTGGGTGCCTTTAGAGCCACGAACACTAGTGTCAACCTGTGACGGTTGTGTCAACACTACTAAAACTAGATGTAGGTGTCTTATATAGAACACTTGTAGGAAAAGGATGCAACCACCTAGATGCTTATGGGTTTATCTTTGCCTTCACTCTAGTGTATTTATATTTGGGTCATGGGTTGTCACTCATGAAATTATAAAACCCTAATTTTTTATCTTCATAGTGACCTTGGGAAAAATTGGTTAGTGGGCACATGATGTCAAGTTGATCCAAAGTACCTCTCTATCAATGAGCATTGCCTACGTATCCAATACTTTGAAGAGGGCCTCAAACTGATGTAGTTCTCCCTTATGCATTGGCTTGTGTGTGAATCATGTAATATGTGGAAATCAAGTATAAAAGTGACCTAGCTTGTAAATTCATAAATAGGGATATTAGGCTACTCCTTGAGTACTTCATACATATAGATGTGTATTCCCTATGACTGATATGGATATAGGAATAAATAGGGAAGATTTTACTCAATTGAATGTTATTTTTAATTTTATTTGGTATGAATTTTCTACCTGAGTAGGTAATAAGTTTTTAGGTGAAGAATGAATGAGGAGTGATTTTGACTATATACCACTCCTATCAAGAAATAACTCACATTAAAGAACTTAGGCAAACTATTAGGGTATGTTTCATTTGTAATGACTTTATGGCACTAGACACTTGTCTCAAAGCAAAACATTTGTGTGGATGCAGGTGTCTATCTAGGATGCTAGTGTCCAAGGAATAAGAAAGTTAGTGTAAACTCCTAACTTGAAATGGCATAAGATAAGCATTTTTTAATAATTCTAGGAAAGATATATGGTCTCGGTCATCAACATAAGACTAGTCAGACCAAGAGATAGGCCAAGGGGCATAAGATAGAGTAGATTCAGGACTTCCAAAATCAAGAAAGGTCTATAAATGAGAGGAATAGAAAAGGTCTAAGTTTTCAAGTGTACAAGACTAAGGTGATATATAATCCATAATTATCATCTAAATTTACCCCCTTATTTAATCTAGTAATGAAATTATCGGTCTAAAGAAGAAGAAAGGAGTACCTGGGTGTGTATAACACATATTGCCTTTATGTGAGTCCAACTTGAATGATTTTTTGGTAACTGACCTAAAACTAAGAACATGTTACAATAAATAATCAATGCATATAATATGAAACTAAAATTATTGAAAATATTTAAATTGAAAGAGCAAGGTTGATGAGTACACCTATATATCAATACAACTGCCTTGCCTATTAACAACTTGATTTGAAAATATATATCATTGTAAGGCTCTAAAATTGAGATGAGGATAAATATATAAATCTGTAAAGAGCATATATCGAAGGAAATAGAGAGACATTGGAAGGAACATTCTACAAACCTTGGAGAAAAGGTGAGTTTCCACCTGGCAGTTTAGATTAGCTCAATCGTGCAACCCAATCATACTTATGACCTGGTGAGCATGGGTGAACAAAGTCAATTCATACTATCAAAATAGTTAGGATAGATTAGATAATCAATTCCAACATAAAATCTTGGAAAGATTAAGTGATTTAATCACCTCAACCATACTAAAATTGAACCAACTACTACAGTAGATTGGCTCAATACACTGAGTAAAATTCTAACTTGGTGGGTGATAATAGTCCCTGAGAGTATTTTTAAATCTAAAATTAATTTGTATTTATTAATATTAGGCACACATTTCATAACATATGCACCTTATATATGTCTCATGTTGAAACTATGTATCACATTGATACCAATTTATATAATTATGCCATAACTATGAATCTAAATCATGTAAATATTTGCTTTGGCCAATTCATAAATTGTGTAAGTGTGGAAAACATGCTTCCACTATGTATGGTGAAATATGAAAATTAAAATAAGTGACAATATGGAGGACATGTTTCTGATTGCCCAAGGGAAATAGAGAAGGATTCAAAAAATTAAATTGTGAACATTGTATTTCACACAAAAATATTACTATACTCTTTCGAGAGATTTTTTACAAAGCATGTGAAAAGCTTTATAGGATTTTCACAAGTGGTTATGGGATGTAAAAAAATTTCCCATAAAACCAAATTTATTAAAAATAAAACAAATTAAAACATTAAAATAAAACTAATTTAAAATAAAAGACTTTAAATCATAAACCTAACAAACTCCCCCTTGATCCAAAGGGGTATAGATGATGAATATCTATAGCAATGACTTTGAAGTCATCAATAAGTATCTCTGCTACATCTATAAGATATCACATTGTACATCGTGGTACTGATTAAAACTGATGTCATTCCATAAATAAGCTTGCCCTACGAGTTGTGGCATAAAAGGCTCATGAACATGATCAATGCCTATTCATACCCTATGATCATCGTATCATACTCTAGTAGAACTTGATCAAATTTTGTCCAACTATATCGACCCACATAAGGTCCCACATAATAAACCATCCAAGTGATCCCCTAATAATCTATATGGCACATCTCTCAGATGCCCAACAATTACCAACATCACATGCATGTCTTTACTCAACACTCAAAATGCTAGTAAATCTAATGTTGACTCGTATAACAACTGATGACTAATCAAATGCCACTATGTAATATCTTCTCCCTCTATCAAGTGAGAGGTGAGAAACTATGCAACATAAAAACAAATTCAAACTACTCTATCCACTCCATGTCATGAATATCATATATAGAAAGCCAAAAATGGAATTGAAAGCAAAAACACAAGCAAAAAATTGTTATCCCAATAGTGAACCCATACTCTGAACGAATATCAAATTGGAGAAGGGAAGATATCCTCCAACCTCTGTGGATCCTCCAACATCCAATTGGATCTGTTTAGCTTGTTAGATCCTCAGGGACTTGTAAATGTCAAAATGTAACACCATCATCATCAACAACATAAGTTGTGGGACACATTGTTACAATATTGGTTTGGTGTATATAATGCATTTTGAGAAATTTTGCAAAGATAAGGTGTCAGATTCCATTGATAATCCACCTGCACAACATTATGTTCAATATATTTGGCATAAAAATCACACAATGAGGCTCCAAAATAGAAATTTAACTATTTTAATGTGTTCAAAATGTCAAAAACCATGAAGATCACCTGGTCACATGACCATCTTTTGAATACAAGAGTCATAAAAATGTCCCAATTACACCCTTATATTGCCAAAGTCATTTTACAAAGCCTTTGAAAAAAGGCATATTCTTTTTAAAAAGCATATACCAAAAAAGAAAAGATTCTTCCAAAAGGGAGATTGGAACCCTTAACCTCCTTCTTGCAAAGCTCTACACAAAATAATCCCTTCCAATTGCTCTAAGACCATTCACAAGCTATAAAGGCAAAAATTTATATATGAACCTGATTTTTGCTTTATGTGAAATAAAAAAAAAATACTTGGGTGTGGAAAATGATTTATCTATGGTTGATTTTGCCAAGTAAATCACGATGATTGCATAGTTTGACTGGGACCTACAAAAACCCTAATTTTTTTATCAAACTATAAGAAAAACATTATCAAAGTGAAATATTTATTTTGCTACAAATTTCTAATGCCATTCTTAAGAGGAGGATGCCATGGTTGATCTCAAAGATTTTCAGATCTGATTTCTTCCACACAAGGTCGTATAATTCCATACAGGGCCATACAAAGTAAGGTTTTTACCATTTTTAGATTTTTAGAATGGATTTTTATGCATTAAAATGATATTTGTTGTATCTTGGACATTTTGGAGGTTGTACATGTGATAAATCTGGCCGTAAAACTCAAGAAAAAAAATTAGAAGCTTATCAGGGTAATTTAGATGAATTTTCTACCATTTAGGGATATAAAAACAACAAATCCACTTAGCAAAACTTAGAAAAATTATTCCAAAATAATATGGAGGTTGTACCACATTTTCACAGGGATTTTTTCATTGCATAAATCCATACAAATGGCTGATTTGACAATTTTGGGAAAAAATTTAGGTTTTTGAATCAAATATCAAGCTTATTCAATTATTTAAATGGAGACTCCTAATTTTTTTATGCTTCTCCAAGCAATGTCCGTATAAAACTAATTCTCAAGATTATTTCATTAAATATGTATTCACATGCTTTGATAAATATAATGTAAAATATTGATTTTACATCAAACATTGATCAAAATCATACCTTATTAATTATCCAAAATTTGATTTCATTGAATGTGTATTTCACCTATGCTTCTTTTTATCTGGATCTGATACCACTAATGGCCTAGGGGCAACAAAAAAGGATTCAAAAAATTAAATTATGAACATTGTATTTCACACAAAAATATTACTATATTATTTTGTGATATTTTTTACAAAGCATGTGAAAATATTTATAGGCTTTTCATGAATGGTTACGGGATGCAACCAACTTTCTCATAAAACCAACTTTATTAAAAATCAAACTAATTAAAACATTAAAATAAAACTAATTTAAAATAAAATACTTTGGATCATAAACGCAACTGTTTTCAAAACATGCCCCCACTGCATCTAGGTATGTCGAATACTAAATAAGTGTGGAGAACATGCTTCCAAAGCATGCCTCCACTAAATGTAAAAACTATGCCAAATTATAAATAAGTGTGGAGAACGTACTTCCAAAACATGGCCCCATTAAATCTAAAAACTATGTAAAATGTGAAGAACATGCTTCTATGGCATTCCCCCACTGATATGCCCCCCTTGGAGGTGAGGGAAGAATAGAAATCAGTTTTTACCTCACCTCAAAAGGATAAGACAACTGTATAATCTGTAAATGTAACCATTTAGCATATAGAAGAACATGTCTAGGTAAATGTAGCATTGAAGTGCATACAACTATGTGATCACATGAAGACTTAAGATGTAGATAAAGATCATGGAAATTTTTATATAGTAATAATACAAGATCAACAAGTAAATCAAGCACACACACAAGATCACTCAAAATCAAGTCAACAGACAATGGTCCAAGGAGACTGAAAACAATGGGCATGTTTAAATGTCACACAATTGAAGGGACATGACTTAGTCAAATGTCCACAAAATAAAGAATGATAGATTGAAATGTCCATAAATAAATAATGATATATTCAAATGTCAAAAAATCACACATATACATGGGGGATACAAAAAAAAGAACATATTCAAATGCTCAAACAAGCAAGAAAATAGCAAGGCAAAATACTCAAAGAAGTGCATAAAGGAAAACATAAGAAATCAATGTAAACATATCATAGTATCCCATGTATCAAATTTGTTAGAAAAAAACATCAAGTGCATATCATATCAAGCACCCTATGAAATATATAATCATATATAAAGGCATGCATAAGTATATAAGAGCTTAAACATGATAATTAAGAGACTATATAATGATATAACCTATGTGTATCAAGATCAAATAAGTGGATGCCCCCAATGTGCACATGACATGAGCAAAGGGAAGGCCCAATATTTGAAATAGGAATAGATCATATATTTATGTATGTCTATATCATACTCGAGTAAGATATTAAATTACATGTGTATGCAAGAGTATTTGATATGTTATCCATAAACATGAAACTAACACATAGATGTCAAGGAGTTAATAAAACATGTCTATGCTCAAAATGTTTTTACATTTTTTAATTTTTTTTTGCTTTTTTTTAGTATTTTGGTAATATTTTAAAGATGAAAGATCATCCTATGATCCCATCCAAAGAATGGTCATAAGTATCTATCCACATAAAACTTAGTGTAAAGAATTTGTGGCACTGCCAAGGAGCGTATATAGGTGAAATATCTATCACTTTAGTATATGTGATGCTCTGTGTATGTATAATAAGACTCTGAGGTCATGAAGTAGAAATAAAATGAATAAGGGTTCATGAATCCCATCTCTATGTGTTATGTGGTTTCTTTAGAATAAAAATAGTAGAAATATGTTAGGTATTTAAGATATTTGAATATGGTGTGTACTAGAAGATGAGGATTCCATGGAATCCATTGTATGTCTTTGATGTAATGGTCTCTCAATTACTAGCTACCTAGTAAAGGGGATCACCTATTACTTACCCTTTTGTGGTGGATTAATCTTACTTGTTCAAGAGGATGCTCATATTGGATTCTAGGATTTTTAATTACCCAATTGGCACTAATGTATTTAACACACCCATGCACTATAGAAGGTACCACTTGAAGAGTATGGATCCAAGGTATTCCCAATAACATATCATATATTCCTATGGAAGGTATAGCTAAAAAGGCAATAACCAAATGTGTAGGTTTGACTTGTAAAGTTAGGCAAATCTCACTAAGAACCTTCTAGGAGGTCCCATTGAATGCTTTAACTAATCTAGTAGAAGGATGAAATCATGATTAGTATAACTCAGATGCACAAGTAATGTCATGGTGCAAACATTTTCAATTACACCATTATCAATCATAACATTGTGTATAGGTTGGTGATCAATGAATGCTCAAATGAATATTAATGTCATCATCCTTAATCTCAGTTTCATTGAAAGTAATATAAGGTCTTTAAATCATATGAGGTATATGTCATGTATAAGTACGAATAATTCCATTTAATGGGTTCCCATAACACGATGCATGAGAATGTGAATTATATGCCATTTGCACTTATGGTTCCTTCTTATAATGGTCAAGCAAACGATTGTTAAATATTTTTTTGTTTTTGGTGATCACTAGGTTGTGAGCTAGATTCCTTGGGAGGATCATCAAATGTAATCCTTTAGTCATCAATGAGGTCTTGGATCTTATGTTTCAATAAAAAACACATATTTATAAAATGTCTTAGTCCTTGGTGATAATAACAATAAACATCTGCATCAAATCCTTTGGGTAAAGATCTATTGATATTAACTTCT
Source organism: Torreya grandis (assembly GCA_037957365.1). Lineage (NCBI taxonomy): Eukaryota > Viridiplantae > Streptophyta > Pinopsida > Cupressales > Taxaceae > Torreya > Torreya grandis. The sequence continues at coordinate 2,631,113 of JARHVA010000228.1, read as the reverse complement.
ATAGGATGAGGGAGAGATATAATATGACACTCTACTAGCCATGGGATTAGTGAAGTGGGAAACTTAGGTAAGCGTGTAAATTATCTCATTGGTGCATTAGATAAGATAAACTAATTAGGCTAATATGAAACTATGTTAACCATAGTGTTTGCTTCTTTTTTAGGCTCAGTGGGTTTTACCTTAGAACTTGGTTTAATTTTAAACTTGGTTCTGATGTATATGTAGCTAACGTGTTTGCTATATACTTGAGGCTATTCAAATAAATAAGCTTCACTTCATGGTCCTGTACAACTTGGCATAAGTCATATAAATATTTGAACTTCTTGAAAATAATGGATTCATGTAAAGGAGCAAGCAAACATTACTTGAATGTCTTGTAACCCTTTATCTACCATAGTATTAGTCATTTTAGCCAACATTGTCTTGTACCTCAAGACATATTCATCGATAGGTTCATTTGTTCCTTGTTTAATTTTGGAAATTTGAGCATAATAAACCTTTTTGAAAATATTAAAATAAAAGCATGCCAAAAATTAATCTATAATAGGTTTGAATGATTTCACATATTGGAGAGGTAAATCATAAAACCACCTCAAAGCATAGTCCTTAAGGCTTCTTGGGAATAATTTGGTCAAAATTTTATCATTAGAGGCATAGTAAAGGCATGCCACATAAAATTATCAAAGATGTTGTTCAGGATCACCTTTCCATCATAAAATGTGAACTTAGGTGCAACAAAACTATTAGACAAAGGGTGAAAAGATATCTCAAGTGCAAGAGGGGTATGTAACATATCTTGAGAATCAATAGCATGAGGAGAATTTAAAGTGTTTTGTTCAATGTTTTTAATCTTGTCCTCCAATGTATTTATATCTTGAAAGAGTGTTTGAATTGTGGGCCCATTGGGATTTATATTATCAAGTTGAGTAGTCACCAAAGGGGATGTAATCATGGTTTGAATAGCATAAAAACTACTATTTGAGTTGAAACATTTCTTATCCCCATGGTAGATGTAGCAATCATAGTTTTAGGAAACAAAGGTTGAAATACATATCATGTGCCCCCATTAAAAGTATTAGGTTTTAATGTGTTTAAGGGGAGGGTTGTTATATGGGGATGACCCATAGTTCTAATACCATGATCAATAGATGTACCTGTTTGGTCATCTATGCTTTTTGTATTCTTAGTTTATAAAATAGTTTTAGGATTTCATCAATATATTTAGAGTTTTGATGAATATTCTCATGAAATAATGCAACTACTTACTCTTTCTCATGTTCATTGGTTTCATTAGACTCATGTTTTTCATTATCAGAATCCTATTTTATGATAACATCATCATTATGTTTTGCATTCTCAACATTGGACATCTTAGATGGTGGGAGGGGAATCCCAATGTGTTCAATAGGCACACCTCCAAATCAAGGGCTATGTGTAGGTTGTATGAAAAATATTATAAGCAAGAAATGAAAAAGTACAACATTCTAAAACCCTAGCTGATTGAAAACCCTAAGAAATAGAAATGTTTGCATTCATACGATTAGACTCACCAAATGTTTAACTCTAAAAATCCATGTTAGGTAGTCTAGGGATAAAGGAGGTAGAGATAGCCTAAAGTACAAGCGTGATAAAATATCTCTATAACATGCTAATTAAATGCTAAACATAGATATAACATATGTTGAATTCATTAAACTAAGATAGGCTTTAAAAAATAAGTACAACTGTGCTAAATATGGAAAATATAAATAAATAATGTACTTAGTTGGTTCTAATGCTAACATAATTTTTGATCTAGAATAAAAAAGAAGTAGACTAGAAGAATATTTTAGAATAGTCATTAGATTCTAATTTGGGTGCCTCTGGATCTGTAGACACTAATGTCAACCTGGGACAATTATGTTGACACTTTTATCTGAATTGGAATACCTTATGGAAAAAGATGCAACCACTCATATGCTTTTGGGTTTGTCTTTGCCTTCTCTTTGGTACATTCAGATATAGGTCATGGACTATCATTCCTCATGAAATTGCAAAATTTTAGTTCTTCATCTTCATAGTGACCTTGGGGAAAATGGGTTGGTGGGCACACGGTGTTAAGCTAACTATAAATACTCATTTGTTAATGAGCATTGTCTACATAGTTAATACCCTAAATAGGGATTCAGATTGATGTAGTTCTCCCCTATGTGTTGGATTGTGTGTGAATCATGCAATATGTGGAAATCAAGTACTACAATGACGTATCTTGTAACTTAGAAAATTGGGCTTATAGGTTGCTCCTTCAGTAATTCATACCTAGAGATGTGAAGTCCCTATGACTGATATCAAAAGAGTAATAAATAGGGAAACTTTTTATCAATTGAATGCTCTTTAGTATAAATACCAAGTGAGTAGGTAAGAAGTTTTTAAGTGAGAAATGAATGAGGAGTGATTGTGACTATATACCACTCTTATTGGGGAATAAATCGCATTAAATCACTTAGGCTAACTATTAGGATATTTTTTCATTTACAAATTAGATGACTTTAGGGTATTGGACACTTGTGTTAGATTAGGACATCTGCATCGATGTAGGTGTGTGTCTAGGATGTTAGTGTCCAAGGAACATGAAAGTAGTTGCAGGTTCAAAACTTGTAGGGGTATAAGATAAGCATGTTTTAAGAATTTTGGATAAGATAGAAGGTCTGGGTCATCAACATAAGTATAGTCAGACCAAGAGATAGGCCAAAGGGCACAATATAGAGTAGATGCAAGACTTACAAAAGAAGGAAAGGTCCAGAACTGAGAAAAACAACCAAGGTTTGATTTTTCCAATTGTACAAGACTAAGGTGTTATATAATCCATAAATATCATCTACAAGTTTAAGCTTTTATTGTAAATTTAGTTAGATAAAATTTGACCAAATTTAAGAAATCCAATTTGCTTTATAGTCCCAACATGTATGTTCTTGTCTATGTTAACAACAAATGCATGCAATCACCTCACTTTTAAATTAAACATAAATAATGTGTGTGATCACATTTAAATTGAAATGTTATGCATAATATCAAAGAGGTTGTGACACATGGTGACCATTGAGTGGCAATGAGGTCATGAAGTATGGTAGGTTCATAGAGTAGGTTAGAACTAGGCTTCTAAATTGCGATGTGGTGATGGGCATCAAATTTATTCCCTAGTACATAGAGTATCCTTATTGTCCATGTGGTATCATTTTGTGGGCTTGGGTTCATGGTGTGATGGGGTTCTAAATTTATAGTGGCCTGCATATCTCCTCGTGTAGCTAAGTATATCTTATTTATGAATTTAACCATGTATCTATAGACCCATGGTATCTTTTAATTCATTTTTTTAGTTCACCATATTTTATTTTGAATGTGACCCTTTTTGCAACCAAACAAGTTGTGACATGTGATATTTTTCTATTGTCTTAGAGTAGCAAAACTTGCAAAGTTAATTTCAAGTTTTCAAAATATATGTATGTCTTCATTTTACGGTGACCAATCTTAGCAAGACACATGGATGAAAATTATTGGTCATGGACCACAAAGTCACAGAGTTCACTTTTGCATTCGATCGCTATTATCCAATATAATATGTGCTATGATCTACCATCTATAAAGGGGCTTGAATGACAAAGTTATAATGTAAATTATATGACTTAGATTAAAGTGACCATGAGATTTTTTTCGTATGTATGTTAAAGGGGTGACCATAATAAAATTAGGTAGTTATGTCTATTCACCATGAAAATCCCTAAAATATAAGTCACACTATGAATTTGTAACATGGTGATGGCCATCAAATTTATAAATAGTACACGAAGTATCCTTATTGTCTATGTTACAATATCGCATTCATTATCATGGGTTTTTACTTTTATATTGGTTTATATATCCCCTCATGTAGCTAAGTATGTCTCCTTCATGATTTTAAATGTCTCTTTGGACCCATGGGATATTTTAATTTTTCTTTTGCTTTTAAGATTTTAAAATATATGCATGTCCTTTCTTTATGGAAATCAATCTTTGCAAGACACGTGGTCAAACATTTTTGGTCATGGATCATAGACTCACGAAGTTCACTTTGACATTCACTCACTTAAAAGAGAACATGTGGTAGACCACGGACCCTTGGAGTCATGGAAGCCACCGAATCACAATGTTATCAATTTACAAAGGGGAAACTTTGTGGACCCATTAAAAAATATTCATTCTATATTACGATAGGGTCTACTTTAACAAAGTCTCAAGTGGAAATATTCAAAGGGGGCATGATAGATTAAGAAATTAAAAAACACTACAATTATATAAGGAGCCTTAAGCTATCCAAATGGCCATAAAAATGGTTTTGTGTGGCACACAACGATTTAACAAACTCACAGAGTTAGGTGTGGCCTTTTAGGATTTTTCAATCTGGTCCACCATTTATTAAGGACCCCATGTGACAAAGTTATAATGTAAGCTCTACAACTTAGAATAGGATCAATTCTATTTATATCATGAACTCCTCACCCCATATCCATATCCATAGACATAGTTCTAGTATTCTCCCATATAGTTATAGGGGGATATATAGATTATTCGCTATGAGATATATAGATAGGGGGTTCTTTTGAGAGGGGAGGCTGAGGGGGCTCGATGAAGGTGTGTAGTATAGTCTATTAATTGGCACTCGACCCCATGATATAGTTTTCCTCTAGATGGATATATATAGCCCCTAGATATATATATGGGGACTCTCTCTATATAGCTACCCCTACCCCCACAAATAAAATTTCATATGTATGTTTAAAGGGATAACCACAATAAAACTAAGTTTTTATCTCAATTTTAATCACTACTTTATAATTTTTACAACTGCATAGATCAATCCATGGTCATATATACTCACTTTTAACTATGAATGTGGTCATATCGAGTGACACATGGTAAAGTCATATTGCCACAGACTTGCATAGTTCACAAGACTCTCTTTCTTTTCCATTTCCACACCAATCACAGATTCAGATGTGGTAGGATCCTATTAATCATGATATCATATAATTTTCGGAGTGCTTGTGGCTTTGTATTCCAAGATGATCCTCACTTTTGATTATGACCATGACATAATAACAAATCAACTTAATAAAATAGTTACAAAAATTGAAGTGAGACGTGGCAAAATCTAATGCATCCATAAAGTCCATTTTTAATGGGCCAATAGGGTATAGACGGTCATGAAGTACTTTATATAATATATATACATTATGTAGCCACATATTATTTAATGGGCCTTCGTATACCCATGTAACCCATCCACACTAAGCATCTTTCACACACATGTGGTCATTGGTGACAGATTTCAAATCAATTAAGTTGCATCATATTTTTCATCTAGTTTACAAACTTCCATAATAGTTTAAAAATTTTGTGGGCTAATTCATTATTGCATGTGAGGCAAACAACAAATATTCAAAGACTTACATTGATCTCCATGACTACAATCCAATTGGACACTACCACATGTCAATCTACGATTATTTGGTGAAGAGGACAAGAGGAACAATTTGAATTAAAAAATAGTGAAGACAGGTCACTGTGTGATAATGCCACATGGACACTACAACACAAAATCGATAAAGGTTAGATTAATAATCTAACACGTACATAGTTTACAAAGGACAAAGAAACCATGGTGAAAATTTGAACCATGTTATCTCATGCTTTGTGATCATGTTGCATGGGTGGAAATGGGATTTACATGCTCATGTTTTTAGCTACAATCAAACATATAATAAAAATATAAGCGACAAACTATATTAATAAAACTCTGATCACAAACATGACATGTGGCTTTCATTAATAAGAAATAGAAAACTATGATCACTTATTTTTTATAATGGCCATGTGTCTTCACTTTGGTTTTGATCTAGAAACATGTGACAAGTGGAAATTACTTATTGGTCATAGAGTGATAACATCCACATAGTTCATTATAGTTTATTATGGTGCTTCTAGTTCACCATGGCCAATTATATTAAGTCATGGCCTCTTTCTATTCACCATAGGGTTACATAGTGTTGAAGATCATCATAATTGCTTAAAGTATGTGGACTCGTATAAATATCCATTTCACTTTATAGACTTCACATGTCCACTTTTACTTAATAAACAAAGTGCCAAGTATCTGTGTGGTTAATATGTTATAAAGCCACCGATATATAAAATCATTTCCATCATCAATACACTATCGAGATCTACCCTCACTAATAATTCCATAATATAAAGAAGTGTAATCAAAAATATAATAATAATAATAAAATAAAAAATAAATAAATCAAATCATAAATTATACTTAACCATAAACTAAACAAAAGTTATACTAATCAAAACATTACACAAAATTTATTCATTGTATTTTATAACTCAATAGAACCATGTTATCCCTCTCAGACTTTGCATTCCATGCCCTTATAATTAATACCCACATTATATTAAAAAATGTCTCAATTAATTAAGAAATCACGGCATTATAATTTTCATAGTATCTTCATGAAAGCAATTTTTTTTTAAATGAAAGATTTTTTTTTAATTATCCATGTTAACAATAAATACATGCAATCACCTTACTTTTAAATTAAACACAAATAATGTGTGTGATCACATTTAAAATGAAATGCTATGCATAATATCAAAGAGGTCGTGACACGTGGAGACTATTGAGTGGCAACGAGGTCATAAAGTATGGTAGGTTCACAGAGTAGGTTAGAACTAGGCTTCCAAATTGTGTCATGTTGATGGGCATAAAATTTATTCGCTAGTGCATAGAGTATCGTGTTGTCCACGTGGCACCATTCTGTGGCCTTGGGTTCATGGTGTCACAGGGTTCTAAATTTATAGTGGCCTACATATCCCCTCATGTAGCTATGTATATCATCTTCATGACTTTAACTGTCTCTATAGAACCATGGGATCTTTTAATTCTTTTTTTTAGTTTGTCATCTTTTTTTTTGATTGTGACCCTTTTTGCAACTAAATAAGTTGTGACATATGATCTTTTTCTATTGTCTTAGAGTACCGGAATTTGCAAAGCTACTTTCAAGCTTTTAAAATATATGCATGTCCTTATTTTATGGTGACCAATATTAGCGAGACACATGACCAAATGTTATTGGTAATAGACCACAGATTCATAGAGTTCACTTTTGCATTCGGTCTCTACTATCCAATTTAATATGTGCTCTGATCTGCCATATATAAAGGGCCCCAAGTGATAAAGTTATAATGTAAACTCTAATGACCATGAGATTTAAATTTGTATGTATGTTAGAGGGGCAACCATAATAAAATTAGGTTGTTATATCGATTTTCACCATGATAATCACTAAAATATAAGTTACGCTATGAATTTGTAACATGGTGATGGCCATCAAATTTATAAATAGTGCATGAAGTATCATCATTGTCCATGTTGCAGTGTCGCGTTCATTGGGTCATAGAGTTTTACTTTTATATTGGTTTGTATATCCCCTCATGTAGTTAAGTATATCTCCTCTTTAAACCCGTGAAATATTTTAATTTTAATTTTGCTTTTAAGCTTTTAAAATATATGCATGTCCTTGCTTTATGGAAACCAATCTTTGCGAGACACATGGCCAAACATTTTTGGTCATGGACCATAGACTCACAAAAGTTCACTCGAAAGAGAACATGCGGTAGTCTTTACAATCCAATATAATATTTGATCCAATCCACTATCTATTAAGGACCCCAAGTGACAAAGTTATAATTTAATATCTATAAAGGTTAGATTATATATTATAATCTAAAAATGATGCCACTTAACATGCTGCACCGTCACCATCTTATTCATTGACGGGCGAGATCTCAAATCTTATCTCTCAATACATCACATTAACGTGGCATTTGAGTTTAATTCTTATTTATAATTCGACCCCACCATGATGCGATATGAAATTTAGCTCCCAAAGCAATATATATATATATATATATATATATATATATATATATATATATAATTAAATGATTAATTCTTAAAACTTTATAATATAAAATTGATAAAATAATTATTTATTGATGACAAGGACAAGCTAGGAACGGATGATGAAATATTTCAAAGAAATAAAAGAGAACACAATGTAGATATGTGGTAGTGTTTAATGAAATTTTAAATTAGTAATTGTTTTAAACATCTAAGTTATATTAGAAGGGATGTAATCTTTTATTTTTGTAAAGTGTAGTTTTATAAATTGAGGGAGTATAAATCGATGATTTTATTTTAGATTTTATATACAAAGAGTAAAGTAATAATATTTTTATATTTTTAATGGAGTCAATGGTGTAAATTAAGGTTGTGTTTTTTCATGTATGTCATGGCAATACATTGTGTGGGGAAGAGACTTTCATTTCATGGTGAATTTTAGCAACAACTAAGCAATAAAGAAGGGTAAAGTCATATAGAACATGCAAGTGGTGAAATATTTTAAGATGAGTTGAGTGGTGACAGTGAAGGGAAATTGTAGGGTAGTTTAGGTGGTATCCTACATCAAAGTCTTATACTGTACACGAGACCTAAATTCAAGGCATTTAGTGGATTTACATGCCTTGTGTCTATTGTAGAGGGGTATGTAACTTATAAGGAGTCGACAAATCTTTGATTGATCATTTTCTATTGTCAAGGGTGGATGAAGATGTCATGAGAGTTGTTTTGATTGTGGTAGGACTCCATACCTAATTTGTAGCTTGAATCATTGTAATTATATTGGTGATGTGGGGGCTATACATTGAAGTTTTAGAATCTATATCTACGTCATCCTCAATAAGCTAAACGAAATCTCATTTTATGAAAATAGAAACTTACATCTATTCTAGTGTAACTTGAATCTTTATTAGATATTTATTCTAAAAAATACCATCATTATCCTATTAGATATTTCAACTAAACTACATCTTGTATTTATTTTTGAACTTAGTGTTTCCTTTTAACATCAAATTTATAGTTTGTGGACAAAAACAACATTGTAATTTAAACCGATCAAGCCTTAAATTGATTGATTTTATAAAGAATTAAAATTTTATAGGGATGTAATTTTTTATTATGTTAAAGCAAGGTTTTGTAAATCAAAAGAGTGAAAATCGACAGTTGTACCTCCCTTGAAACTTATGACAGCTGACTTAATCCCACCTTTTGTGCACGAAACCTTCAGAAACAATAATATAATATTCATTTTATTAAACCTCTTATATATTATAATGGTATTATATATATCATATATTATTATTTTATATTAATATATAATAATTTAATGTATTATTAATATATTAATTTTATATAATATTAATAGTAAAAAATAAATTATAATAAAAACATAGTGTGTGTGTGTGTGTGTGTGTGTGTGTGTGTGTGTGTGTGTGTATAAATTATAATAACGATAATATTTATATTATATATTTTATTACATGTATTATTAATAATATATATTATTATATATAAAATTAATATATACATACGTGTGTGTGGGGTGGTGTGTTCTTTTATATGGCATGAAAATGAGTTGTGTCAGGAGGAGACATTTCTTTTCATAGTTAGTTTAAGCAATGGTGAAGTGGTGGGAAATGGAAAATCCATATAACACATGAAAATGATGAAATATTTCAAAGTGAGATGGGGGGTGATGGTGATGGTGATGGTGAGGGGAGATGACAGATTATTTTATAAGATGGACTCAAAGAACCCTAACTAAACACACATGTAAAGTTCACTGACATGCCACATATATAAATGCAATATGTAACATCCACCAAACTATATAAATTACTCAATATATGATTGAAACAAGTGTCATCTCAATAAATAAAAATGTCTCTTTGAGGTATTTTTTCAAACACATATTATCATGATGAGCATATTTTTTAGTGTTATATTAGGTCAAAGAGTTCGAGAAAGTCATTTCAATATCCTTTTTGTTCAGTGTGTGTGTGATTATGCTGAGAGGGATTTGGATTTATGTTTTAGTAAAATGATATTTTTAAATGCAAATGTGTGTAAAGCAGTGTATTAAAACAAATAAACAAGGGAATTATCTACAAGTAATATTCTTAATTGTTATTACAGATGGAAGAAAGATGGGAAAGTTGGTGGAGGTTTCTATTTTAATCTTCTTGTTTAGTCATCTCTTTGTTTGTTCACAATTAAAGGTGAGGTGGGTGATAATGGTGAGGGGCAATGCTAGAGTATTTTAGGTGATGGATTTGAAGAATCTCAAATCGACATGCATCAACATATATTGGATATACAAGACTTGTACCCATTACAAATAAAACTGAAGCTTACAAAGAGTCAACATATTTAATTGGTTGTTTTCTATTGTCAAGGGTGGATGAAGGTGACATGAGAGAGAGAGAATTAGATCCAAGAGCCTACAAGTGTGATGCATGTTAGTGAAAACTATTTCATGAGACCGATTGTAATTTCTTCTTCATATTCAATAGGGGTAAGGGTGTCTGTGTGAGTTATTATATTTAGTATTATATGATTCATAAATAAAGAGAATGTTTTGGTTTCCATTCTAAGCTCTTGTGTCTATATATATGTCCTTCAAAGTGTGAATGTAACTTCGAACTGAAGAGTAAGGCATCCATTCACTTTGACTCCTCATTCCCGTCTACATCATAATTACATGTAAATCATTTTTATTTCATTCATTATCCTTAAAAAATATTATCGTAGTGTGAGGAATATATTCTCACCCTTTTTGTTTTAAATTATAATAATTCTACTTAATATTTTCACATGAAAATGTCCTCACTTACTTACCCATCTTTACATTATTTGTCCCTTTGTCTCTTTAAATCATTTTCTTCCATTTTATTTTATAGGAGGTATTTCATCCTTTTTTATATACATGTGGGAAGCATAATAGTAATTTTACAAGAAGGGGTAGGAACTCATTATTTTAATGCAAAGTTAAAATAACAACTTTTTACCTTAAATTGTATATTTTCTAGCATGAGAAAATCCAAAGATGAAAATCTATGCGACATTTTATTTTGAAGGCTATAAAAAATCATAACATGGACCTTGTGATATTTACCTTGCATGGTGTAGTCTTATTTAAACCTAATTTGGAATAAATGAAACCCTAATAATATATAAATGTTTAGAATGATATTTTAATTCATATTTTTACAATATACATGCTAAATATAGTAATGAAGATACAAAAAGAGGTAAGAGAACTCTTTACTTATTTTTTGCATGGGTCTGAAGTCTGATTGTATGAATTCGACGTTTCATAACTATCACTACTTAGTACTATTGATGGATCATTTGGAACACAAACTTAGGCGATATGGTCACCCATCCAGCCTCTCCTGAAAGGAGACCTGAAAGCTTTCCCAAGGTTTATATTTATCAGATCATGGTGTACTAGGTAATCTATTTGGTCAAGGTACAATTGTTCCAATTCAAGCAAGAGGCCTATTGATTTGAAATTTAAACATTGTTTTAGTTTTAAACAAGTTAGATGTAGATGCAAGTTTTTCAGTTTGTTGTTCATGTGGGTTTTAAATGTGTTTTAGAAAATAAGTTTTTATGTTCATATTTGCCTACACAAATTAGTGTTTTCATATTTAAATGGAATAAAAATATGGATTATTTTAAATCTTGTTCATTGCATTAGTTTGTTCAATAATTCATAATAAAAATAGTAATAAAATAGATTATGAAATCAAGACAAACATTTAAAAATAGATTGCATTCAGAACCAGTTGAAACCCTAGATTAACATATTTATAAAATAAAAGTGCAAAAGAAAAGGGGAAAAGAAAGGAAAACCCCTATTTGAATAGATCCAAAGTTGATCCATTTGATAAAATGCACCTACAAATCATTCCCCTGCTTGGCAAGTGTATGCATAACTATAAATGTATATGATTTAAGAGTCTAAATATTTTTGATCTATGAAGAGAAATATTAAAACCACCATTGACACACACAGGTCATAAATAAAACTTCACAACCTTCTATTAATAAAAGTGTTTGATTGAATAACACAAATTTGGGTTTACATTCACCATTTGGTTAAAAATTCAACAACATAACTATAATGCTAATAAAATAGGAGAGAGATTACACTACAAAACCAAGAAAAGGCATAAAAGAAGAGGTGTGGTGCAACGTGTCTTCTCAGATCAACAAAGAGCCAACCCCTTATAAGTATTCAACACTACCATATATAGTAAATTTCATGACAAAATAAAAACATTTTCCCTCCAAAATGTTGTTGAAGCCATTAAATTTTCATCCAAAAAAATCCCTTTGCCTCAAATTGTTACACCATTCTCCTGTTTTGCACTTTTCAAATTTGAAAAATCAGTTAAAATAAGTTAGATTTCACATTAAAAGCACTTAATATAAAATCATGTGATGAGAATGACAACATGTTTTAATTGGCACATTTTCCCAAAGAGAGACAAATTTTTGAAGGAAAGAGAGTTCCAACTCTATGAGAACAAAGCTAAAAGAGAATTGAATTTATCTGTGTGTGTGTGTGTGTGTGTGTGTGTGTGTGTGTGTGTGTGTGTGTGTGTGTGTGTGTGTGTGAGAGAGAGAGAGAGAGAGAGAGAGAGAGAGAGAAACTCAATTATTTCTTAGCTTTTTTCTCATAGAGTTGGAACTCTCTTTCCTCCAAAAACTTGTCTCTCTAATTGACTCCCAACTCTTGTTCTAAAGCTGATTTGAATATTATTTTCTTAACATTGACATATTTTAATCTTTGAGATTTTTATATCTTTGAAAATATTCCATGCATGATGTTTTTCAATTTTGTTTAGTTACTTCACCCATGCTTTCACCATGGGAGAAATCATTGATTATTGAAAACTAACGATTATGTAACCAATTCGGTGGTTATGAAACATCTATGGGGTTTCATAGCCACTAGTTAATTCAATCCAAAGGTTTCAAAACCACCTCATACATTAAGCAATTTTTTTTTATTTGTCCCAAAAAGGGGTCATTTTCTCTCTAGGAGATGATTAAAACTTTCCTTTCATCACTTTTTTGACGTGACGAAATTTGATGATGTTATTTTGATTGTTGTTAATCTTATTCCACACATGTAAAAATGGTGTTATGGATATAAAAATAACACAAACACAAACTCACCCATAAAAATTTTCATAATAACTTGATCCCATGTTTTTTAGTTTATGCATGATAGTTTGTGACCCTAGATGCTCCTGTATCAGACACCTAGGGGAAATGAAATTATCTAAGTTTTCCCACTCATGAACCTTCTATGAGATATTTAATATTTTTTCCATACTTTCAAACCTCATATGCGCTCATCCAAGTTTTGTCTTTAACTTTATCCTTGTACTTGATCAAACACCCCTCTTGTATTCTTGCTAATTCATATATCAAAAACTGCATCAACTTCTTCCCTTTCCTTCTCAGTAAATTGTTGTCTCCAATCCATAATTGGATAATTTTGAATTTCTTCATCACTCCCTTGTATTTCATATTAAGGGTACAAATATAATACATCGAATATAGTTGATATATCAACCCATTTGGTACATATAACTCATGTACAGTCACTAAAAATATCCTAAAAATCTACAAGGCCCAATCTTTTTACATTTGTTCTTATTATATATTCCTTTGGGAAACATCTCACATAAATGTGCTAACACAAATTCATCCACTTTGGAAATATTTTTCTTTTTTTCTAATCAGCATGTTGTTTATACTTCATCTTACTCACTTCCAACCTTCTCTTCACATTTCTATGCACATCATGCATACTTATTGAAAAAATATCCCTTTTTAACACTTATTTTCTTCATACTAGTTGTGTTTATCAACTCAAAAACACCTCTATGGCTGAAAACATACAAAATTAAAAAAGGTTTCATTGTTTTACTTTTGTTTATTGAGTTTTTGTATGCAATCTTTACCCATGCCAATGTAATATCCCATTTTTTGGCTTGTCTCCCAAGCATCTCAGCAAGTTACCAAGAATTTTATTCACCGCTTCCCTTAGCATATTCATTTGAGGATGATATGTTGAACTTAAATCTAACCTTGCATCTGATTTCCTCCAATAAGTCCTCCAAAAAATTCCTAACAAAAATTATATCTCTATCTAATATTATACTCCTTGGTAATCCATTTCATCTCACTACTTGAAAACAAATTACATGTGTCATTAATTGTATTCTTACATGATATTAAATATTCCATTTAAAAAATCTATAAATAATAATGAAAAATTAAATCATTACCTCCTTGATTTCTTCATAGCCAAAGAACTAAATCCATGCTTATCTCTTCCCATGGCCTCTTTGGGATTGGTAAAAGCTGATATAATCTTGAATTCTTAATTTTTCCCTTAGCATGTTGGAATTTGTACATCTTTACATGAATTTATTTACATCCACACTCATCCTTGGCCAATTTTAACTCCCATTCAATTATGCCAATATTTTATTAACACATAAATGACCAAATAGGCCTCCAATGTCCTTTTCTTTTAACAACTATATTTTATTGAACCTCTAAGTATACATAATTGTTGTCCTTTGAATAAAAAATCATATTTCAACAAATATTCCATCCATAGATTTCTATCTATGATATTTTGATTCTTTTATGCTATCCATGCATCTCAAAAATCAAAATCTTATTCATAAAACTCCATTGAGTCAAACCCAATGACTTATACTCTTATCCCATTCACTATAAGAAGTATCCTACTCAAAAAATTTGCAACCTCATTTTATTGACCACTTATATGCTTCAAAACAAATTAATAATTTTGAAGAAACTCAACCCACTTCATGTGATTTTGATTCAAGTTACCTTGGCTAATTATAAATAAAACTGATTGATTATCTATGTACAACATGAACTCCTTGGGAAATAAATAATGCCTCTAATTCTTGAGAGAATTTACAATAACAAAAAATTCTTGATTGTAAATGGAATAATTAAACTTTAGTTCATTAAAAGTATCACTAAATTAAGTAATGGGCTTACATTCTTGACTCAAGATTGCTCATAGGGCTATCCCTCTAGCATCGCAATCAACTTGAAATATCTTGTTGAAATATGGCATTAATAAAAATAATTATTCTGTCACTTATTTATTCACAAATTGAAAAAACTTTTCTATTGCAATAATCAACTCAAACTTTTTATTATCACCTTTCATTGTTTCCTAAATGGGTGTAGTAAAATTCTTGATTGTAAATGGAATAATTTAACTTTAATTCATTAAAAGTATCACTAAATTAAGCAACGAGCTTACATTCTTGACTCAATATTGCTCATATGGCTATCCCACTAGCATCACAATCAAATTGAAATATCTTGTTGAAATATGAAACTAATAAAAATAATTATTTTTCCACTCATTTCTTCACAAATTGAAAAAACTTTTCCATTGAAACAATCAACTAAAACTTTTTATCATCACCTTTCATTGTTTCCTAAATGGGTGCACACATATTGTTAAATTTTCTTTAAAAAAATCCTATAGAAAATTACTAACCCATGAAATATTCTAGCTTCAAACATGCTTCTAGGTGATATCCATTCAACAGTCACTCTTAACTATTGAGGTTCATTTTTAAACCTTCACATGAGATCAAAAATTTCAAATAAATTAGTTCCTCATTCATGAACATACACTTCTTCAAGTTGACCAAAAACTTTTCCTCCAATATTTGTATCGACCTCAATTGTAACAAATTATATTCTTTGGTATAAATGAAAATCTAAATGTCATCCAAGTGAACAATGATTAATTACCTAGTTAAGGTTTCAACATTTTATTCATGAGTCTCATGAATGTAGTAGGTGTATTTAACAATTTTAATGGCATGACAAACAACTCATACAACCCATCCTTTGTCTTGAATGTTATTTTCCATTCATCAACTTATCTACTTTTGATTTGAAAATATCCACTCTTCAAATAAATATTCATGAAGCACCTTTCTCAACTCAAAAAATTCATCAAATCATGTATTCTTCGCAAAGGATATATATATTTGATAGTGATCTTGTTATTTTTTCTTGAATTTGTACAGATTTTTAATATCCACCCATCTTAAGTGCCAATACTAATATAACTATACATGAGATTAAACTTTCCCTTATTAATCCCTTCTCAAAAAACTAATTCACTCTCCTCTTCACTTCCTCACTCTCTATGGGCATCAATCTATATACTGCCTTGTTTTTCAAATTAAATCCGAGCATGAGATCCATAGAGTGACTAAAGATTCTCATAGATGGAAACCCATCTGGAAAATAGTTTGAAATTATATCAGAAATATCATCTAAAAAAAATGCACTTCAAAAGGAATTTTATTCACCTTGTTTTTAATCATAATTTACATTGGTTTGGGGATGAAAAAAACACTCCGTTTATTTCCTTCCTTCAATAATTTATTACCTTTTTTTTTTTGAAAACTATGCCTTAGTGCTCACCGTGCTAGGCAAGTGTGTATAGAATGAAATACAAAGGCCAAGGGGAGGGGTATTTTGTATGATATTTAAATTTTATTTTTTGATTAAGTTATATCTATTTTAAATTTTTTTCATTAAATTATTTTTAATTAATTAAGTTATTTAAAAATTAGGATTAAATTAATTTAATTCCCATGAATGATTATATTTAAAATTTAATTAATTTATTATTTATTATTTTTTTTTTGAAAAATTAATATTTAATTCAAATTCAAGTAATATCATACTTTAAGCCCCACATGACCTAGAGGCAATCTTTTAAATGTATCTTTTTAACCAAGACTCTTTTTCGTAATCCATCTATGACATTAGAAAGCTAGTTCCAGTTTGGGTGACACAACGCATAAATGTTTTTAGGGAAATGTGTCAATTAAAATGTGTTGTCATTCTTGTCACATGATTTTTTTATAAAGTGATTTTAAGGTGAAATCTAACTTGTTTTATTTGATTTTTCAAGTTTGAAAAGTGCAAAAGCGGAGAATGGCATAATAATTTGAGGCAAAGGAATTTTTTTGGATGAGAATTTAATGGGTTCAACAACATTTTGGACGGAAAGTGCTTTTCCTTTGGCATGAAATTTACTATATATGGCAGTGTTGAATACTTCTTAGGGATTGGCTCTTTGTTGATATGAGAAGACACATTAGACCACACGTCTTCCTTTATGCCTTTTCCTATATTTGTAATGTAATCTCTCTCTTATTTTATTGGCACTATTGTTATGCTATTGAATTTTTAACCAAATGGTGCATGTAAACCCAATTTTTTTTATTCAATCAAACACTTTTATTAATAAAATGCTTTGAATTTTTATTTACAACCTGCATGTGTCAAAGGTGGTTGTAATCTCTCTTCATAGATCAACAATCTTTAGACTCTTGCATCATCTACATTCATAGTTGTGCATACACTAGCTAGGTGAGAGAAATATTTGTGGGTGTATTTTATCAAATGGATCGACTTTGGCTCCATTCAAACAAGGGTTTTCCTTTTTCCCCCCTTTTCTTTTGCACTTTTTAATAAATCTATTGAGCTAGGGTTTCAACTAGTTCTAAATGTAATCTATTTTTAATGTTTATATAAATTTCATAATCTATTTCATTGCTATTTTTATTATGAATTATTGAATAAATCAATGCAATGAACAATAGTTAAAATCATTTGTATTTTTATTTCATTTAATGAAAACATTGATTTATGTGTGTAAAGAAAATAAAAAATTGTTGTTTTAAAAAAAGCATTTAAAACTTGCATGGATAACAAATAAAAAAACTTGTGTCTACCTCTGACTCATTTAAAATTAACAACATTTAAATTTCAAACCAATAGGCTCCTTGAATTGGAACAGTTGCACATTGACCAACTAGGTTATGTAGTGCATCGTGACCCAGTAGATATAGACATTGGGGAGACTTTCAGGTCTCCTTTTAGGAGAGGCTATATGGGAGACCATATATCCTAGGTTTGTGTTCCAAATGACCCATCAATAATACTTGGAAATGATAATTATGAGACATAGAATTTAGACAATTAGACTTCAGATCCATACATAAAATAAGTGAATATTTATCTTACCATTTGTTGTATTTTCATTACTATATTTAGCATGTATATTTATATATATATATATATATATATATATATATATATATATATATATATATATATATATATATATATATATATATATATATATATATATATATTATAAAAACATGAATTAAGGGATTATAATAAACATTTATATCCTATTATGGTTTCATTTAAACCATAATAAGTTTAAATGAAACTAAGACAAATCACCTTGATATAAATATGATTTGTCCCTTGAAGAAAATATTGGGTGATCTAAAAAGTGATAATAAAGTCTTTCTACTTGTCATTTACTTTCATGTATCTTGACTTGTGAGGGGGACTTAATTACCTCCCATAATTTCTTTAGTGAGGGTATCCCAATTCTTATACCGCCCCATTGATAGGGGTTGAAGACGATACCAGGAGATGAAACCCCAGGTCAAAACTTCCCTAAAGAAATTATGGGAGGTAATAAAGTCCCCCTCACAAGTCAAGCTACATGAAAGTAAATGACAAGTAGAAAGACTTTATGCTCACTTTTAGATCATCAAAGCTTAACTTATTATGGTTTTATTTAATCCAAATTAAGTTTAAATATGATTGCACCATGTAAGGTACATATCACAAGGTCCATGTTATGATTTTTTATAGCCTTTGAAATAAAATGTCACATAGATTTTAATCTTTTGATTTTCTCATTCTAGAAAATATAAAATTTGAGGTAAAAAGTTATTAATTTAACTTTGCATTAAAATAATGGGGTCTTACCCCTTATTGTAATATTAATACTGGAAGTTACCCCAAGGGTGTAAGTTACATTGGGAGTATTCTATTTGTTATTATTAATGCAAGAATGATCAGAATGCATGTGGATATTATTCGGGTGGGTGCTTGAAGTGGATCTACATGTGCGTGAATATTATTGGGTGAAATTACAATGTAGGATTATAAATTGTTGTTATGATATGGTTGGAGATGTTTATATTGCAAAGAAAGAAAACAACTATATTTTATGATTCTTATCCAGATGTGGTTCAAATTGACCCCTGGGTCTCGTTACGCACCCACATGTTAGCATGAGGCATTCAGTAGGTTGTAGCCACTTTGTTGGTTAAAATTTCCCAAGCTCTTTGGTTTGATTTCAGATGTATTGATGGTGTTGGGATGGTCAACTTATTGTTGTTAAATATGCAAAGGGTGGCAAATTTTGCATCCCTATTCACTTTATACACTTGGGAAGTTGTTATTATGGGTCAACATCAAGGATATAACACGTCACACATTATCATTGGTATATCTCATGGTTGCTTCTTCTCTCATGCATACAAATAAAATGAAACATGAAATAATATGACTCCATTAATAATTTGAAATATCAATATTAAGATGTGTATTTCAAGAGCCCAATATACAAAAAAAAAGGTAACTATATCATGATAAAATGATTTGCACCCGTAGACATTACATTTTATTAAATCTTATATATATATGATTTTTTTGGAAAAATAGTATAAAATGTTATATTACATTTAAAATTATTGTAAATATTCTAGAAGATTCAATTCTCTCAATCTTCTTTCTTCTGATTTTCAAACATTTACATATTGACTATCTTTCATTCTTGCAAAGTGCTCAAATGCAAAAGCATGGTAGATGTATATGTCATTCAGTGAGCATACTCTTGATATAGTAGTGAAGGTCAACCCCTAATGATAAATGTTTCCAATGTAAACTATTGCTTTATTAAGATTCATTCCTTGTGCCTTATGTATGGTTAGACCCCATGACATTTTGATAAGAATTTGTTGGCAATTACCTCGCTTGATAGTAAGAATTGGAAGATGTGAAGGATTAAAACTATCCCATGGAGGATCAAAGTATTTTTTGAATGTAACAACTATATACATGGGTAATTAAGGTGGCTTTAAATCCACATTGTAGACAATATGAACAATTTTTTATACCGCTCTATTAACGAATCCTGATTTCACCCATAGATTTGATGTGAACATTATTTTTTGTCCTTTACATAGAATCACGGTTGCTTCAAGATGAGTGTCATTCTAGTTAGATGTCTCTGTATGTCTATTTTGTTTAGCTTTACATATTACAACTAGAGTGTTTAAGGATTTTAACATTTCCTTATTATGCATTGTTGCCAATATTATAGTTGCATACTGTTGTCCCCAAAAATGTTATTCATTTTTGGGAAAACCTATGAACTATTTTGGTTCAATAGACCAAAATCCTTTCTTCCCTTTTCAAGAAATTATTTTAAGCATTCAAGTTCTTCATTTTTCAAAGATTTTTCAAAAATCTACAGACTCTGCAGGCTTGAATCTATGGACTTTGTAGGCTTGAATCTACGGACTCTGCAGGCTTGGAACTACAGACTCTGCAGGTTCGTTTCTATAGACTCAGTTTTTAAGAACTTCATAGAAAGAAATCTATGGAATCCCCCAGTTCTACAGACTCAAGCTACGAACTCTGCAGGTGGAACTACGAACTTCACAAATGGTTTCTACATACTCCACAAGCTAGATTTCTATGAACTCTTTCAAAGTTAGAAGAAAACTATGGACTTGGCTTCTACGGACTTTGCAGGTAAGCTCAAATCTACGAACTCTCTAGGCCTCAAAACTATGGAATTTGCAAGCTAGTTTCTCACATCTATAGACTCCCCCAGATCTATGAACTCATTTTTACGGACTCTACAGGTTGGCTTCTATGGAATCTGTAAGAAAGAAACAGGTTCAACACTTTGCCATTTTTTCAATCAAGAAGTTCAAAGGGGTCTTCCAAGAGCCTGAAGGACAAGTGCCCTTGTGGAGGGCACGTAGGAGCCAAAATGGACCCTTACAAATTTTTTGAAAGGCAACCTTGGAGGTCAGATAGCCCTTGCAGAGGGCAGGCAGGGAGTAGGTGGACCGTTTTAAAGGCCGAGCGAGAAAAGGAATTCCTTCACAAGGAAATCCCATGGCAAAGTTGTTAAGGATGTTTCCTTCAGACAAAAAGTCTAAAGGAATTCCTTCAGACTTTTTTTTGAAGGAATTAACCCGACCGATGAAGCCTGACGGAAGAAACGACTAAGGCAAGGGAAAGGAACATTTCCTTTAGACAAAATGTCTTCAAACTTTTATTCGAAGGAATAAGCCTAAATGAAAAAGGCCAAATTTCCAAAGGGAAGAACCACTGATGGAAGAGTGTAAGGAGCTAGTAAGACCAAAAAGATAGCCTGAGAGCTCAAATCATAGCAGGAAGAGACAAAGAGGAAAATATTTACGTAAAAGTTATTCTGGTAGCTAGAATAGTCTGTAGAGTAGATTTTTGAGCTTGCAAACATTTAAGGTGTGGCCTATTGGTCTCCTTTGGAGTAAAGACAAAATGGGTAGCTACGCAGACATCAAAGGGGACATACCAAATGATCTAGACTTAGGAGAAGACTTATGGGATGAAATGACATGCCATAGTTAAGATATCTACCCTATTTTCAATGCAGTCCTTTGACAAACCTAGAAATGCATTGAAGGCATTGACTGCAGTGTGGGCCATCCCATGGGAAAGAGCGTCAAGCCCTGCTTGGTGGCTATACATTTTAATTTCTCTCATTATGCAAAGGGAGACTTTTTTTTATTTTACATAAGTGAAACTCTACCCAAATTGAAAGGAGAATACTGAGACTTTGATCTTAGATTATTGTTCATATCATTTTTTTGAATGAGAAATCAAGATGTTTGTAGACTTTGTGCTGTTATAGCTTGTATCATTTTAGGAGATTGTTCTTATGTCTATCTTTTGAATGTGTTCTTGTTTATTTAATTTGGCAAGTAGAACTAGTGAAAGTAATTAGGAAGGTGTCCTAAAACCAATTTAAGGGAAGACTTTGTGCTTTCACAATTGTTTTCAGTGTGTGTTTTTAGTTTCTTTCTATGTTGAGGATTCTAGGACAACTTTTTGCCCCCATTATCCTTTGTGTTTCACTCTTTGGGAAGTTGAGGTGTAGAGTTTGTGTTATACTTCATCCTGCTGGTTACTGCATGTGTGTTACTAGTTTCTTGTTACTACCTGAAAGAATTCTTGTTGTTCCCTGTAAGAACACTTTTGAAAGAAGAGAAGTGCCTTCAATTTTTTCACCAGTATTTTCTCCTTTATTTATTAACATTATCTCTAAAAAAAGAGAGATGGATGGTTTATTCTACCCCTGAGTGTTATTTTCTACTTAAATATATAGTATATGGTGCCTGCATATTTATAGGGAACCTCCCCTTGATGAGAGGAGAGATTTATCCACCTCTGATGTAGTGAACCTGTACACTGGGCCGACTCATCTCCTTTGTTGTGGATGATAAGACCTATTTTGCTCAATCAGACAGCTGACTGACAAAATATTCACCCAACAGTCTTTTTGGCAACTCCATTGGGGAAGGACAAGCAGTTTGAAGCCTCAAGCTTCAAGCTAAAGTAAGACTAGTCCTTTTCCATTTTTATTTCACAATCTGGCAACTCCACGCTATAATAGAATCAAGAGAGTTCAAGGTGTTGTTGAACCTGTCTTTGAGTTGGTGCAGCAAGGGAATTTCAATTTGTTCCCTCCCTTACTTCAAGTTCAAAGATCCAGGAGTGTTCCTCCTACCTGTACCAGGTCACCAACACAAGGTAGGGCTATTTTTTATACTATCAACAGAGCTTTGCCTATAAGTACACCACCCAAATTTGTTATCCCTCTTTTTCATAATCTAATCATGGCAGCTCGAGGCCCCTGGGGTAACTCTTTTGGCCCACTAAATCTTACTCCACTTCTACATGAACTTCCATGCAGCTCAAGAAAGAATTTTCCAAAATTATTTGGTGATGGAAGAGTTCACCCTAATGAACACATTACAGCCTTCAGCATAGCCTGTGGCGTAATAGCAGTGGAATTTGAGGACGTTGCAGTCAGGCTCTTTGTGGAAACACTATAAGGTGCTGCTGCAGACTGGTTCTACCATCTACAAGCTAGATCAATGAATGATTGGGACACACTCAAAGCTAAATTTGAATCCAGGTTCAATCCTATAGAAGATGCACATGCTTTGATGGCCCAGCTCACACAAATGAAGAAGGAACCTCATGAACCTATGAGGGATTTCATAGAAAAGTTTGACAAGCTGAGGAACTGAATTCTTGCAATTGCTCAGCCAACACTTGAAAACCTCAAATGCCTCTTCATCAACTCACAACTACCTGAAGTGAGTTTTTTACTTAGGTTTGCTAGCCATATAGACCTTGAGGCTGATCAGGACTTGGCTACTGAGGTGGAAGATGGCCTTATCTTGGCTGGAAAGATAAGGAGAGACCCAAACAGAGGTAAACCCTCTTCATCTTCTGAATACTCACCTACAACCACCACTGATCCAATGGTGCAGAAGCTAGCAAATGAATTACTGGCCCTCAAAAAAGAAATGGCACAAGGGATGTCATTTGCTCCTTCATACAGAGATGTACTAAGGAGGACATTTTAGAATCAACCATATCAAGGCAATGCTACCAGAAATTAAGGGCAAGCAAATCGTCTCCCTCCCCCTCAGAAGAATAACCTTGCCATTGAAGCACCTCTAACCAACTCAGCGGTCAGATATCTTGAAGCTGAATCAGATTTCTCATTCTAGCCTGAGTTGAATCTTGAAGATGATGCTAATCTCTTCACTGAGAAATAATAATAATTAGCTGGTGACTCCAACATTGGTTTCCTAAATTATCAAGATGAACCTAAAAGTGAAAAAAATATAGCTTAGGGATCATATGTTGTGTTCACTCGGTCCAAGAACCAGTTAGCCCAGCCAGCTGATAAAGAAAAGTTAGAAGAGCAACCTCAACTAGCAGTTTCAATTGCTAAGTGGGGATCCACTCTTCCTTTCCAGCCAAAGGACCCGATGATTTCAAGAAAGGTAAGCCCATCAAACATCCCTACGCCTTCTACTTCAAATTCGTAGTCTAGTTCTCCCCCTCCCAAAAATTAAAAAGATGAACTCCCATCCTTTGCTTCTAGCTCATTCTAGACATTTGACATAATTGACCACATAAAGAAAACCAAAATTCAAATGTCTAAATTTGAGTTTTTGCAATCCCATCCTAAGCAATTAGATAAATTGGTTCAGTGTGTGAAGAACTAAAACGTCCCTATAGGACAAGAAATTCCCAAGGTGACTCGTGATCCCCCCAAGAATGCACCCACTAGGAACAACCTTGTCATTACCCCTCTTGTTGCTCTTGGTAGGACTGAACCTTTCTATGTCTCATTACTGATAAATAGACATCAGCTAAATAACTGCATCATTGATTCTGGAGCCTTGAACAATGTTATGCTTGCCAAAGTGGTTGAATCCCTTGGCCTTACATTGACCAAAACATTTAGGAGATGTTTCTCCATGGAAAACAAGCAGTACTACTACTAGGGCAAATCAAGGATGCCCAATTTTCATTTTTAGCCTTTTCAGACAAAAGAATCAAGATGACTGTCTTGGTAGCCGACATCTCAGCATCATATGGCATCCTTCTTGGGTGGAATTTCTGTAAGGATGTTGGTGGCAAATTAAGCATGGAATTTTTAGAGGTGAGGATCCCAGTCAAAGGTGTTATGAAGAGATTGCTTCCTGAAAAGGAAGCAAAATATGTGGTCACCCAAACCTCGGCACCTGAAGCTCAAATTCTATTTGAGTCTTCAGGCATGGGCAACTACTTTCTATCTACAGATGAAGTCCATGAAGCATCTGATGAAGCTCTTGAAAGTGTCAACTTGAAAATTGTTTCAGCTGGAACAATAGAAGAATTGGTAGAGTGCAACACAAGTGTGGAGGAGTCTCCTCCTCCAAATGAAGAAAAATCCAAACAAAAAGCAATGTCTAATGAGGTATGGATTCTAGAATTTGATGGCAGTTGTTCCTCTACCAATTCAAGTGTTAGAATTGTGTTGATATCTCCTCAAGGAGATATTTTTCCTTCATCCTACAAATTACAGTTTAGCAACACTAATAACACAGCTGAGTATGAATCACTATTGCTTAGATTGAGGGCTGCTCGTGACAAAGGTGTCAAGCTCCTTCATGCTAAAGAAGATATTGAACTAGTGGTCTATCAAGTGAGAAACCTGTATCAAACCAAGAATGAAATATTGCATCACTACCGTAATCTAGTCTGGGACCAAGTTGAAATATTTAATGCTTTCAACATCTCTACCATTCCTCGAGAATTTAATGATCGAGTTGATGCATTAGCTATTTCAACTACTCTCTTGGTCCCCCACCTAGATTTCAAAGGAGACAAGTACACTATTGAGCTAGTCTTTTAACCAAGTGTGTCTGATAGTGCCATCCATTGGCAAGTGTTTAACAATGACAACCAAATCATTGCCTTCTTGGAGCAAAAGGATAGCTTTGAATGGCTGCATTTTGAAGGTAGTGAACCTCAAAAGATTGACCAGGCCCTGAATCAATTTCAAGCATGGATGAAGAGTTCTTACAGCTAAAAGGGAATAAAATTCTCAAAGGCCTGGTTTCCCTCAAGAAACTATTTGACAAACATGACAGATTCATCAAATAACAACAAATGGATTCAATCTCCTCTCAGGAGTTTGATCAAGTAAATCTGGGTACCAAAGAAGATCCCAAGATGGTGAACATCGAGAAATGTTGTACTCCTGAGGAGAGGTTCAAGTTCACTACTTTGCTTAGCCAATACATGGACATCTTAGCTTACTCCTATGATGACTTGAAGTCACTCAAGCCTGATGAAATTTGACATGATATTCCTCTCAAGGTTGATTTGGCACCTTACAGGCAAAAGTCCAGGTAGTATAATCCAAAGATATCATGTACCATTTTTTCTGAGATACAAAACATGTTAAATGTTACGATAATCTTCCCAATCCATCATTCCACACGGATTGCAAATTTAGTGCCTGCAAGGAAGAAGAATGGTGAAATTCACCTCTGTGTGGATTTTATAAATTTAAATCAGTCATCCTTGAAGGATAACTATCCTTTGCCAATCATGAATTAAGTGCTTTAGACAGTGACTGGTTCAGAGATGTTATCAATGCTAGATGGCTTCTCAAGATATAATTAGGTTGAAGTTGGTGAAGCAGACCAACATAAGACTGCATTCACTATGCCTTGGGGCACGTTTGCATATAGAAGGATGCCTTTTGGCTTGATAAATGCTGGTGCCACCTTCCAGAGAGAAATGGACCTTACTTTCAAGGATGAGATGGGTCAGTTCATTGTAGTTTATCTTGATGACTTGATTGTCTTTTCTAACCATTGCCCAGATCATGTACGCCACTTGCAATAAGTGTTGGAGCGCTGCCACCAGAATGACATTTCTTTGAACCCCAAGAAATCATTTTTTGAAGTAACAGAGGGGAAACTTCTCAGACACATTATGTCCAAAGGAGGCATAAATATTGACTCAGATAGAGTCAAGTCTATCTAAGAGCTTACCTTGCCCATAATTAAGACTTTTGTTCACTCTTTCTTTGGAAAGGTGAATTTCTTACGGAGGTTCATCCCCAAGTTTGCTGAGAATACTAGGCATATTGTAAGCATGATGAAGGGAAAGGCCACCTTCACCTAGACTAAATAAGTCAAGTCAGCATTTGCAGATATCAAGACTACCATTGCCCACACCCTAATTCTAGTTTGTCCAGATTATAACAAAGAGTTCACCATATACAGTTATGCTTTTGAACACACACTTTCAGCAATTTTGGTTCAACAAAACCAAGAAGGTGTGGAATCTCCTATTTATTTCATGAGCTATCCACTCAAAGCTCATGATCTGAAGTACTCAAACATGGAGAAGCATGCCTATAAAATGGTGAAGGCAGTAAAGCATTTCCACTTCTACATCTTGAATTCACACACTACTGCCTTGGTTCCTGATACCATGGTTAAATCCATACTAACTCAGCAAGAGTTTGGGATGAAAATAGGCAATTAGATTTCAAAGATCCAAGAGTTTGATCTGGTCATCAAGCTAATAAAGCTGATATGGGGAAAAGGCTTATGCCAATTAATTTCTAATAACAAGCCAGAAGGAACAGAGCATGAAGAATCAGAAGAAGAAGACACACCAATAGTCCTTTTTATTTCCACCACGAATAAGTGGTATTTAGGTATTGCTCATTTCCTTACTTATGGTGAGTGTCTTGCTCACCTATCTTATAAAGAAAGAAGGACTATCAAGCTGAAAGCTATCAATTTTATCCTTTGGGACAATGGCCTGTACAAGAGGAGCCTTGATGGAGTGTTCCTTCATTGTGTGGACAAGGAGAAACAAAGCCAAATTTTGAAATCCTTCCATGATCTATCCTGTGGAGGACATTTCTATGCTCCTGTGACTGCCCATAAAATTATGTGAGCTAGGTATTACCGGCCAACTCTCTTTTAAGATGCATACAAGTGGGTAAGAAAATGTGAAGTGTGCCAGTAGTTTGTCAGGAAACCCAAGTTAGCTGCCCTACCTCTCAAGCCGGTGGTCATAGAGGAGCCATTCCAGCAATGGGGAATTGATTTCATTGGTGTTGTAAACCCATATTTAAGTGTTGGACATGATTATGTCCTTACAACAATAGACTACTTCACCAAGTGGGTGGAAGCTATTCCAACCAAACATGTTACTTTAGAAGTAGTGTGCAATTTCCTCAAAGAGAACATCATTTCCAGGTTTGGGGTCCCAACCAAGATTGTCACTGAAAATGTAGTTTGTTTCACTTCCCAAGAGATTACTCAATTATTTTTCTACTATGGGATTACACTCTCCCACTCTTCTTATTACTTTCCACAAGGGAATGGACAAGCTAAATCAAGCAATAAGAACCTGGTGACTATCATCAAGAAGCTGGTGGATGACAACCAAAGGACATGGTATAAAGCATTGGTTGATGCTCTATGGGCAAATAGAATTACACCAAAGACAACAATTGGTATGTCTCCTTTCCAACTTCTTTATGGTATCAATGCAGAGATACCAATCACCTTGGAATTGCCAACATTAAAATTGGCTAAGGCAATTGAAGATCAAACATATGAAAGCTCCCTTGATAAGAGGATCATGTGCTTGACTGAGCTAGATGAGCAGAGAACTATGGTGGTGGACTGAATTGCTACCCATCAAAGTTTGTTGAAGAAGCTCTTCAACTAGAAGGCAAAAAACTATGATTTCCAGGTTGGAGATCAAGTCCTACTGTGGGACAAGAAAAGAGAACCAAAGGGGATGCATGGGAAGTTTGATTCTCTTTGGAGAGGCCCATTTATTATCCATCAGCTCAATGGTGAGAATAGATTCCTATTGAAATATCAAGATGGCATGCTCTTTTCTCTGCCTCGCAATGGGCAGCATTTGAAGCACTTCAACTCTTGAAGTATTAGATAAGTTCACCTGTACATATGTATTTTTGTATAGTCTTTGTTTCTGCTTTATGTTGTTCATTTTCATTTTTTGGAGCCTTTATTTTTTGGGTTGCATGACTCCATAGCCCAATGGCACACTTCAAGGCACTAGAGATTCTAGTTTCTACTCCCCTCAGCTATTCCAAGTTTTTAAATGAAGAAAGTTCCCCAACTAGAGCCAACTGTTGTCCCCAAAAATGTCATTCATTTTTGGGACAACCAATGAACTATTTTGGTTCAACAGACCAAAATCCTTTCTTCCCTTTTCAACAAATTGTTCTGACCATTCAAGTTCTTCATTTTTCAAAGCTTTTTCATAAATCTATAGGCTCTACAGGCTTGAATCTACGGACTCTGCAAGCTTGAATCTATGGACTCTGCAGGCTTGGAACTACGGACTCTGTAGGTTCATTTCTAGGAACTCAATTTCTACAGACTTCACAGTAAGAAATATACGGACTCCCCTAGTTCTATGGACTTGAGCTACGGACTCTGCAGGTGGAACTATGAACTTCACAAATGGTTCTACGGACTCCGCAAGCTAGATTTCTACGGACTCTTTCAAATTTAGAGAAAACTATGGACTTGGCTTCTATGGACTATGTAGGCAAGATCAAATCTACGGAATCTCAAGGCCTCAAAACTAAAGACTATGCAGGCTAGTTTCTCACATCTACAGACTCCCCTAGATCTATGAACTCATTTCTACAGACTCTATAGGTTGGCTTCTACAAACTCTGCAAGAAAGAAATAGGTTCAACACTTAGCCATTTTTTCAATCGAGAATTTCAAAGGTGTCTTCCAAGATCCTAAAGGACAAGTGCCCTTGCAGAAGGCACATAGGAGCCAAAATGGACCCTTGAAACTTTTCTAAAAGGCAACCTTGGAGGTCAGATAGCCCTTGTAGAGGGCAGGCGAGGAGCAGGTGAACCATTTCAAAGGCCGAACAAGTAAAGGAATTCCTTCAAAAGGAAATCCTACGATAAATTTGTTAAGGATGTTTCCTTCAAACAAAAAGTTTGAAGGAATTCTTTCAGACTTTTTTTTGAAGGAATTAACCCGATCGATGAAGCTCGATGGAAGAAACGACTAAGGCAAGGGAAAGGAACATTTCCTTCAGACAAAATGTCTGAAGGAATTCCCTCAGACAAAATGTCTGAAGGAATTCCCTCAGATTTTTTTTTAAAGCAATAAGCCCGAATGCAAAAGGCCAAAACACCAAAGGGAAGAACCAGTGATGGAAGAGTGTAAGGAGCCAACAAGACCGAAAAGATAGCTCGAGAGCTCAAATTGTAGTAGGAAGAGACAAAGAGGAAAATATCTACGTAGAAGTTATTCTGGTAGCTAGAATAGTCTACAGAGTAGATTTTTGAGCTTGAAAACATTGAAGGTGTGGCCTGTTGGTCTCCTTTGGAGTAAAGACAAAATGGGCAGCTACACAAACATCAGAGGGGACATACCAGATGATCCAGACTTAGGAGAAGACATATGGGATGAAATGACAGGGCATAGTTAAGACAGTCACCCTATTTTCAATGCAGTCCTTAGACCAATCTAGAAATGCATTGAAGGCATTGACTGTAATGTGGGCCATCCCATGGGAAAGAGTGCCAAGCCCTGCTTGGTGGCTATACATTATAATTTCTCTCATTATGCAAAGGGAGACTTTTTTCATTTTATAGAAGTGAAACTCTGCCCAAATTGAAAGGAGAATACTAAGACTTTGAGCTCAGATTGTTGTTCATATCATTTGATCTGAATGAGAAAGCAAGTTGTTTGCAGACTTTGTGTTGTTATAGCTTGTATCATTTTAGGAGATTGTTCTTATGTTTGTCTTCTAAATGTGTTCTTGTTTATTTAATTTGTCAAGTAGAACTAGTGAAAGTAATTAGGAAGGTGTCATGAAACCAATTGAAGGGAAGACTTTGTGCTTTCATAATTGTTTTCAGTGTGTGTTTTTAGTTTCTTTCTGTGTTGAGGATTTTGGGATGACTTTGTGCCCCCATTATCCTTTGTGTTTCACTCTTTGGGCAGTTGAGGTGTAGACTTTGTGTTATACTTCATCCTGCTAGTTACTGCGCCTGTGTTACTAGTTTCTTGTTACTACATGAAAGAATTCCTGTTGTTCCCTGTAAGAACACTTTTGAAAGAAGAGAAGTGCCTTTAGTGTTTTCACCAGGATTTTCTCCTTTGTTTGTTAACATCATCTCTGAAAAAAGAGAGATGGATGGTGTATTCTACCCCTGAGTGTTATTTTCTACTTATATATATAGTATATGGCACCTACATATTTATAGGGAACCTCCCTCTTATGAGAGCAGAGATTTGTCCACCTCTGATGTAGTGAACCTGCACACTGGGCTGACTCATCTCCTTTGCTATGGATGATAAGACCTATTTTGCTCAATCAAATAGTTGACTGACAAAATATTCACCCAACACATACAAATGTGTTGAGTTTTTTAAAAAAATATATTCTTTTATAGGCATCAATGATGATGTCCTTAACATGAGAATATTCCATTTTTCCTCTATTAGGTTAGCATTTTTGATGTTGGTTAGAAAATTAATGAATTGTAGTTGGTCATCTTTGTATCCTTGTTAATGAAAGTTTATTTATAATATGATAATTATATAAAATGTTTTCCATAATGTGTGACCAAAAGACATCCTTGCATACATTGGAATGTCATTTACAGGTGGAAGCTATCCCAGGTCCCCAATAAGTATTACTAAACAACCACCAAAGTAGCTATTATTATGATGAGTAAATGCCTTATGTAACCAGTTATTTATATTACTTATCATCTTTGGGCCTATAAATATCATTTCATTTATGAACACATATTTAATGTATCTCATTTCTTCTTGAAAAATTGTTAATGCATGTCCATCAAGTGGTTTCATTTCACACATAGGTATGTGTAGGGATGAATGTATAATTGATGTATTTATGTTAAATGATGCAACACCAATAAGAGTGAGGAGTGGGGAATTTCATTTGGATACAAGTACATCCAAGGATATTTGATTTTGTTATCAAGTAAGATTTACCTGTACCTATTGTTCCCTATATTATCATTCTGAGTAGGTTTGCTTGTGTCCTTTTCTAGGCATGCTTCCTTTTCTAGGCATGCTTCCTAATTATGATGAATGATTATTGTTGGTTGCCTAATATTTGATTTATCAATGGTTGGCTTGTGACACCATCATTTATATCTTTGGAAATTATGCATTGATAATCTATGAACTATTGTGCGATTATGTGTAGGTCGAGTGCTACATTAAAATAATTCCAATTGTGCCTATTGTATAAGTCCCAGTGGCTAAACATGTCAATGCCATATATCTCATTTCCCCCTAATGGGTGTGTAGTAGGAAATTTGAGCATAAAGTATTTGATTGCATAATTACATCATAAACTTAAAATGTCCAACTACTCAGTAAGATCTAGAGCCATTGGAATAAAATGCAAATAGATGAATACATAATTCAAACCAACATTATAATCCTAAAGCTAATTGCTCTAAACCATGATTAAATGGATATGAAAAACAAGAAGATTGGATTGAGATTATCTTAGACTCAAAATTTTGACATTATTTTGCTTGATCATGGATGTTGATGATGGATTAGATTGGCATGGAGATGTTATGGATTCCTCTCTTGATTGTTCCTTTAACATGGATATGGAATGAGAATTCAGGTTAGCTTGTAGTTAGCTTCAATGGGGGATTGGGTTGTTTAAATATAATATGGAGGGAAGGATTAAAAGGAATTAAAAATTCCTTGGAAGCCTCTAGATATAGAGGCTTTTAGAGAGGAAGAGTGAGAATAGAGAGGATTCTATAATCCTCTTTAGGGATTAATTGGGATTAGTAAGGGATTAGATAGGAATTAGGTGGGTGATTAGGGACTAGGGGTGTAGGAGAGGCTAGGAATAGGCTTAATAAATGGGTTGGTGGGTCATGGGAATTTAAAATTCCCAAATAATGGATAAGATAGACTAGGATAAGATAATAAGGATTTAAAATAGTTAATGAAGGAGTGGGATAAAACTATGGTTAGTAGATGAAGATTAATGAAGGGGAACGTTAGATAAATGATTAGAAAGGGTGATAAATTAGAAGGATGAAAGGAGATAAATTAGATAAGTGGAATTAGTGTCGACTAATAGTAATATTGGTCATGATAAATGAAGTGAGAAAATATAGATGTATATAGGGTGCATTCATGATATGATTACCCACTTATTAATTTCCATATCAAGTTGTATATCTTGTTCATTGTTATTACTATCACTGTTAGGATTGGCATTGGTGCCCTCTTATACACATGATCACTCAATATACCAAGGATTGTAAGAGTCCTTGAATTACTCCTAGATTTAAATAATGTCTTCCCTATTTAAGCCAATGTCCACATCAAAAATATGGAATGGTTTGTAAAGTAAGAGATCTTCCCAAAAAAAATCTCAAATGAAGGTAAATCTAAAGAGGGTTTTGAAGAGAAGTGGGGAAATATTTTTAGAATTGCTTGTTATTTCTTTATCTCCTTTCATTAGTTTTTATTCTACTATTGTAAGACGAAGATCTTATTACTTCAATGAGTGACATTGTCTCCAATAAAGAAGGGCAATGTACATATGCATGAATAAAAGATGGAAGGTTGTATTTAGTAGCTACATTTTTAAAGACCTTTTTGAAGGTTTGTTTTCCAACAGATTAACTAACAAATATTTAACCACAAACTATCAAAGGAAACTTTTGTAGCAGGTGGCATGTTTCTTGTGTACCTATGCCATGATCAACAATAATTTTTGAGAAAAAAAATATTGTATGCATTCATTACTAGGCTCTCTATTGCTATTGTAGATGATATTCTAGTTAGCATATAGTGGTAGCTTTCAGATTTATTTTCAGCATTTCTTGTATATTTTACTATATATTTGAGTATCGCATGACGACAAATAATAGGTTGACAATCTACATTTGCATGCCATATTGAGAGCATACTTGCATTGCGGATGTTGAATATGTCATCATTCCATGTTGGGAGATAATGTTTGTACCTTTCATTGTTGATAAGCATGGTTGAGGTTGGTTATAGTGGCCATGAGGTTTTGTATCTACATTGGAAAGTGGCTCCTTTTTTGCGTAGGCATGTTGATTCACTGTATTTGGTGTGGTCTTACACCTAATTTAAAAGTTATTTGTAATATTTATTAGGATCGACACTAGATATTTTATTGGTCGTGAGCAAGCATAGATCATCAAGATTTGAATGATGTATTCTATAATGGATTATATAAATTTTTCATGGATTCCATGTTATTACATGTTGGTCAAAGATTATCATTGTAGAATCAACATGAAGTGGATCTTAACAATTTAATCTACCAATGTTAGGTGCATTTTCTAGCTATACAAACCCATGGATGTGCACTGACCCTCTATGATGCCATTAATACTTGTGTACAATTACCATATTAGTTAAACATGGGTTTAGAGTCATTTTAAAATATCTATTGAGTGTTAGAAAACATATGTTCAGTATGATTACATATACTAGTAATCTTTACTATGTAGATGTTTATGCATAACTTCTTCATGGAAAATTGAAAATATTTTATCCATATAGGAATATTTGAGATGTGGATTCATAATTATATTTTGATTTCTCCAGTAAGAAATATTGTTTAGGTGAGATGTTGGTGAAGCTGCCATGGATCTATGTAGATCTAGCCACCTAGTGTCTATTGCACTTAGGGTGAAGAATAGTGTTGGAAATCCCAACTATGTGATCAAATATATTAATTCATCCTTGGTCTTAAACCAAATTTAACATGTACCTCTAAGGTCTGACCCAAAATACTTTAGTTGATTTATAATTTTTACATCAGACATTTATGCTAGATGTCCACACAGGTCTAAAATTATAATTAAGAAGTTGTATTCAAGGTTTTTTAGGTGAATATTATATATGTTTCTTGAGTTTGATGTTGCATCATTAGGTTCAATAAGTAATATCAAAATTATGGATGGATTCCAAACTGATTATCTTGATATCTGAGTAGGTGCAAATCATAAGCATGGAGCCAGACTTTTTGAAAATGGGGTTGGTTGTACATGCAAACACTTGTTGAAAAAAGAGTAGGAAATGCCATAGAAAATAACCATTTTGTATTATACTCATTTATGGGAGATTTACTAACATTGGGCTAATTGATTATAGTTGGATTATCATTGTTGGTGTTGTTTACATAGTCCCTTATTTCATCGACTTTTCTTCATGTATTTGGAAGGGAAGTGATGAAAGATGAAATTTCATGATAGTGTAGGTCTGAAGGTGCATCTACATTTTCATCCCACTTTTCTTCATTGGTACTTGCATCTATAGTTTCCATAGTGACATGTTGAAGGTGGAATGAGATATCAAGAAGTTTATATGGTAGGACATCAAGTGCTTCATTGTGAAGCTGAACATATGCATAATATGGATCATTTTCATTTTTTTATTGTAGTGCTTGTATGACATGTGATCTACTTACAAAGCAATGATATGTTTTGTTTTCTAATCCAAATCTTCTTAGCACTAGGTATGATTATAGGAAACCAAGAAGGGAGGCTAGTATAGTGTTAGTTCAAGTAACAAAAACTCAAATAAACACACTAACACTTACACTCCTAGCCAAGATACTAGGGAGAACTTAGTAACAAAAATCTAAATGAAAGCACAATAGAAACATAAAAGAAAAAATCCTTTACTTTCCTTGGGATATTCAAATGCTTTGTTGAATGGCTTGCTCGGCTTGTGCATCAAGAATTTTTTGGCAAATGAAGCTTGTTGGCTCCTTTTCTCCTTGGCACCATTGGATTTAATGTGGCTTATGATTTCTTGGCTTAAGATTTTAGCATTGAGACACTATTGACATGAGTTTCATGGAACAAATCTGCATAATAACTCTACAATATCTAAGATTTTGAAATGATGAGGTCTGGGCTTGTATTTATAGCCTTAGGAATTAACTCTTACCCAAGGTGAGTTAGGGTTGAGTTAAGGCTTGGAATGGGTTCAAACTAAACCTAGGTGAATCAAATCTAACCCCAGTATAGTTAATAGTTGTCAAGTAATTATGATTTGTAATTACTAGGCATGGATTTCAAAATTAGATATTTTAGGATATTTTAAAAGAGCTTGACAACTCATAAAGGTAATGATGAAAGGCTAGGATATTTTGAATTTTTTAATTTCCTTTTTCAGATATTCATTAATTACAAATGGATAATTCAACTAGGTAGTTAATCTTGTTTAATTTGTTAATTGATTTAGATTAGACTTTTAGCTCTTTCAAGATTTTATTTAAGTGTGCAAGTGCCCCACTTAATAGGTCTATAGGCTAAATTAATTTTTGTGATGCCACAAGGTGAATAGGGATGAATCCATGAGAGGTTATTATTGCATATGATAGGATACCCCAATTAGGGATGTCTCAAAATGATTCTGAGATTTTGATGAATGATGCTCAAGAAAATTTAGGATGTTTGGTGATTTTTAGGCTTAATTTGTAATGGTTGGTAAGAATCGATCTAAAGTCTGATTGAAGGCCAGTTGTGACCAGTTCTAGGTGTTTACACTAGGATGTCTAGATTTTCCACTCAGTGTGGTATATGCCTAACAACAGAGGTTATATCTTGGGGGAAAAAAATAGTGTGGCCACTATATGTATATTTTACATCCCGTGCATGCACCGCCTATAATATTGGGTTGATTGGAGTAATAAACATTTCCTCTACTTAAGTCAAACTAGAGAAAACCATAGGTTGTATTCCTGGGTCCATGTTATTATTATCACTAAACCTATTTTTATTTTTATCAGAAATGTAATGGTGATAAGTGTTGTTTACATTATAATGCCTTGTTTGGATACCTAGATATAATTCATTACAAATGCAGCATGCTTGTATTGAGGATAGAGCGTCTACCCTCACATTAAATCATTATTGAGCCTATGTAATAACACCATCAGTGATTGTAATGTTGGTATTTGTTATGTGTACATTGTAATTAAATCACTGACATGTTTTAATCTAATCCTTCTAGGCTATGTAATTAAAATGAAACTATTTATTTGATCTATCATTTCCCATAAAAGCCTACAATATTCACAATTAGAATATTAATTGCATAATTCTTTTTTTTGTGAAATTTTTAATGGCTATGAAAATAGAATATGATATAGAAATGTTAATATTTTAAAATAACCAATACAATAATTTATTCTTCCTTATATGAATACAACAAATGCAAAACTTTTGGTGCAGTTGGGTAGCAACACAGGGGTAACTATTGTATTTTTCAAGATTACAATATGACAATAATAATTATTTTGTTCGTAAATTTCATATATTTAGGCAAAGCAAAATTACAATAGACATATATGCCCAATTACACATATGTATTAAAGCAATCAGATACATCAAGTAAACTAAGATTTGGTAGGGCATATTCATCTTTACTTGTATCCAACAAAGTACAACTGATTTATTCCTTGTCATTATATAATTCCAATTTTGTATATATTATGAATTGATACTTGTATAAAAGCACTTTTTTTACCACCTCCTAGATGTCATCCAAAGATTCAGATAGCTATTGTAACTCTCATGCTGTGGTACCCATAATTACAATAGCAACTTCATCAAACACTATTGTTTGTAGTGTCCCTGTCATGTATTTTAAAATAAAATTTGAAGCATACTTATATTTGAAATCATGTATGTCAATTTTACATTTTAGACAATACCAAGATGCATAATCTTTTCTAACTAATTTTTTTTACGTTGTTTGTTGTTAATTACATAAATATAAGCAAGGTAACAAAAAATAGTCATTTTAATGTGTATGACTATAACATCTAGTTTAAATGTATTTTATTTTCCTAGAACATCATTTTTTTAGATGTCTACAATTATTTTATGTTCAATAATTTTTGTACTTAGTGATGATGTTGGTAGTTTTTTACCATTTTACTCAAACCATCTGCTTGCCTTATTTGCTTTAGGTATATTTGGATTAATGAAAAATTATGTATCTGAGTTGGTTCCTATTATATTTCCATTATGTCTAAACTTTACCCTTTCTGATGGCAATAACCAAAGGAGGCTATGTATTTTGATCACACAAATATGCTAAAATATTTCCATCTTCCTTGCAAACACCCCCTCAGAGGACTACCTTTATAATGTAATCAGAGTTGTCTTGTAGCAATAATGTCCTTCTCATACTTGAAGTCCCATCTGGCCTCATGAAAGTGATAGTGGTAGAAATAGAAAGAAAAATATCAATGGTATCAATCTTCATGTTTGTTATTGCATCTTTGATGTGTTTGATTTCTTTAAAATCAAACTGATAGAGTGGAATAGTGAGGTCTTCTTTGGAACAATGTTTAACAGACAATGTCATGTTAATCATGATTTCCCATAGACTTTTTGTTCTATTATATTATTTATTTGTGTATTTAAATGTTGTGTTTGAGATAGCGTATATTTTCCCAACTTGGATTTGATCAAAATACATATGTGAAACCTCACCAATTGAGGTAACAATGATGTCATCACCTTAATTATCAACAATGTTGAAGCTAAAAACCTATCTAGAGCCATTCTTATTTGAATAACTATGGAGAATACCTTTTTAAATCACTCTTCCATCTATAATCTAGTTATTCTTGTAAGGATTTAAATCTCTAATTATACTATGTGACATTGTGCCCATGCATTCTCTCTTAGATGTCAATGCTGACATTAGATTCATGTCAATTTATTTTCCACAATTTTCCATAGTTTAAATGTGTTCTTGCTATATAAGTAAATAAAAAAACAATTATATGTAAGGAAAAATCATTCATGTTTAGTTGTAATTGCATGTAATAAAAACCAATACATGGTGATTGAATGTAAGAATATATATTTATTTCACACACACACACACACACACACACACATGTATGGAGATTGAATATACAAATGTATTTTCATTTTAGGTATATATATTTGTAGGGATGTTAAAATATATAGTATATCGAGTGAAAGATCTAAGACTTATCGAATATTTATAAGTATGAACATTGTAACTTGTATTCCAATGCAATGATACAATGATTTGTGGGAATTATAAAAATAAAGAATGTGAATGCTTTAATAAAATATTAGTGATGTGAATATTAGTATAAATAGAAATGAAAGTATGGGTAAAAATTTAATTAATGATATGATTTTATTTGAAATTACATATGAAGATAATTGCATCGTAATATAAAATAACAATGAAGAACTCTTTACACAATAGTTTAATAGTAATTGGTTTGATTTTCTAAATTGTGCAAAATGTAGTTCTATTGTAAATACATATTCAAATAAGAGTGTTGTTTAAATAAAAAATGTAATATTAATATATGATGTGGTACATATAAAACCTTGGAATACATCACTCTAATTTAAATTGTTTGACATTGTAGATTTTCTTCCCTCTATTTGGGCATTGTGATTTGGGTTTCAGATTGGGTACATCGATGCCATTATGCACTAACATATGGATAGGCTCATACTTCAAGGCATCCTTAACTGTATCATACATGAGACCAAATGCTCTCGAATATGTTTTATTCTTCTAATGTTAGTGATAAAAATTATAAGAGGTTTTATCACTAAAAAATAGTTTGTTATGTTGTTATTTATTTTAGGTATAGGTTGTCTTAACATTGTATGGTGCACTATATGAATCATAAATTGTTTCCTATTGATTTTTTTTAAATATTATATCTATTTGATACTTAAAAACTATGCACAGGTCTCTTTTGGTATGTTCTCATTATTTTGGTACTTGGTTATAATCTTGGTAAATATATCTGAGAATAAATTTTGTCACTCAATTTTACACCCTTGGAGAGGTAGTTCAAGACTACTCCAATTTAGTGAAACAATGGGATTACCCTTAAACCTGTGGGTTGTCTATATCAAGGGTAAATCTCTAGATTGAATGGCTAGCTCCCTTGATATGTCTATTGAAGCTGATCACCTATGCTACTAACTTGTTAAAATGAAAAGAGATAGAGAGAACATGAAATAAACCTAACATAATGAGGTGATACACCAATTTAATCTCCACAATACTACCATAAACTTGCACTATGAAAGGTGATTCACAAAACTGATCTCAACATCAAA
The DNA here is from genome assembly GCA_037957365.1 of Torreya grandis. Classification (NCBI taxonomy): domain Eukaryota; kingdom Viridiplantae; phylum Streptophyta; class Pinopsida; order Cupressales; family Taxaceae; genus Torreya; species Torreya grandis. The sequence goes on along the minus strand of JARHVA010000228.1, from coordinate 2,591,340 downwards.
GGTTTCTCTAACATAAGTATTTCAATAAGGAGGTAAGATGCAATGCATTTCCCAAGGTATGATTATAGACACTAGTACTCTTCCTTATAATTAAATTCATATAATAACACTAACTACACTTCATGTGACCTATTAGAGATTAAATTACTTGCACAAAACATGAAAAAGTAAGGTGAACACAATGATAGATGATTATCACTTGTCATTCAAATATGCACTACTTCACACACTTATACAAGAATTTAAGAACTCAAAACTAGTTTAAAATATTTTATTCAAAGGCAAAATTAATACTCAAACTAGCAGTATTTTATCATACTAGATGTGGATTGATTACAAAGCCAAAAGTGGATGCTTATATAGAGAAGTATGAAGAGAGAGAGAGAGAGAGAGAGAGAGAGAGAGAGAGAGAGAGAGAGAGAGAGAGAGAGAGAGAGAGAGAGAGAGAGAGAGAGAGAGAGAGAGAGAGAGAGAGAGAGAGAGAGTAGAAGAGGAATGAAAAGAATTCCAATTCCATGTGTCTCACTCCTAAAAATGATCCAACCTTCGAAGTGGCATAGGAGTTACAACTTAGCTTGACACCTTGACTAGCTTCTTAAAAACTACCCTTATTTACATAAAAAGAGTGAAAAATAGGATATCCATCATGAATTTTCCATGAAATGATCTCAAAAAAATCATTGGACACCTTCCATGCCTTAATAAACTCCTCTGATATGACATTCCATCATTCATGTGCACATGTGTCTTGAAACTCTTTATTTTCCATGCTTAGCTTGGTCCAAGTGGCCCAAAACTCAAGTTCATCTTATTAAAGTCACTCCATCACCATGGATGGTCTTAAAATATTTTATTAGACCTAAAAAAACCATTTTTTCTTAGAAAAACTCTTAAGACTCTATTTTGCTCCTCAAGCCCTCACTAGGCCTATTTTCCTTGTAGCCCTAAAAATATGTAAACCTCCTTGGGTAGGAGAATGTACAGAGGGTAATGAGAAACCAAGGGTATATTTTAGGACCCAGTATGTTTATCCATGTCAATTTTCATGTTTTGAATCTAAGTGGAAGTCTATTTTTATGCCTTTCTCTCTCCTTAATTAGGCTTCTTTACCTAAAACCCTATTTTATTACTCCAAACATCTCCTACACATGTGAAATTACCAAAAATCATGTCATTAATTTTCCCTAGGATATCACTAACCTCCATGTAAATTTTGAGGTCTTGAGACCCTATAGAATTATGAGAACTAAGAAATGACCTTGCCACCTAATCTCATTTTAGACCTGTTTGGGACTGCCTTAGAAAATGAGCCTTGTTTGGCCACTTGCAGAATCTTATGTGAAAGTTTTTGGGATTGAATGGTTAAAAAACATCCTAAATGACCTCATCCAATTTTATTATATAAAAAATAACATATATATTTTAACACACACATGCACTATGATATATATGCTTATATATGTGTGTCATTTTATGTCTTTTTTTTGTGTGTGTGTGTGTGTTACAACTTATATATGATGTAACATATATAATTCTATATAATTATATATATATATATATATATATATATATATGTATATATATATATATGTCATTATATGTTATTGTAGCACACACATATATATGCTATAATGATATATGTGTGTATGTATATGTTGTAGCATATATCTATATATATATATATATACACACACTATAATACCATATAATGGCATATATATAATATATGTCATTATATGATAACCCACATATATATTATTATCATTATATGCTACAATGTCATTACATATAAGTTACAATGATATATATATATATATATATATATATATATATATATATATATATATTGACATTTTATTGTAACACATATATATAAACACACATACACATTATAATATACATGTCATTATATATATATATATATATATATATATATATATATATATATATATATATATATATATAAGTGTGCGTGAGAGTGATACTACAATATCTATGTCCTTTCCTTATATATATTGTAGCATATATGCATGCTACAATATATATTTTGTTATATTCATATTCTCCAATAAATATTTTATTATATTTATATGTTATAATTATATATATCATTATTCTAGTATATAAATATAATAAAATATAAATTATATAACATATATAAATGCTACAATATATAAGGACATATATATTATAGCACATATATATATATATACACACACATACATTACAATATATGTTATTATATAATGATATGTATACACACTATAATATATATATTATTATATATATAATGACATGTATATTGTAACATATATATGTTATATATAATAAAATAGTATATATATTATATTATATTATTTTTATTAAATATAATAATATATATGTAATATAATATTATATAATATATATATATAAATAATATTATATTACATATATATATTATTATATTTAATAACAATAATATAATATAATATATATACTATTATATTATATTATATATATAGACATGTATATTGTTATATATTTATAATATAATATATATTATAACATATTAAATGTTATTATATATATATATATATATATATATATATATAATAATTATAATATAATATATATTTTATAATGTATATATATATGCTACTATATATTATTATATATATACATATATAATCATATGTTACAGTATGTATTATTGTTATATAATAACATATATAATGATATAGATATTCTACTGATATTTATGTGTGTATTATTATTATATAATAATATGTATTGTACCATATAAATATGATATAATATATATGTTATTATATATATATTGTAATATATATATATATATATATATATATTTTACAATTTTATTATTATATAATAACATATATATTGTAGCATATAATTATTATATAATATTATATTATATATATAAAATAATATATCTATTGTCTATTGTAGTATATATTATTATTTATATATATGTATATGTTATAATGACATATATATATATGTATGTATGTATGTATGTATGTATGTATGTATATGTGTGTCATTGTAATATAATAATATATACTACAATAACATATATATTATATATATGTTCTTGTAACATATAATGACATATGTTATAATGACAAATATATATGTGTGTATCATTGTAGGATATAATAACATATGCTACAATACTAAATATATATTTGTGTATCATTGTAGAATATAATGACATATGCTATAGTGAGACACACACACATACACGTGTGTGTGTGTCATTGTAACATATGTCATTACATATATATATATATATATATATATATATATATATATATATATATATATATATATATATATATTATTGTAGCATATAATGACATATGTTACAATGACATATATATTCATTGTAACATATGTCATTATATGCTACAATGATATGTGTGTGTGTCATTTTAGCATATGTCATTATATGCTAAAACGATATGTGTGTGTGTTATACATATACATACATACATATGCATATGCATATATGTGTGTGTGTGGGTATGTATATGTGACACACATGTCATTGTAACATATAATGATATATGCTACAATAACAAATATATGCTACAATGATATATGTGTGTATTATTATTATATAATAACATATATATATAGTACAGTATATATATAATAACATATATATTATACCATATATATATATATATATTGTATCATATATTGTATATATAAATAATATATGTATCACTATAGCATATAATGACATATGTTACAATAATATATATATATATATATATATATATATATATATATATATATATATATATATATATATATAGTAACATATAATGACATATACTAAAATGAAAAACATATATGTATATGATATATATATGTGTCATTATAGCATATAATGACATATGTTACAATAACATATATATATGTGTGTGTGTGTGTGTGTTAGTTATTGTAACATATGTCATTATATGCTATAATGACACATATATATATCATATACATATATGTTTTTCATTTTAGTATATGTCATTATATGTTACAATGATATATGTGTGTGTGTGTGAATGATATACACACATGTCTATATATATGATACACATACATATGTTATAGTAGCATAGAATGACATATATATGTCATTATAGCATATGTCATTAGATGTTACCATGACATATATGTATGTCATTATCTACTACAATGACATATATATTGTAACATATTTTATATTTTAATATATGTGTGTGTGTGTGTGTGTGTGTGTGTATATATATATATATATATATATATATATATATATATATATATTATGTGTGTGTGTGTGTATATCATTGTAATATATAATGAAATATATTACAATATATATGTCATAGTAGCAGATAATAGACATATGTTACAATGATATAAATGTATATATATGCTACAATAATACATATATGTCATTGTAGCATGTTGATATATATATATATATATATATATATATATATATATATATATATATATATTCTACAATGATACATACACACACACACATATCAATCATTAAATAGCATGGTATAGATAGATAGATAGATAGATAGTGAGATGGTGTATCATGGATATATATCATTGTAATAATGACATAAATATATGTCATTGTAGCATATGTGTGTGTGTCAACATGCTACAATGACACACACACATAGCATGTTGATATCAATATTTGTAACATGTTGATATACACACATACATGTTATAAATGTATATATATATATATATATATATATATATATATATATATATATATATCAAAAAAATTAGAGTGTGTGTGTGTGCATGCGTGCGTGTGTGTGTATGTGTGTGCGTGCGTGTGTGTGTGTGCGTGTGCGTGTGATACAAATATATCAACATGATACAATAACATATTAAGTCAACATGTTATAAAGGATACAATGGCATATATATGTCAACATATTTTAATTATTGATATAAATACATACACACATACATATATGTATGTATGTCATTGTAGCATGTTGACATATATATGCCATTGTAGCCATTATAGCATGTTGACATATATATGCCATTGTAGCCATTGTATCATGTTGATATATATAATGTCATTGTATAATTTTGATATTTATATGATACTACATTGGTTATGATAGAATTTACTATCATTTGTTAGCAGTATGCAACTGTTATTTTTTTGGTTTTTTTTTAATTTATGATTTTATGTTTCAGGTTAGTTATCCACTATTTGGATTGAGGTGGGGTGGGTATATATGTCATTGTTGTTGTTGTTGTTGTTGTTGTTGTTTTTGTGTGTGTGTGTGTGTATAATTGTAGCATGTTGATACTTATATGGTAATACATTGGTTATGATAGAATTCATTATCATTTATTAGCAGTATGCAACTATTTTTTTTTAGTATTTTTAATTTATGATTTTATATCTCATAGTAACTATCACTTGTTTGGATTGAGGTGGATACATATGTCATTGTAACATGTTGATGTGTGTGTGTGTGTGTGTGTGTGTGTGTGTGTGGGAGTCATTTGTTTTAGTAGAGTCCATATAGATAGATAGGGTCTTTGGTTGATCACCCTATAGATATATAGGGTGGTCAGCCCTCTATCTATTATGAAGAAATCCCTGATCACTGGGTTGTCAGATAAATATATATTTTCTAGGGGGGCTATCTATCTATATGGGAATAGAATAGAGAATCCCAATCCCACCCGATTGCTATGATATGGGAGTTATCTTATCACGTCCCCCCCAAGAAATGAATTTGGGGTGACTAGAGCGAAATAATAACATATGAATCTTTTTGTATCATACAAATTTTGCATTGAAAACTCCTCTGGGAGAAGCTAGAATCCATTCCATTTGGATATCAATTGGTCCTTTTATATATATATATATATCATTGTAGCATATTGATATTTATATGATAATACATTGGTTATGATAGAAATAATTATCATTTTTCAGCAGTATGTGACTATTATTTTTTTAGTATTTTTGATTTATGATTTTATGTCTCATGCTAACTATCACCTATTTGGATTGAGGTGGATGCAGGTTATTTATTTTACCTCTTTCAAAGGATTTTATTAGAGGGAGGACATCATATGGGATAGGGAGGTAGATTATGACAATGTGTGGATGTACTGAACCTTTTGAGAACTCATCATGCACTTGTACAAGTCTTTATCATGTTTGCTTGTTGTTGCATTTTTAGACATTTTAGTGATACCTCATTTAATTTGACTATGTAGATCATTTTGTAGATACTTTCTAATATTTGTGATTGGATTGATTTAATTTTTAATTTATCATTATATATATATATATATATATATATATATATATATATATATATATATATATTGTGTGTGTGTAATATCATTGTAGCACAATATATCAACATACTATTATATATATATATATATATATATATATATATATATATATATATATATATATATATATATGTTATGAAACAATGGCATGGTGTGTGTGTGTGTGTGTGTGTGTATCACAAGTATAATCATCAGTGAAAATCATCTCAACCATATTACAAAATTATGATATGCATGACAAAGACAGTAACAATAATTATCATTTCAACTATGTTTTAATGATGATATGTGAAAAATAAATATAATAACTAAAATTGTAATATATACTACACAATCAAACATATGTATCCATATCAATAATATAATCACATCAAATCATAAATTTTACTTCACAAGCCATTATTTAAATACTATTAGTTTTTCCTCTATTAGTAGGCAAAAATAGGATGTGGCATCCTTCCCACTAGGGAAAAGTCATCATCTGAATGGCTCAATTAAAACATAACATAATATGAAAGTATTATAAGTTCATAACATCTAATCAAATAAATATGGAAATTCTCTATATAAATCATCATAGTCCTCCCATATGGCACTATCCTTGGAGTGTTGGTCTCACTAGACCTTGCATTGAGATACTTATTTGTTATGTAAATGAAGCTTAATAAGCTCAAGCAACCTAAGGTAATGTATCATTATCACTCCTGGGTCTAAAGCCTATAAGGATTTCTAATCAAGAACATGTGAGATATTAGCAGTATACTTCTTTAAATAAGAAAAATAAAAAATATTATGAAATCGAGCAAGAGTTGGTGGTAAAGTACGTTTTTAAGAAACTTGATTAATAACTTCAAGCACTTAAAATGGGCCCATATATCTTGGAGATAATTTATTTATTTTTTGAACTTAATCAAGATATTTTGAGGTTAAACTCTAAGTAAAACCTTGTCTCTAATTATAAATTTTCTTGTTATCCATTTTAGATTAGCATAGCTCCTTAGTCTATCATTAAATTTTGTTAATCTTTTCTTAATTAGTTTGACCTATTCTTCCATTTATACTAAATTATTTTCCCAATGCTTGCTTTATCCTTTAACTTATCCCAATTGGTAGGAGTTCTACATTTTCTTCCATATTATGCCTCAAAATGGACCATATTTAGAGCAGAATGATTTAAGTCATTATAATCAAACTCAACTACTGGAAGATATTATTCCCATTTATATCATCTGTCCATGTAATACATTCATAGTAAATCCTCTAGAACCTAAAGTACTCTCTCAATTTTCCCATTTGTCTCTAAGTGATATGTTTTATTAAAATTAAGTTGAGTTCTCAAAGTTGAATACAAGGTATGGAAAAATCTTGAGGTCATATGTGCACCTTTATCTAAGATAATCTTCTCTAGAACTCCATGAAGCCTAAAATGTTCTTGCACAAGAATCATAACCAAAACTAGTCCATTATGTGTTAAATTACCTATTATGAAATGTGTAACATTAGTAATCTTTTTAACCACAACTAAGACCATGTCAACTCAGGTTTTAGACATCATAAGACAAAATATATATTGATGGCCTGCCACTTCCAATCTAGTATATCATGAGGGTACAATAATCATGTAGGGTGCACATGTTTTGCCTTAACCCACTGACATTCTAAACATTTGGATTCAAAATTGGTTACATCCTACTTAATTTCCTTCCATAAATAAAGTATTCATAATTATGCCATAAATCTAGTCACTTTTGGGTGACCAAAATAAGGTGCACAATGGATTTAACTAAGAACTAGTGTTTTTAGATCTCCTTGATCTAGAACATATATTCTACCTTTGTATTTCAACACCCCATTGTGTTCAAACTAATATCCCTCATACCTATGATCAAGCAGATTCTCTATGAGGTCTTTCTTGACCTGCTCATATAAATCATCTCTTGAAGAGTATCTCAAAATGTGTTCTTAAAATTTTGATCAAACAATAACAACTAAAATGCATCTTCAATGGATAAGGGCATCAACTACATGGTTTTCCTTTCCAATAATATAATAAATTTTGAAGTCATAGTTTGACAAAAAAATCCAACCAACATATTTGACATGCATTCAAATTTGGTTGCATGAAAATGTAATTACATCCTAATTGTCAGTCTTTAGATCAAAAGGTTTTCATAGAAAATAATGTCTCTAAAATTATAATGTGTGAATTATTGGTGCAAGTTCTAAATCATGTGGAGCATAGTTGAATTCATATGGCCTACGTTTCCTTGATTCATCAGCCACAACTCGATTGTATTTTGAAATCACACCTCCAAGGCATTCACCTGAAGCATTTATAATAACTACAAAATGACCATGTGGATTAGGAACCCTTTAAATTAGTGTTTAAGTAAGCCTTTCCTTCAGGGTTTGGAAAGCTTATTCACACTTGCATGTCCATTTGAACCATTGATCCTTTATTTAAAATGAAGTGATGGGGTTGGCTATCTTAGAAAATTTTGGTAAGAACTTCTTGTAATAACTTTACAAACTCATAAAACTAATCAAATCATAAACATTTCTAGGTGCCCATCAATCAATAATTTCTCTAATATTTGATGGGTCAGTAAAAATATCATCAACAAAAAAATAATATGCCCTAAGTATTGCACTTCTTTTTGAAAAACATGTACACTTAGAAAAATTACCATATAACTAATGCTCTCTCAAGTTTTGCATCATAAGTATCAAATGATAAGAATGTTCCTCATCATTCCTATATTATATTAGAATATCATCCTAAAAGAGAATTAGAAACTTATCTAGATAGTCTCCAAAAATATTGTTCATAAGATTCATGAATGCAACTAGTGCATTCATCAGTTCAAAATGTAATATTATGAATTGATAATTCCCATATCTAATTATGAATTTTGTTTTAGATATATTCTATTCCTTTATTATTGATTGATGATACCCTACTCTAAGATCAATCTTGGAAAAGTTGGTTGCACTAGAAAATTTGATCAAAAATATCATCAATGAGATCTAATAGATACATGTTATTCATTTTAGCCTTGTTTAACATCTGGTAGTCTATGCAAGGATGTAAGGTTCCATCTTTATTTTTTATAAAACCCTTGGTGCTCCCCAAGGTGACACACTTAGTCATATTAACACTTTAAATATCATCTCTTGAACTTGAGATTTTAACTTTATAATCTCTATTGTTTTCATTCTATAGGGTGCTTTAGACTGAGGTTCTGACCCTAGAATTATATCTATAGAGATATCAAACTCCCTTTTTGAAGGAAGTTTGAGCAATTCATCAAGAAAAAAATCTCAAACTTAAAATAGAAAAGTGTAGCCTTCAAAAGTGGGTTCCTTTGAGTAATTTTCCTAATTTATTTCTATTACATACAACTCACATCATTTATTCCATGATTTTATAATTTGTGTAACATATCTCTTTCTTATTGTGATTTCTCATTTTATTGCCTGAATCTGAGCTTTATTTCCCAAGTCATCTAATCACTCTACTATTTTAAATAAATAATCAACCTTTGCGCTGTGACACCAAAGCCAATTCGCCCCCTATATTACATCATATGAACCTAAAGGTGTCAATGTTGAAATTAGTTGGATTTAATTCAACCTCAAACAAACATTGTTTTACCTTGACTTTTACTTGATTGCCATACTAAACAATCCAAGAATTTGTCATAAAACTAGCCCTTCTATGAATTTTAATAAGCACTTGAAGTGAAACAAAACATTTGGTAGCTCTAGTGTCTATTAGAAAAGGAAAATGACAACCAAATAATGTACCTAAAACCTCAATAGGTATGATCTAAAAATTAACTTGGTTGTTGTCAACTACTGCATGGATTATTTGTTGAAAAGTTGTTTGTTGAAGAGGTAGTGGAGAAACCTTGAAGTTATTTAGAAAAGTCATGTGTGGAAAAAAAAATCATAGTGATCACCTCAAAAACTTGAAAAACCCTCTTGGTGATCCCTTCTTTTTTGATGTTTTTACTCTTTGCCTCCATTTCTTTCCTTGAACTCGTTATCCTTCTTTTTTAATCCTGAAGCAATATTTTTTGAAGTTTTTTCATTAAAATATGTTTTAAATTATTTTTCTAGTTGGAAAATTCTTATTTTTGAAGGAAAAATATGATTTAGGACTCCCAAACTTCTTGTGATACTTATCCCTTATAGTAGCAAGAGATTAAATATTTTTCTCCTATTTGATGTCTTTAAAAAAAATTGATCGATGGATGAAGGTCCATGCACATCTACTTTACCTCATATATGTGGTTTTAAACCCATGATGAACTTCTAAATATAGAAATATTCATCCCACTGATATCGATGAACATATTTGAGAAGTCTTGAGAACTTGTCGCAATACTTAGGCATTGACATTGCCCCTTGCTTGAGATTCTAAAAATTAGTTAACTTCTAGTCAAAATAAGTTTGGGGTAACCATATTTTCCTATAGAGGGTTGAACACTACTCCCAAGTAATAATGGTGGAGTCTAGGCCAATTTTCATATTCTTGTATGCCCAATAGGTAGAAAATTCTCCTGAGAGCTAGTATGCTCCCCAACCTATTATAGTTACCTTAAAATAATTATGGTTTTCAAATTATGTTTCCATTTTGATAAGCCAAGACTTAACTCCATCACCTAGAACCATACTAGCAAACTTATGTTGGCTCACCTTCTTCATCTCACAAGTAATTTTAGTTGTTAGGGGAATCTTCATATCTAGATGCCTTACAACATCTTCATGATTTAGTTTTTCTTGTTGATGGTTACCTTGACTCACATTGTTACTAATATTTTTATCATTCCCCTCTCATTAAACTTGTCTTTGAGGTCCTCAAACCTATTTCTCTAAGGTTTTCATCCTATCTTGATTTTCACTGAGCACAATAAGTTTTTGATCAGGTTTAACAGCTTGTTCATTTGATCCCTAATCAAGACCAACAAGATTTCCTTCCATGTTTGACCTTGTACAAACCATATGGTATTGGTAAGTCAAATATTTATGTTGCATTATTATAATAAAACTCATGAGGTCCTAGAGTTTGAACTTTGGCTCTAATACTACATGTAACATTCCAACCAGGGTGCTATCAAAATTTCAACAAATTTTTTTAATTTAGTTTATTTAATTATGTACAACTCATTTAATAACTGAAAATAATTATATTATACATTTAATAAATACATAAGTAACATTTTAACCATTTTAAGACTATTTGCTAAAACAAAATTACAACTTCAATAATATAATCTCTAATAATAAATTCTAATTTTTACTATAATAATTTGAATATAAAAGTATTAAATTATTAAAGTCATCTTTGGGAACAAATGAAAACCAAATAACATATAAATGTATAAAAAATACCGTGTTTAATCAAATAGAATAATTACAAATAGGATTATACATTTTAAATATTAATAAATGTGTCTAATATTCATGAGTAAGTACTTTGGGTTCAGTTTCAATTAGTTGTATGGAGGGAGCATCATTTGGGAACTTTTCCACCAACCATAGACCTGGTAGCCTGTCACATAGCTCCCAATCCAAGAATGGACCTACTCTTTGATGAAGGCAGAAAATAATGAACATCTATGGAAACCAAAACCATCCAAAAACCATGTGTTTTCAAATATAGTCATTATTATATGTAGGTAGTCAAGTAAACTCCAAATATTCTCTATCTACTCATGGATTTTGACAAAATATAAAATTATATAAATTATAATGAATTGATAATTCATACAATGATAACACCACTTTGGCTAAAGTGTTTAATTTATATTCATATTTATAAACATACATAAATATGGGTCAATTTTTCATGACACAACTATCTCATATTTGACTCACTATTAAAAGCCATTTCTAAGGTTTACATACTTAAAAGAGGATGTATGAGAATACTTTACAATCTATAAATATTTAATTCTAAAGCCATCATACATTAAGTAGGTTCAGCTTAAAATCATAAAAAATATCAACTTAGTCACATAGTATGGATTTGTAACAGAACATCATTAGACAACCATTACATAAATTTGTGTCTTGGGGGGTCAATCTTTGATGTGAAAAATGAGTTCAAACTTTTGAAGGCCATAACTTTTGATCTGTAGCTATGTTTGAGCTCTCCTTCATGCCAAAATGACCATGTAGAAAATCTTGGTGTAGCAATAACCCACACTCTCTAGTTATGAACATTTTTAATATTTTTTGGAGGCCATACGTGACCATCTGAGGGTCTAAAAATGTATTTTAGTATTTATTTATTTATTTATTTTTTATAAATTAAATATTTTTATCACCGAATGTGAAATTCATTTGAAATTTTTCTGGTAGGTTAATTTTAGTTTTGAGAATATTTTTTGTATATTTTTAAATTTACACATGCTTGCATGCAAAACTTAATAAAAATAGCAAATTTTAAAATTAAAAGGTCAATTTTTTTATTTTTTTTTGAGTTTCAATTTCTGCATGTCAACTCAAATTTTGAGTTGAGGTTTGTTTGTAGATGTGTATGTAATTATTTTATTCATTCAATATGATCAATATAGAGTATTGTTTCATAAGTAATGTGCCTATTGATTACTTTACCTTGATAGTATTTAGGTTCATTATTTGGTATCTGAGCAAGTTTGAAGCTTGGATCTGTAAGATATGGTGAGAGAATGAGGAGGAATTGCTCAGATGAACATGACTATGTAAGAGTTGTAGAGGCAAGTAGAATAATTAACTGATTTTTTTGTAAATCAAAGACAAAGGAGAGCAAAATATGAAGTAGATGAAGACACATATAATGAAGAAAAAATTATGCAAGAGGAGGAACGATAAGAACAAACACCATCAATATACGAGAGGATGGTTAGGGATTTAGAGGGAAGGAATCAAGGAATCAAGGTTAAAATTCTAAATTATGGATTAATTTTAAAACCAAAGGAGTTGATAGAATGGATGAATAACATGGATAAATTTTTCAAATGGACAACTTTGAGAAAAGACAAGGTAAAGTTTTTTGGTATGAAATTGAAGGGTCATGCAATGATTTGGTGGGATCACCTGTAGAAAGAAAGATAGAAAAAAAAAGTAAAGAGAAGATTAAATCATGGAAAAATATGGATAATAAGCTAAGGGATAAATTTATTCTTATGTATTATGCACAAAACCTATACAAAAGAATCCAAAATGTAAGGCAAAAAGATCACAATAGACAAGAGTATATAGATGAGTTTTACAAGCTTTTTATGTGAGTGGAGCATGATGGAATAAAATAACAGATGGATGCAAGGTATGTAAATGGTTTGAAATTTTTTATTCAAGATAAATTAAGCATGCATAGAATAATTTTCATGGAGGATACTTATCAATTAGATTTGAAGGTAGAAGAAAAACAAAATAGACAAAATTTCAAAAGAACATCTATTGGGCCAAGAAGAAAACAATCCAATCCAATAAGGGGACAAGGTGGATTAAATAAAAATAGATTTGGGTTTAATACCACTAGAGGAGAATCATCACATGGTGAATAAAGACAAGAATATAATAGATAAAGGTTTTAATACTAGTAAAGAGGAAGAGGATTTTAGAGATGATGAGGCAATGGTGGTGGTAAAGGATGGCTTCCAAATCAACATATATTGTATGTTTGTTATAGATGTGGAGAAGAATGACATAGAGAGTTTGAGTTTACTCACTACCAATATCAATAAAGGAGGAAATAAGATCACCCAAGAATGAATTTAGTTGAGCCTAATATAGAAGAGTAAAATAATGAAGTTGCAATAGTAGATATTAGATAAAAACTCATTATGAGAAGAATAATGATTACTCCAAAGAAACAACATGCGCATAATAAATAAGGTAGTGATGCATGGATATGAATATATATTTTTGAACAAGGTGTACTTTAGGAGGTAAGATATTCAAAGTAATTATAATTAGTGGTAGTTGAGAAAATATGATTTCTAAGGACATGATTGAGAAACTAGGTTTATAGTATGAAAAACATCCTAATCCTTATCAAATTCCATGGTTTAAGAAAGAAAATGAAGTTACAGTAGATAGCAATTTCTTAATAAATTTTTATATTGGAAAAATTTATAAGGATGAAATTTGGTGTGATGTTATACCCATGGATGCATGTCATGTGTTATTGGGAAGTCCATGGCAGTTTGATACAATAGCCATTCATGATGAAGAAAAGAACACATATACTTTCTAGAAAGGTGGTATGAAGGTAGTTTCATTACCTCTTAAATAATTAGGGTAGGTTGAAATAATGTTATTCATAAAATAATTTATCAAAGACATGAAGATGAAAGGTTTTTACTATGCATTAGTAGCGAAGAACGAAGACACAAAAGTGGTGCAAATACTAGTAGAAGAAGTAGTAGTGTCGAAAGAATATGAAATTATTATACTTGATGAGTTACTAGATGTTTTACCACCAAAAAGAGATATTCAATATCATATTTATTTTATTCTAGGATCATCTCTACCCAATCACGCAACTTATAGGATGAGTCCAATAGAATATGCAAAATTGAATAAAAAGGTTACAAAATTGGTGAGGAAGGGTGTAGTAAGAGAGAGCATGAGTCCATGTGCAACACCAACATTGAAAAATTCAAAAAAAGATGGAGGGTGGAGGATGTATGTGTATATTAGAGCAATCAATAAAATTACAATCAAGTATAGATTTCTTATACCTCATTTAGATGATATGTTGGAATTACTTTTAAGAGCAAAATACTTTACCAAAATTGACCTAAGGAGTAGATACTATCAGATTGGGATTCATGAAGGAGATGAATGGAAAATAGTATTCAAGACTAGAGATGGTTTATATGTGTGGATGGTGATGCCATTCCAATTATCTAATGCACCCAACACATTTATGAGGGTGATGAACACAGTGTTATAAGATTACATTGGTAAGTTTATGGTGGTTTATTTTGATGATATTTTGATAATCAATAAAACTAAATAAGAGGACTTAAATTATTTGAGAATGGTATTATAATTGTTAAGAAAGGAGAAGTTTTATGTAAATTTGAATAAGTACAATTTTATGCATAATAATTTGGTATTTTTGATATTTATAGTTTTCACAAATGGTGTAAGAATGGATGAAGAAAAAGTAAAGTCAATTATTGAGTGGCTTATTCCAAATAGCATCACAGAGGTAAGAATTTTCCATGGTTTAGTAAATGTTTACATAAATCTCATTAATAATTTTAGTAGTCTTGTTGCACCAACAACAGATTGTATGAGAGGAAAATAATTTACATGGATAAGAGTAGTAATAGAAGATTTGAGTTGTTAAAGAAGAACCTTATAGAAAAGTCTATTTTAGCATTACCATATTTTAGCAAAGAGTTTGAGGTTGATTGTAATGTTTCATTTGTATAAATTGGTGTTGTGTCGAGTCAAGAAGGAAAACCAATAACATATTTCAATGAAAAATTGAATGAGGTAAGAAAAAACTATTCTACACATGACGTTGAATTTTATATTATTGTACAGGTATTAAAAAATTGGA
The DNA here is from genome assembly GCA_037957365.1 of Torreya grandis. Taxonomy (NCBI): domain Eukaryota; kingdom Viridiplantae; phylum Streptophyta; class Pinopsida; order Cupressales; family Taxaceae; genus Torreya; species Torreya grandis. Next base: position 2,575,418 of record JARHVA010000228.1, on the reverse strand, counting down.
GGCATTACCTATTACCTAAGGAGTATATCCTATTTACTGATCATGAGGCCTTGAAGTATGTAAACACTCAAAAGAAGTCAAATAGTAGGCATGAAAAGTGGGTGCCTTTCTTGTAGGGATATACTTTTGTGTTGAAGCTTAAATTAGAAAAACAAAATCAGGTAGTTGATGCTTTAAGTAGGTGAATGGGGTTGATAACTATTATGGTGAGTGAAGTAGTTGGATTTGAAGTTATTAAGAAAGTATATGATACTAATCCATATTTTGGAAAGCTAATTAAGCAATGCAAGAATCCATTAATAAGTGAGACAAATAATACTTATGATGAGTACCTTATATAGGATGGTTATCTCTTCAAGGAAAAATAATTATGTATTCCAGTTGGGTGTCTAAAAGACAATATTATAAGAGAGTTACATAGTGGCAGTTTGGTTGGACTTTGGTAAGATAAAGACAATATCTTTGGCAGAGGAGAAGTAATTTTTTTTAAAATATGAATAGAGACATGACAAGATATGTTTCAAGGTGTAGGATATGTCAGGTTGTTAAAGGACATAAACAAAATACAAGGTAGTACATGTCATTACTAGTTCCAAGAAGACCATAGACAGATTTGAGTATGAATTTTGTGTTGGGATTACCAAACACACAGAGATGTAATGATTCATTTTTTTTTGTTGTAGGCAAGTTTTGTAAGATTATTCATTTTATTACATGTAAGAAAACCAATGATGTCACTTGAGTTGCATAACTATTTTTTAAAGATATTGTGAGATTGCATGGTGTTCCAAAAACTATTACATCAGATAGGGACACAAAATTTCTAAGTCATTTTTGGAGGAATTTATGGAAGAAGATGAGAACCAAGATATAATTTAGTAATGCATACCAACCATAAATAGATGGATAGATAGAATTTGTAAACATGAGCTTGGAAAATTTGCTAAGATGCATAGTTGGAGAAAAACCCAAGTAATAGGACTTGTCTTTACCACAAGCTAAGTTTGCATTTAATAATTCAGTGAATAAGTCAATAAGAGAATTAGTATTTAATATTGTTTATGGGATATATCCCATGAGTTTTTTAGATTTTGTATAGTTACCAATTATAGAATGAGTTAGTGATGATGTTGAAACATTTGCAAAACATATATGACAATTACAAGAAGAAGAAAGTTACAGGAAAGTAATGAGAAATATAAATTAGTAACAGATGTCAAAAGAAGGTCAAAAATATTTAAAGAAGGATATTTATTTATTATTTACTAAAGGAAAGAGAGTTTTTTGATAGGCACATACAATAAGTTGAATTACAAGAAAAGTGCACTGTACAAAATTGTGAAGAAAATCAATGATGATGTTTACAAGGTAAGTTTACTATAAAATTATGATATCTCTCCAGTATTTAATGTTTTAGATTTATATGATTTCCATGGAGAATATGGTGAAGGTGAAGAAGATGAAGAAGTAGATTGGTAGCAACAAGTACCAAAGAAGAAGAAAGAAAAGATAGTACAGGTTTTAGATAAGAAGACAATGAACATAAGGCAAGGAAGTTATGACAAGTATTTGGTACAGTGGGAAAGATTAAAATAGGAAGACAATACTTATATTTTAGAATGGGATCTTGAGAAGATTTATAAGAACAAATGGCAGAAGTACAATTAGAGCAACTCATAGGAGCTATTTTTTTTCAATTAGAGGAGAATGATGCAAAAAATGAGTCCAAAATTTTAGAGGCCGTAACTTTTGATATGTAGCTTTGTTTTATATCTCATTCATGCCAAAATGATCATCTTGAAAATTTTGGTGCATCCATAACCTGCCTTATCTAGTTATAGACAACGTGACCATATAAGGGTCTGAATATGCATTTTAGTATTTTTTCAATATTTTTCTCTTTTTAAAAGTTATATGTTTTTATAACCAGATGTGAACTTCAATTTAAATTTGTCTGATAGGTTAATTTTAGTTTTTAGAATATTTTTAGAGTTGCACATACTTATATGCAAAACTTACCAAAAATAACATCTATTGAAAATAGTAGGTCGTGTTTTTTTATTTTTTAGATTTTTAATTTTTGCATGTCAAATCTAATTCTAAGTTGAGGTTTGTTTATGCATGTGTGTGTAATTATTCTATTCATTCAATATGATCAACACATAGTATTGTTTCAAAAGTATTATGCCTATTGATTTATTTTCCTTGATAGTATTCATGTTCGTTAATCTGCCCACATGGTATTGACTAAATATTGATCTCAAAAAATAGTTTTACTTATACAATGGAGACAATGAATCAACATGTATATAATTTAATTCTTAATTAACATAGTTTTTTACTCTTACAAGGTATTCCTTAAAAATAGTATATGAATATAAATCACCTTCAGCTCTCTCCACCCCTACCAAAAAGAGAAAATATGTGAAAAAAGTTGCCATCCCCTCCCCAATTCCCACCTCCCCCTATCCCATTCCTATCTCTACTCCCATCCCCTCCCCTACCCCCACTCCCCTTCTCCCACTCCCCACTACACCTCCCATGATACCGATGAAAATAACAATCTGGAAGAAATTGCCAAAAGTCTAAAAATGGTAAAACAAAGTCTCCCTTCCTCTGCTATTATTCAGTGTCTAATTCTGATAAGACTCATCCTACCCCCAATCCCACGCAATATAATCCCCCTCTAGAATTCAAGGATCTCATGGAGGAGCATAAATACCAAACTAGACTCAACAAAATCAAAGTAGAAGTGGATCTGCATAAATATGTCCTACGTTGGTTCTTAAAAGACCAGAAAAGATTTAAGGAGGAAATCAACAAACTCAGTCTTAATGATGGCATCTACTACACAAAATCTAACCTCTTGGAAATCAGCTCAAAATTCCAAAATATCAAGGAAATATTGTTCACTTTGGAAAAATAAAATGAATCCTTCAATGAAATCTCAACATGCTTGTTGATTATAGCAGGCTCACTATCATGAAAATCATTTAAAGTATGGAGGCCCTTAACTCTCTCACTAAAATAAAAAATGAAAATGCTAAAAATATCAAAATGGAAAAAAAGATGAAGGGAAATACTAAAGATAAAGTTGAGCTATAATCTAGCAAGAACTAAAATCTCATATTGGAAAATCTTACTCAAAATTAGATTAAGGCATATGGAGAATGGATGGGACCTAGAACTTAATTTGTTTTTTTTTCTTCTTTTATACTATTTTTTAATAGGCTATTTTGTTTTGTCTCTTTTGGCATGTTTATTTTAATATATGATATCAAGACCTCAAATGCTCTCATTTTATAAAGGGTAGGGTCCCTCATTAGCCCCTCTTTTACCAATACTAAAAATAAATATGTATATACTTAAATGCAAGCATGGTATGAACACTCTCTTGCATAATGGTATATTTTGATGATTCATTTCAGAAAGCTTAACAAAAATAATTAGGGTAGAGGAATAAAAACCGTTTATGATCCTTACCATGCATGATTTTACGTATTGATAAAACACTTGTCACTATTGTGTATTGTTTACAACATTCCAAGTCATTTAACAACATTAAATCTGAAAGTCAAATGGAATTCTGGCCTCTACAAAGTTATTATACAAACAACACTTTTTATTACTAATCACTATGTAATAGTCATGTGAATGTAATAAATGAATTCTAATTATTTATAATAGTCTTTTAACCTCCAAAATTGTGTTCTATCTATTTATAGGTAAATAATATGGTGTTCCTGAAGCACACCTTAGTAATTTTAAAAGATCACTTTCAACTCATGAAATTGCTCATATTCAACCTTAATATATATACTGTACTCATAAATTATATATATATATATATATATATATATATATATATATATATATATAGACCTATTGCTATTTGGTTCATGTCAAATCCTCATTAAATAATTAAATTAGATCATTTTAGATGTAAATAATTTTTGTATCATTCTTACATTCAAGTAACCCCACCTATAGGTTTGTTACATATTTGTTGTTCACATATTCCATCCTTGTTAAGCTCAAAAGAAACACTACAAATTCAAAATACACACCTGCAGGTTTGTTGTTCACATATTCCCCTAAATTTAACATGCAACCAACTACAAAAATGGCATATAGAGCTCACTAATTTGGGTATGCTCCACTTAGAATATCTCCTTGAATGTAATATGAATTTGATAAAAAAAAACTATTTGTCCATAAGGACACTTTGCCCAGAATATCCTTTGAGTGATAGCATAATGAAAAATATAGCTCACAAAGGTAAATGATTCTTTATGACATTTTGTCAAACACTTGGCTTGCATAGTCTCAAAAACCCATGTTTAAAAATAATAACTATAAGTCACTATTATTATATCAGACTTACGAAATGTATGTTTTCCTTCTATTTTCTAATTAATCTCTTATTATCATAGCTATATCAAGTCAAAAACTTACTTTCTTTTTTTGGGTTTTCTTCTATTTCAATTTAGATCTATCTAAAGTTTCAAAGCAATCATTACCTAGATGATAACAACTTTAAATGTACAATTTATTCAACAAAACTAAAAATAGAAATGGTACTTATGTGACAAAAGGTTTTCTTTGATTTTAATTATCTACAACAAGCAAAACAAGGTTGGTTTCTTTTCTCATGTACCTAGTTCATACAATCTACTGGTTCCTTATTTGTATACCAAATTTAAAGTACGTTTTCCTTAAATTTTAAAATAAACTTAGTATTCATAACTTTAAGGTGGCTATTATGTATTCCTAAGCTTTGTGGCAAGCAAGCCCTAAAAATGTAGCCTCTATGGAAGGAATTTTTAACTGGTTTTTTCCACTGAAGCTATCAAAAATGCACATTGTGCATTGACCTAAAAGCTTCCTCATCATGTTGACTTGACAAGTGGAAAATGGTGGAGTTTGAAACCCTCTCACCCAGGTCTATTTGTTTACAACAAGACCTCTAATTCCATGTCAATAGTTTTACCATTAAAATAATGGTCATGAAAAGATCAATGAATAAAAATAATAATCTCATTCCTCTTTCACTTCATGGGTTTTCAACCCTAAAATCAAATGATATTATGAGTTTTAAATGTCAATATTTAATATTCATGTAATGTAATATTAAGTTCACTAAATCAAAAAAGACCCAAGGGTGCCTCTAAGACCTTTTTCATCATTTTATAGTTATTTGCAAATAACAAACACTTTTATTCCAAAAAAATATACCTCAACAACTTGAAAGTTGATCAACTGTCTTAAGGCAATATTTACTAGGAAATTTTGTATTCAAGTCCACTAAATAAGGTCAATAGCCCATAAAAAGAGGTTTTCTTTCATGTTTTTTGTATTTGGCAATATTAAATATAAACTACATTGATTTAAATTGTTGTTTGAAAATTGGTTAAAGTCTGGTTACCTTAAATTTTTAAGTTAGACTAATTGGTAAAACAAAAAATTAAATCAATCCAATCACAGATATTAAAAAGCATCAAAAATATGATCTACATAGTCCAACTAATTGAAGTATCACTGAAATGCCTAAAAATGCAACAAGTAGACATGACAAGGAATTGTGCAAGTGTGTGATGGGTTGTCAAAAGGTTTGGTACATCCACACATCATCGTGATTTTCCACCCTCTCACATATGATTCCCTCCCTATAAGAAACTCTTTCATGAGGGGTAAAATAGATGTCCTGCATCTACCTCAAACCAAATAGGTGGTAGTTAGTTTGAGATATAAATCGTAAATAAAAAATACTAAAAAAATAACAACTACATATTGATAACAAATGATAATCAACTTTTCCATAACCAATGTACTATCATATAAATATCAACATGCTACAATGATATATATATATATATATATATATATATATATATATATATATCACAAGTACAATCATCAATGAATATTATCTCAAGCATGTTACAAATGTATAACATGCATGACAAGTATGATAACAATAATCATCATTTCGACTATGTTGTAATTAAAAATATGTAAAACAAATATAATAACAAAAACCATCATATCAAATGAACATGGCAACTATGGCGACTGAGATCGAAGCAAGGGCAGGAATTCCAAGTTCAAATAAACATGGTGGAAATGATGATGTTGATGCAGAGGATGGTGATAGAGGGAGTGTTGTAGAGTGCCATTTTGTGTCAGCATAGAGACAAGTAGGATCTTCATTACTAGTAGACAAGGACCTATAGAGTTCTCTTAGGGCTATGAGGAATATTTTCCCCAATAAAAAAATCTCTTGGGTTGCAAATCTTAAATGCAAGATTAGATAATATAAAGAGATTTATCCGAATCAAGAGCTCAAAATCTCTAAGACTAGTGAAAGGTATCACACCTCCATTCCTAAATCTCTTAAATAACAATGTGATGTAGGTCTTTCCAATGCCCTAATAGGAAATTTTTGGGATCCTATATAAACATCAACACTTTCAAAATTTGGGCTTCAAAAATATGGAAACCTAAAGGGGACATTGTAATTTCCTCGATGAGCAATGATTTATTTTTAATTTGATGCAACAACGATGAAGATTGTACAACATTCCTTTTGGTGGTCCCTAGTTTCTGGGAAAGTCTAGCCTTTAAAAAAAAATGAAAACCTGGGTTTGACCTAGAATAAAAAAGAATTAATCTCATGTCCATCTGGGTCCATCTTCCTTGCCTACCTCTTGAATTCTAGGATGAGGAAGTATTCACCAGTATAGCCAAAACAATGGGATATTTGATTGCTTTTAACTCCTCCATAAAAAACAAAACTCATCTGGTTCATGCAAGGTTTTACATTAATGCTTTTATGGACCAAGATCTGCCTTCCTCCATTGTGTTGGACTCATCTAGTGGTGAATGGATCCAAAAGATTGAATATGAAAACTCAGCTTTAAAATGTGATTGTTGTGAAAAATTAGGACACCCATCTAGAGAATGCCCAACTTTCATTAAAAAAGGAAACATTATTGTCTCCAAAAAGGATAAGCAACACTAGATGTGCAAATAGAGTGATCCACAACCCTCAGTAGCACCTCATTTCTCCCCTGCCCCACAGAAAATGGGACTAAAACAACAATCTCCTAAGGCTTCAATCAAGCACTCAAATGAGATCATCCCAGGAAAAACACTATTAAAATCACCAGCCCTAGTTGTATCCAATGGTAAGAACTCTTTGCTTTTGATAGAGGTTCATGCATTATAACCTTCTTTATCCTCAGTTAATTCCCAACAATTATGCATCACTATCAATAAATTTTAATGTCTGCAATCCTATGAGGAAGATGAATCTAAACAAAAAAAAGATTCCCCTATAAAATCCATGGATCTCAAAATTCAAAGACTAGGTGAATTAAATGCATAAAATCAATTAGATCACTCTATGCTTCAAAGACTCCAACATGATTTCACTTCTTTGGTTGTTAGAAGAGATCAGGACAAAGAACCATTCACCCCTCAATCGAAAAACAAGACTAGACATCTCTTAAATGTTGGAAGTATGGTAAAAAGGGGTAGGCTGAACAAAGTTGAAACAAGGAAAAAGCAAGTAGACCAGGACATAGTAGATGGTCATCATTTTATAATTCAAGATAAATTGAATAGGTCAGTTACAATAAGTTCTCATGAAAATAATTAGCTAGAATATAAGATGTATGAACCACCGTAATAAACATCAAATGTTTATTGATCTTCCGAAAAATAAACTACCTTCCATTATTTCAATTTAAGAAACTAAAATAGAGGAAAATAGCTTAGAAGAAATCAAAAATAAAATCTATTCAGGTGCCAAGATGGCCTCAGTTAATTCAATAGGGGCTTCTGGAAGCATTGATACATTCTAGGATGAAAGGTTTCTTCTTGGAGATGTAATCTTTAACATCCCACATCATCTTGCAATCCATTTTTTTGATAAAAATTCAGACAATTCTTGGATTATTTCAAACATTTATGCTCCTAACAGTCCTTCCTCTCACAAAAAATTATGGAATGATCTCACTGCTTTCAAAGCAACTTGTAAGGATTCTCACTGGATCATTATGGGTGATTTCAATATTCCACTCTACCCTAGTGAAATTAAAGGAGGAACCCAAAATTTTACTACTAGTATGGAGGATCTTTTTGACTTTATTTCAAGAGACAATCCCTTTGACACACTTTTGCATGGTATCCATTTTACTTGGACCAATAGGCACTTGGGGGAGAATTTGATTCAAGTTTGATTGGATCAAGATCTTATTGATTCATGTTGGCTGATGACCCAGGATTTCCATCTCTCTTCCCTTTCTCACATAGGCTCAGACCATAAACCTATTTCTTTATCATTGGAGCACAATCTTAAACAGGGTAGATCCCCCTTTAGATTCATGCACATGTGGCTTTCTCATCCATAACCTAAGGATAAGATCCATGATTGGTGGGACATTAATATTCAAGTCACTTCTACGTACAAGCTTGCTCAAAAGATCGAAAATGTTAAGAAAAAATTAAGATCTAGAATCATAATGTCTTCAGAAACATCTTCCATTAGAAGGAGAAAATTGAAACTGATCTAATAGTTTTAGAGAAACAAATAGCCAACAATGGGATGACTAAATAACTTTGCCTAAAGGAAAAAATTCTTCTAAGTGATCATCATAACATTGTAGCACACAAAAAAACTTTCTGGCACCTAAAATATAGAGTGATTTGGCTCAATGAAGGGGATCAAAATACTAAATATTTTCATCTTTCACTTTAAAGCATAGAAATCAAAACAGAATTAAAAAAATTATTTGTGAAGATGGAGTTGTCCACCAAGAATCAGATCAAATAAAAGAGGAAACAATGAATTTTTTCAAGAATTTGTTCACTTCTAATATACCTCTTAATACTTGTAGTTATCAATCCTTCCTTCTTCCTATTCCAACTCTTATTACTAATTTGGTTAATTCCAAAATTCTCAAAAAAATCACTGAAGAAGATGTGAAAAAGGTAGTTTTTCATCTTCAAAAGGAGAAGGCACCTGGGCTTGACAGATTTCCAATTACTTTTTTCCAAATTTTCTGGGAAATTGTCAAATTGCACCTTATTCAAGCTTCGTTTAAATTATTTTTGACAATCAAGATTATACTGGAGTTCAACAATACTTTCATTGTCTTAGTTCCAAAAATTGCTAGAGCTTCTGCTCTAAAAGACTTTCGCCCTATCAGTTTATGCAATGTTGTTTACAAAATATTCACCAAAATTTTATTTCTCTGACTCCAGCCTCTTATGGAAAAACTCATCACTCAAAACCAAGGTGGTTTTGTTCATGGAAGTAAATCTAAGATGCAATCCTCATTGTGCATGAAACTTTTCATTCAATGCATTTAAGTAAAGAGGCTGGTATGATCCTCAAGTTAGACATGAGCAAGGCTTTTGACAGGGTGGATTGGTTTTATCTTGACATGGCTCTTGAGAAATATGGATTTCATCATTCAGTACACAAAATTATCTTTAATTGTGTTAGCACAGCTATGTTTACTATTCTCATGAATGGTTCTCCTGTTGGTTACTTCAATAGTAATAGAGGCATTAGGCAAGGGGACCCACTATCCCCCTTATGCTTGTGGATATGCTTGGTAGGAATTTTATTGATGCTCAGGCTAAAGGACTAATTAAAGGCTTTCATTCTGCTACTAGCATTCCTCCCACTCTACATCAATAGTTTGTGGATGACACAATTTCTTTAGCTTTTGCCTCCATTAAAGAAGCAATTAATATCAAAGATGTTCTTCTCAGATATGAGGAGGTATCCATGTAGAAGATCAATTTTGTTAAAAGTAATTTTTTTATCCTTAACACTCTGGTTCTAAGATAGGATAGAATTGCAAGAATTTTGGGATACACCATCAAATCATTACCCTCTTCTTATCTTGGCATGCCTCTTTTCATTGGAAAGATGTCCATTCAACTCTAGAATCCTCTCATAGAATAATTCTCAAAAAATCTTGATGGTTGCAAAATTGTAGTGTTATCTCAAGGTAAAAATCTTGTGCTACTTAAATTTGTTCTTAAATGTCTCCCTATTTATATCTTGTCCCTTTTCAGAATGCCTTCCATCATTACTCAAAAAATTGATCAAATCCAAAAGCACTTTCTCTAGTTAGGCACAAAAATCTCTAATCACTTTCACTTGGTTGCATGGGATAATATTTCTCTTCCTAATCATCATGGTGGTCTAGGTTTAAGAAGGCTTAATCACATGAATAAATCTCTTGTAGCCAAAATAGTTTGGAGATTCATCAAGGAAGAAAACCTCTAGACAAATATCCTCAAGACTAAATATCTCCAATAAAGACCAGTTATTTCTCTTCTTCATGATAATACCTATGCTTTAGGTTCTGCTATTTGGAGTCTACTCATCAAAAATATGGAGATCATTAATCATGGTCACAAATGGAAGCCCATAAATGGAAATACTATTCAATTTTGGGAGGACACATGGTTACTTGATTTTCCTTTATCTCATCTTGAACCATGGTTCCTAGTCAAAGATCATATTCAACTCCTAAATGGTGCCTTCATTTTAGATTATTTTTAGTTACAAGGTTATAGAAGAACATGGAAACATCTTCATGTCCCTAATTCCACCCTAGAGCATACTTCTTTTATCTCTGATCTCAATTTCCTCCTCCTCTCTGTTCACATTTTGAATATTCATAAAGAAGACTCTTTATCTTGGGAAAGCACATCATGTGATGAATACAAAGTGAGATCTAGTTATTTTAAAACCCTTCCTCCTAATCCTACTTATTTTACTTGGATTAGTATATGGGACAAAGAGCTGACTCCCAAAATAAACATTTTATTTTGGCTCTGCCTTCATAATAAGATACTCATACTTGATAATCTTGATAAACATGGTATCTCCTTGGTCAATCATCGCACTCTTTGTAAATTTGACCTTGAATCTGTTCCTCACCTCCTCCTTCATTTCCCTTCTATCCATCATATTTTGGGTCTCTTCCTCTTTAAATTTAATATCCTTTGGACTCATCTAGCCACCCTGTCTAAATCCTAGACTGCTTGGGTCTCTCCCTTTTCTAAAAAAATTCACAACATGTTATGGACCTTATCTTTCCCACATCTAATTTGGGAAGTTTGGAAGGAAAGGAACAACAAGATATTCAAAGACTCCTTTTGTACCTCTGACATAGTTTCTCAAATATATCTCTCAGTATGAAGAACATGCAGTCAAAAATCCATTCCCTTCTTTCTTATTCTCGGTGGTAATTGATCTAAAGAAAGACATTAGGAGCAAAACCAAATGGATTCCCCCTATCCCAAGATGGATCAAACTTAACTTTGGTAGGGCCTATAAAGGCAACCCTAGTTTATTTTGTGGAGGTGTGCTTCATGATGAAAATGGTAGCCTTCTAGCGGATTATGAAGGTGGAATGGAATTCCAAACTAATCACAAAGTTGAGGCTCTCGTAGCTCTTTGGGGCTTTCAAGTGGCCAAGGATCTTAGTGTCAACAGACTCCTCGTGGAAGGAGATTCTCTATTATAAACTACCTTAACAAATTATCTAAAACATCCTACACTATTGATTACATCATTGAGGAGAGTCATGCCTTCTACAATGAGTTTGTTGAAATTATATTTTAACACACGTACGATGAAGGTAATCATCTAGTAGATGCCTTTGCAAATAGAGTGTTCTTGGCGTCCAAGTTCAAAGTTTGGACCAATAATGATTCACTTCCTTATGATTGTGTTGAAATCATTAATAAGATAGGCCTCCCCCTTTCATATTATGATGGTATCTTTAGCCCCTTTAAGAGTCTTTAGCCTTTTTCATCTCGCTCATTTATTTTTGTCTCGTCATCATCCTCACTTTGTTTACCCTTCCTCATGTGTATTCTGCATCTTTCTCTTCCTTTCTCTTAGCCCTTCTAGAATTCTCCCTATGTTTTTCCTCCCCCTTCCATCCCTTACGACTTTGCCTTTCACTCGCTTCATTCTGCCTTCCTGTTCACTTAACAATGGGTGGGGAACTCTATAGAATCAAACCAAAGTCTTTTAATTTGCTCAAAAAAGATGAAATTGTCTAGGAAATACTAAAAATAGGTGGTTTGATGAACTTCATTACCAACATTTGCAGCTACGATGAGCTACTCTCCTGTAAATTTGTTGAAGCCTGGGAGAACAGGGTGGTTACAATTAATAATGTAAGTATTAAGGTAACTAAAGCCCTCATTGCGTAGGTTATTGGACTCAAAATTGAGGAGGTTAAATTTACTAAATTTGAAAGGAATTATAGAGAGGAGCAGGACAAGTTCCTCCTAGATGGCGAGATCATCCATGGATGCATTGGTAGCTTCCTCAGGAAGGATGTTCCCACTCCTTTTGATCGAGTTACAGAGCAGATCATGCAATATATCACATTGGATTGCAGGTATTCACTTGTTCACCATTTTCATCTTCCTATCCTTAACTATTTCTACCACAAGATTCCTCTTGGTCTTCCATTCTATATACTGCATTCCTTAGAATCTTCCATTTTTGAGATTAAAATGCAAAACAAAAGGATCCTCTTCACCAAGCTGTTATATTTTTTATCCTAAAATTCTTTCAGGCTTTCTCCTCTCCGCCACCTGTTCCCCCCAAACCCCATAATTACACTCTAAAACCACTCTGAAACCCATCCCCTTGTGCAATATCCCTTCTAGATCCTCACGTGTCCCGAGAAGTTTCATTAATCATATCCCTTCCTTAACCATTGACATCGCTAGTGATGACAACAATTAGGATTATTGTCCTTCTCCTAAAATGAAGCATTTGGCTCCTCTTCTGAAAAATGTTTCTACTATTAAACCTAAGAAAAATTTTCCTCTTAAGAATTCTAGAACTGTGTCTGACCCTTCCATTTCAATGAGCAAAAAAAGGAAAGCATTGATTTTCAGTTCTCTTTCTGCCCCTCCCTTACCCTTCTCACCCCTCCCTCTTCCCCCCTCCCTTCCATAATCTTCCCCTTTCCCACTCCCCTGTGGCCCTCACCTTTGCTCCCTCCCTCCACCCCTATTCCTTTGCCTAGGATGATTGTAAACTTGCTAAAATTACAAAAAGCTTGAATATGCTTAAACATGGTACACCATCGTATCCCTCTCCCAATCCTCCCATGCAACTTGTTTCTTCTCCCCTCCCTATTTTTTCTTCCCAGCCTCCTAAGTTCAAGGAAATCTTGGAGAACCAGAAGCAACTCTCAAGGATAAGTAAGCTCGAAGATGAAGTAGACCTATACAAATAATTCTCAGATGGTGCATTAAGGATAAAAAAAATATTCAAAGATGAACTAAACAAATTAAGCCTTAATGATGGTATATACTGAACCAAAAGTGATCTTATGGAAGTCAGTTCTGAAGTCCATTAAATTAAGGAAAGGCTCAATGTCTTGGAAAAACAAAATACATCACTCAATGAAAATCTAAAAAGCTTGTTTGATTATAGCAAATTCACAGTGCTGGCAAGTCTTCAAAGTATAGACACCTTGAACTCCCTAGCTAAAGGCAAAAAATAAAATGTTGTTTCTCATTCCAAGGATGACAAGCGGAAGGGCATTGCTAGCAGGGAAATGCCTGACAATATCTCTAGTGCAGCTTCTTTGGATCATCTTACTCAGAAATGGGCAAAAGACTACAAAGATTGGATGAGTCATATCAATTAGTTTGTTGTTTTTCTGGTATTTTTTTACTGTTTCCTTGTAATTCCTTTGTCTTTGTACTTGCACTGGTTATATCTGGGTTTGAGACCTTTTTTACAACTCTATGTGGGGTTGGTTCCCCTTTAACTCTTTTGATATGTACGGAGTAGGGTCCCATTTTTAAAACCCACCTTTACCAATACTAGAACAAAAACCATCATATCTACTGCACCAACAAACATATGTATCTATCTCGGTGACATAAACATATTAGAGCAGAAAATTTTCTCGACAAACCATTATTTAAACACTCTTAGTGTCTTAGTGTTTTCCCTTTCAATAGATGGAAAGAAGATGTGACATAATATTATTGTTAATTACTTATTAGTCATTCTAAGGTATTTGAGTTTTTTTTTTTTTAAATTTCAAAGATTCAATATTTTGTAAACAAATTTAGTTCTCATATCCGATGTAAGAATGTTAATGTTTACATTAGATGTAATTATAAATTTAAAAAGTTAAAAAGATGTTGGTGACTTAAAAAAAATTGTTTGACATATACAATATAGAGAACAATAAAAGAGAGAGAGAGTATTTTCAAGGTTCAAATTGTTTCTATTATGTATAAACTATTGGTTTTTTTCTAATTTTAAATATGGAAGACAAAAAAAGGTATAATAATAATAATAATAATAATAATAATAATAATAATAATAATAATAATAATAATAATAATAATAATAATAAGAGGAGAAGGAAAAGGAACAACTTTCATGTTAATTATTCTATCATTTATATACAAAATTTTAAAATAAAATAGAAAAAGTGCAAAGTTTTTTTTTAAAATATTTATGCATTAGATTTTTCACATTTACTTTCAAAACACAATTTTATTTTAAGATAAAATACTTTAAATACACAATTTTAGTTTGAAATAAAATAGAGGAAATGTTGGAATAGTTTTTTAAATTATTTTTCAAATATAAAATAATTTTTTATTTAAATTTTGTGTATTTAAATTCTCGCATTTTATTTTTAATTTATATAAATTAAGTTTTAAGCAAAATAGAGGAAATGAATATTAAATTGTTTTTCAAATTTAAGATGGACTTTTATAAAAAAATTATGCATTTGATTCCTTACAATTTACTTTAAATATACACAGATTGAGTTTGATTTTTTTTAATAACATTTTACCAGTATTTTCTTTTAAATTTAAAATTTAAAATATTTTATCTAAATTTATATTTATGTTTTTCTTTAAGATGAAGTCTTGTCAATATTTTGTTTTAAACTTAAAATTTAGATTATCTTGTTTAGATTTATATTTATGTTTTTTCTTTAAGATGAAACTTTTGTTTTGTAATTTTTTGAAAATTATTGCTAAATTATTAACGTAACTCAAACATGTTGATTTACGTCACCAAATCCGACACAAAACATGTCACCCTATTTTTCACATCAAACACAAAAAACATTTTTTTTAGAAAAAAATATTTTGATTTTGACACAAAAAATGACATTAAAACTTCAAAATCTAATAGTGCCACTATGTGGTTCTTGCTTGATACTCTTACATATACTTTGATACAAAATGATGATTTTTGTTGGTTCCCATTACAATCATTGTGCCTTATAAATATTTGGGATTTGAACTATCCCTAACCCCTTAGTCACATGTAGTTAGTATATGTAAGCCTAAACTAGTCTTTAATGTAAGGATCCTTTAAAACAGAAAAATATAGAAGACCATTCTACATCTGACACACATATCAGACATCTATCTACAAAGTAGTTTGGAGTCATAAACAAGGGTAATAAGCACATGAGGTGTAAAAGATCTAAAATGGGTATCTACACACAATAATGAGTGAAGAGCCTAGCTAGATCTAAGGTATCATTAAATAGTAAACAAGCATAATAGGTAAGTAAAGTGTTATTAGGAAGTAAGCATAAGCTATCTAATCTAAATATTGTACATCAAAGTAAATGTGTCTTTATCCCAAGCCCTTAGTTTATAGAGTGTATCGGGTTATGTATGGTCGACTTGTGGTTAGTATAACCTTTAATTAATTCATATGAAAATTTCTATAGTTTCATATTGATAGTAGGATCCACCTAGTTAGTCTCCATAGCATAAATAAGGTATATATATGAGGTAGTGGTGAGTA
Organism: Torreya grandis; assembly: GCA_037957365.1. Taxonomy (NCBI): domain Eukaryota; kingdom Viridiplantae; phylum Streptophyta; class Pinopsida; order Cupressales; family Taxaceae; genus Torreya; species Torreya grandis. The sequence goes on along the minus strand of JARHVA010000228.1, from coordinate 2,559,559 downwards.
ATTGATCATTGTATTGTAAATTATATTTGTATTGTAATGTTTAGGAGGTTCCCCTTAGAAGTGGCATGGTCATATAATTTATTAGTTTACTCTTATTTCAATCATATTATTATCTATTATTATGATTTTACTTTAGTGGTATAGTAATTTCATTACAAGTGGTATCGAAGCTTCAATTTATGCAAAAGTGGGGTCAAAACCCTAATTATGAAGAATTATCTATATCTCACAAATTGTTGCATATTTTTATACAATTATTTTAACTAAAGTTGTTGAGTTGTTCAAGGAAGCTACAATCCACTTTTCAACTCTCTGAGAGCGTTTTTGGGTGAGTTATTATGAATTTAGGGTTTTTCATAAATTTTCTTGACAGACCACAATTTTCAAATTATTCTGATTTCTTTACATTTTAAAAAAACTCAAAAAAATATATAGGATTTATTCTTTCAATTTTTGGATTTGAGGTTGACCTAAGTCTAAAACCAATTGTTCAAAGTTTGGTCAAATCAAATTATGTACTATCAAGCCTCAACATGACAGGGCCACAAACTAGAGGTTAGAGAAAGAATTCATATATGTTAGGGAAAACTCCTAACAAAAAGGATATAGAGTTTGAGTTTGAATTAAGTGGGACTTATAATCTAATGTTTTTTTCGCTGGATGACAGTGTGTAATCTAGATGATATACAACATACAGTCTGAAATGAAAGGAGATTTGGATTATATGCAACCATGAAATGAAAGGAGATATGGTTAGCATCTATACACAATCAGATACTTTCACGACTTCATTCAAGATGTTGTTAGTCTAAAAATTGACTCAAAGTGGATATAAACCCAGTCTTGATTCAAATGTTGTACACCATTTTTTTGGGCCTCGAAACCTTCTACCGAAGGTGGACATGCATAAGTTCGATGGAAAGCATTTGTTGAACTAGATCAACTAAATAGAGATTTTTTTTATCTGCATCAAATCCCATATGCACAGAAGGTTACATTGGCATTCTTATATTTGTAACTTGAACAATTGATCCATTATCAATGATTGTGTGATCAAAAGAAGAAGAAAGTGGTCAATGTCACTTGGGAAGTTTTTACAAAGGAGTTGCAAATGCACTATAATAGTAGTGTGCCAAAGAACTTCAATTGATTAGCAAATTTGTGGTAAACAGGGTCGGTCAAAGATTAAATTCATCAATTCTAGATCATATCCTTGCTAGTGGAAATGTTTACAAATAAAAACCCAAATGACTTGTTTCTTGGCAGACTCAAGGATCACATTCAACATGAAGTACACATATTTAATCCACTCAATTATCTAATTCTATTATGATGGAAAATATAGTAGGGGTTATAAATGTGTCAAAAGGATTTTTTTCTACATTAAGGGCACCAATGTAGAAGAAGAGGAGGAAGAAGCAACATTAGTGATTGTTGATAAGCTATAGGAGTCAAGAGATCTCCAACCAACTATTAATTGCCATGCACTTTTAAGTATTAACACCCCAAAAATCCTCAAGTTAATAGGTCTCCTAAAAGAACAAAGGTGACAATATTGATTGAATCGGGCACTACTCACAACATCAACCATAAGCTAGTTGTTGGCTTGAACTATTTTGTTTATCTAGCTTTAGATAGGTCATGGTTTCAGATAGGAGTACATTTAGTTGTTCAAGGACATACCATAGTATTAATCTCAACATGAGAGATTACATGCTAGACTACCTTATGTTTTTCATTCCCATGGGTGACACAGAGATTGTTTCAGATGTCTAATGACAACTTGGGAACAATTGAGTTGAACTTTCAAGGGTTGTTCTTGTGGTTTCATTCATAAGGTAAGAAATTTGAACTAAGAGGATTGCACACAAAGTCTCCATTGATGGTAAGCTCTCATTAGATTCAAAAGATGCCTAAAATGGGTGTAGACAGGATTGTGACATAATTGTTTTAATTATAGGCAAAATAATCAAAGGTATGTACACCACCAAATCGCCATCACATTGTAGATGGGCACGCAATAGTTTTTGGGGATATATGAAGGAATTTTCACCTAAAAGAGAAACTTCTTCTAATATGTCTCTGTTTAGGGCACTTGGTGGTTACAAGCCACCATCTATCACCTCATCTTGGAAGGTGCAAACAAAGGTTCGAGAAGTCATGGGAGACATGTAACACCAACATAAGTTACCTCAATCAACAAAAATACACCCATTATTTCATGTTCCCTATTTGACCAAAAGATACCTTGACATAATTGTTTGAGCTTAACGAAAAAGGAAGAATCGTCTTAGAACTAGAGAAGGTTATCTAAACTCGCTTCAAGAGGCTACGACTAAGGGTTAGCACTGAATATCTTATCAAATGGAAGAACCCGTTGGGAGAGAATGAGACATGGGAGGATGTAAATTTCATACAAATGCATCCACAAATGGTCAACGTTGAGGATAATGGTTGTTTGAAAGGGGGCATACTACACATTTAGCCTATAACATGTTTTGGGTTATGTGTGGCTGACTTATGGCTAGAATAAAATTTAATTAAGTCATATGATCATTTTTATAGCTTCATATTAATAGTCGGATTGATCTGAGCAATCTCCATAACATAAGTAGCGTATATATATGAGGTAGAGGTGTGTAATTGATCATCATATTGCAAATTTTATTCTTCTTGTAAAGTTGTAGAAGTTGCCCCCCAAAGTGGCTTAGTCATATACTTTAGTGTAACTTTGCTCTTATTTCAATCATATTGTTATTTATTGTTTTGATTTTACTTTAGTGGTATAATAATTTCATTACACTCTAAACATAAGCAAGAGGTGTAAATAAGGTGCATGTAAAGCTATCACTGAATTAACAAGCATGTGCTAATCTAAACATTAACATACATGAAATGAATTAATCTAATACACTTACCAAAATACAAAAGAAAAAGTATACAATTATGGATACTTGCTTAGCGTTGATTTGTTGGCATGTTAATCTCCTCTTCAGCGTATAAAGTAAAAGTGAATATAAGATCTAAGTAGACCCAATTTGGGAACTCCAAAGACCATGTGTACCTTGATGGTTCAACCCCTATCCTTGACATCTTCAAAGATATCGTGTTAACTTGGCTTCCCTTAGTATAAGCTCTTTAGACTTAATTTTTTTCTTCTTCCCATGGTGAATTTGTGATCACATGTAAAGTGGATTGAATGTCTATCTTTTGAGAAATGACATTCAAGAACATATAAATATGGATCCAAACCCTAAAATTCAAAACTCATATTTAACCAAAGCCATTGTCCCAATGAATGGCGTAAAAACCATTTATGATAAAAATAGTACATCATAGGCTTGACCATGACGTTAGTCAGTGAATGGCACTACAAGACATCATTGATAGGGTCAATGACATCATATAAAGGTGCATAAAGAAAGGAGGAGTGGAAGTGGGCACAGACAAAAACAAAGGGTACAAGCTAAATTGATGTCATGGTGATTTGAACATGTTAGAAGGAATATGGTAATGCATGATAAAATGTTTCACAAAGTGCTATGAGCTAGCCCATCGTGATCTTGTATTCTTTAAGACATACACTCAAAGCTTAATGCACCGACAATCTCTAGGAACAAAACACGTTAGTGAGTGAAGATGAAGTATATACAACTAGCACATATTATTAAATATTGTGTACATTGGGTTTAATATTTTGACTTGAACATGATTGCAGTTATCAAATAAATTCTTTTATAATCGTGTAAAATAGAATGAGACAAGCCCTTGAATTGCAACCGTTAACTTAAATTTAAATGCTTTAAATGTTTCACGATAATTACATGAAAAAGATTTTGTCTAAGATTACCAACTTGGTACCTAAAAAATAAAAAAAGAGACCAACTGATGTTAATTTTTTTTCTTCCCCAACTTGATGCTAAGAGTCGTAAATATTGAAGAGATTAAAAAGAGTTCATGAACCAAGTTAACATTGAAGAGATTAGAAAGAATTCTTGAACCAATTAGGTTGGTTGAAGTAAAAGCAAGAAACACCAAATGGAGAATGCAAGAAATGGTTGAAGCAGCTTGAGAGGAATACAGAGAGATCAAACCTTAGATAAAATTTTGGAGCTTCTTAAGCATGATGATCTCAAGCAAAGGATATATTTTCTGCTTAAACATATTCGAATCTTTAAGCTTGCTTTTCAAATCTGTATCTACTTTATGTAAACATTATTATATTATTCACCTTGGGGCCATCCACAATTGTTAAATTTCTTTGGTCATTCTTTGCATCTTGTGGTGTATGATTCATGTTGGAGTGGTGCTCTACCATTCTGTAAAAGGCCAAGGCAACACTCAAGGTCTTAAGAGATGAGATGATGTTGAAGACAAAAGGAACATTAAAACATATTGGTAAAGTGGGTTCACTACCCTGAGGGTGCCCCAGGTTCAAATGCCATTTCAAAATCTAATGGTTTTTGTGGGCTGATTTGGCTCGCTGAAACACGTGTTTGACATGTTCAGTTTTGTGGGCTTCCAAGAGGGGGTCTTATACACGAACCTGAATTGACTGTGACCCAGAAAACCTTTACCCTTGCCATCTATTTCAAAAATATGACAGACAACTCATGAAACAACGTAGAATTTATGGAGAAATAAAATATTTCATACAAACCAGTTCTTTCTTAACTGGATCATCAGATTTCTGTTCTAACATCATCTTAATACTTGTTCTAAAAAATCAAATCTGCAGTTCCCAAAGGAACAGAGAAACTGATTTCCCGGTCTTCAGCAGGATATAACTTAAGGAATTAGAACAGATGTAATGCCCATGGCACGTGCAAATTTACAATATCACAATTGCTACCAGTTAGGCAGTAAGATTGCTAACTAGTTTTTTCAAGAGATGCACCTAATTTGTATCCAATCAGATTTCTGAATCAGTCACTGGCAAGTACACTTGTAGTTTCTTGAAAAACTAATTAAATGATTAAAATATTTTAAAGAAAATGAAGAACTTGAAAATTGAATGTTTGACCCAAGTGGTGGGCATCTTAGCTGATAGCAAAGCTCAGTTCTTGTGGATATGCAATTTACATTACTGTACCGGTAGACCACACAATTAGGTTGCGAAAATCACTCGTGAAAAAGAAAAGAGCTCTCTGAAAATACTCTTAACAGAGTTTAGTGAATTGAAATTAACCGAGTTCAGTGAATTCATATTAACAGAGTTTAGTGAATTCAAATTATTTTTTGCCAAAGTAGTTATTTTGTAAATATTGAAAGCCTTAAATAATATGAAGATAGTGGATTAATTATCTGCAAATTCCCAGAGAATGGATAGTTTTTAGCACTCCAACGCAACACAGAAGGCATTGAAATTAGGCAATGTAATACATGGGATTGGGAAGCTTGAAGGTCCTATCCCCAATAGAATATCCAGTCAAATCACTCCACTGATCACCAGAGCTTCCTCGGATCCTAAAACCAGCTTGCTCTATCTTGAACCTCCTCTCCGACTTATAAACCACAGCACTCTTCCCTAGATCATCTGGGCCCCTGCAACACATTGTCCAAAAAAATTCAAGCACAGAGACATCAAACAAAACATGCGAATTGTCTTGTAAATTCAAGAACTGCTCTTCCATGCATTTCCCATCGACATTCACTCACATAACCATCAATGAGGCGAAGGGATAAACTGATTATTTGAATTCAATCTCTTCCCAAAATTTAACAATCAGACTTTAAAGCATCAAAACATCAAACAGAATGTACAGGTACTCTCATCACCTCAACATAAGTTGTCACCATGCTTTACCATCAAATTCACAAAAAGACACATGAAACAGATTACAGGGTGCTCTGATTACCTTAAACAATATATTGCCCCAAGAACATGAGATGGGTATTTGGAAACTTCAGAAATATGAGTATTCGAGGAAGGGATGGATACAACCTACAACAGTAAATGGTTGAAACCATGGGCAGGCTTCTTGGGCAAACATCATGATAAGTTGTACATAGAGGCAGAAATCAAATGGAGGAAGACAATATTAATAGTGCCAATAAGGTCTACTTCACAGAGACTCAGGTGTGAGACAGGTAGATTGCCCAGACCTAAGATGGAATGGGAAGAGAGGATATCTGTATTGTGTACCACAAGAGCAGAAGAAATAGAGACACATTTCAACATGAATTGCCCATTCGACGATGACATGCCCAGTTCACAATGATGCTTGTGTGAGGTACATGGAGGCCTTTAAGCGTGGACTCCATCTACAAACTCTTTGAGGAGGTAAGATATAGAATCTAGGCAAATTTTTATCCAAAGCAACAGTAGAACCAACCTTCATAAAGAAGCAACATTAAATATTTTAGATTCATTATGCACAACATTGTCCTAAATTCCAGTCCCTTTTGGTAGTTGAGATAGCTGTAACATTTGTGGTCCCATATACCCTTGGGTGTTGTGCATAATTAAAATCATTTCATTCATTTGGAAACATAGAATGAGCAGGAAATGGTATTGAAAATGACATAAACTTTAGACAACCCTTGGAAACAGTATCAGAAAGTTTTGAAAGCCCCTGCAGACAATAATGGACACTTATCAACTATTTTGGAAAACTGAATTTCAGTGCAGGGAACTTCCTACAACTCCTCAAAACAGCTGGAAAATGGTGGAAACGTTTTCAAATGGTCAGAATTCTGAAAGTTCACAGCCACTCAATATGAGTTTCTAGAAGTTGAGAAAAATATTCTAGATGGAAATAGCATAAAGATTCAAGAAATCAAAGTTTCCAATCATGGTGGGTCAAGAAGCGTGACCAAAAACAAAGTTTTCTTAAATTTGTAATGCAGTTTCTATCCAGAAATTATTTTCACAACAATTATGGACTGCAGAAGCTTGAACTCTAATAGTTTTTGAAAGTTTTATGGCCAGAGGAATATTGGGAAACTGAGTTGGAAACAGGTCTCCAGTGCACCTTAAGGTAGAGCTCAAATACAAATCCTACCAGTAAAACTTCACTCACGAAAACATCAACCAAAAACTGACGATTCTTTAAATGTGCCTGATTGTAGCATTTACAATGAATTACCCATCAAAATACAAACACAATAAAACATAAGCAAACTACATGGGTGCTCAAGAATTACCTCAATAAAAGCTCCTCCCACGTATGATAACCAGCCTGGATCAGATTTTTTACAGTGGCACTTCTCTGCCCCTCATCTCTACCAGTCAATAAAAACACCTTCACCCCCAATTCAAGCAAATGGGTATACAACCTGTAACTCGCAATCAATGCCGGAGCCTCTGCCAGATTGACCCAGTTATCAAAAGAATTCTCATCAAAATCCTGTGCCCTGCAAAACACCCACGATAAACTAAGGCCCCCAATAAAATACATGACAAAACACAGTAAAATGCAATATTTCAGACCCCTCTCTGCTCAGTATAGGGATTTTAAGACGTTTACGCAAGAGTATCAACAAAGATGTTGACTCAACGCCTCTTGGGGCAAAGGCGCATATGTGAGCAGTGCTGGCTAATTTAGAAAAAGACCTCCCATTTAATCCTATTGTCAGATTCATGGAAGCAAAATACCTTTTCATTGTTGTATTAGGGTTGAAGTCTCTATGGCTTCCCTACCTCTTTAACTTACAAAGAGTTATCTGTATAAGAAGCTCTGGTCTATAATCCAATCCACCACTGGTGTTGGGTTAATGCCCAGAAATCTGGATATCTCATTCTTTATAAGTAATTTTTATCCAGAAACTGTTTCTTCTCTTAATACTAAGGATTAGCCAACCCTAAATTAAAAGAAATAAGCAAAGTAAAACTTTTTTTTTATCCCCTCCCCTCTTAATGACGGGTCACTAACATTGACCCAAAACAATGATATCTCATTCCTTCTATGCAATTTTATCCATAGACTATTTCTTCCCTTAATAATATAAATTATCCATCCCTTTATCATGACGATAGTTCACCCAGAAACATTGGAATCTCATTCTTTCCACGCAACTTTTATGCAGAACTTATTTTTTCAATTAATACTTCAAACTGGTCAAGCCTGAAGGCTCTGATATAAAATACATTTCTCCCAAACGGAGAGAGAACCAAAATCAAAACAGTAAAACATAATGTTTCCTGGTTTGCTTACCCAAATTGATGGGTCTGGTAATAGCGTAAATTGCTGAGTAATGTCTCATCCACATCGAAAACCCAGGCATCGGTCCCATTGGGTGAAAGATGAAGAGAGGTTGCATAGGCTATAGATTCATTGGCCACAAAGCTGGAATCCATGGCATAGTGGCTACCCAACATGTAATTCTCGACAAATTCTAGGCATTCCATAGGAATCCTTTTCCAATTGCGTACATTATTGGTTTCAACTCCAAATCTCCATGTTTCACAATACTGGGTGTCCTGGCTGAGCTTCAGCTGCCATGATTGCTGGGCTGTGGATTGCTCAGAAACCCAATCTTTAGAACTTTCAGATTTTTGGGCTAAAATGGGTTGTAGTGCAAACAGGAGGAGAGCGATCAGGGCAAAGTTTAGCAGAAGGGAAGCCATGATTTAGGGAGCAGTCAATCCACAGAAACGAAGAGCGAATAATTAACTAGTTTGCGAAAACAACATTCTGTATCGTTTACCATATCAAAGTTCGACAGAATGGTCCTAACTTTTTGGGTAAAGAATGCTTAAAAATTTGTGGCAAAATTATCTAATGTTCCAACATCCAATCATCACTTCCTTCTTCACAAGAACATGTTGAGGGACATGATGCGTATGAGTTTGACAAATTGATTTTTTCTTTTATAAATATAGAACGGTAGGCGACTCGTTTCCATTTAAATGGATTGCAATTAAATATAATATAAATTATTTGTAAGTAAACATCATAATATATGCATAATGTCTAAATTCACAAAGGGTTTTGGTAATCATCTTGAATAAATTATAATTTGAGACAATTTTCTGAAAGATAGATGTAGAAAGCACTTGGAGCACTTTAAATGGAGACAGAGCATTGACAACCGAGTTCATCTAGTCTTGATCATTTGTTTCCTTGGATCTATACATCGTGACATTTGTATACCTACAAAATAGAATTCCTTTCTTTTTTCATAGGGCAATTCTAATGCACCTAGAATATATGAGGCTTGAGGAAAACATGATCTTTAGGAGTATGCATTAAACTAGGTGAAAAGAAAAACTATGATGGTATTTGTCATGGCCTTAAATGATGGGAACTATAATATGAAGAATGTCATAAACTAGTAAATTGCATAAGAGAAATGATTTCAAAATATTATTTTCATAGATAACACTTTAGATCGTAAGCCAAATGTGGTCCATGAGAAATGCTAGTTTTAGACATTGGTAAATACTTTTAATAATTTATTGCTCTCTCTGTAATGCCCACAAATACTCAATAAAATTCTAATAATCTCATGTGTAATCTCTAGTTGTTAATCATTTATAATGGTTACGTATTTATAAATAATTGAATTCAAATTATGACCCTAGTGGTAAACCAAAATAAAAAGCAAAATGATTAAAAGCAAAAAAGATGAGACAAAGGGGACATGTTTACCTTAACTTAGAGGAGACCAAAAGAAGGCCTTGGGGGTGTTCCAGACACACATCTCGAAACATAGAGGAGAGAGAAGCCCAAGGGGACGAGAAGAAGAATGAGGACCATCAAAAGCCAACAAACACATCAATAACACTTAATTTGGACCAATAATCCAACAATAAACAAGATACTATAAAAATGCAAATTAATAACTAATAAATGCCCTAGAGCCATTTTTATGTGTTTGCATTGTTCTCCACTTTAAGGGGTGTGTGTGTAAGCACACTTCAAAATAGAAAAATGATATATAAAAAGAGTATAATTACATGCCCGAATCTCCAAAATCAAAATTGATGTTCCAGGGAACCTGCATAACCATTATTCTTTTTTATAAACACATAGGTAAGTGCAAATAATCATAATAAATGCTAAAATATAAAATACTAAAAATAAAACATCGTTTGATGATGAATATATGAAGATGGACTGGAGTTAGATACCCTTATCAAATAAGTGCCTCTAAATCTAAATAAAAATTTATTCATTAGAGTTAGGCAACCTCTTGCAAACATGCCTCCAAATATATCATGTTACATATGTTGATGCACATGTCTTAGAAGCATAACTTTGAATATAATGAGTGGGATATATGCCCCCCTTTTAAGATATGGGGTGAACTGTTAAAACTTATATCTCAAAATAAATATATTAGATATAATGTATTTAATATATAAAATATATTATTGTAATGTGGAAATATATGGCATATAGGAGAGTGCACCAAGGATGTGTTGCCTTAAGATGGATCAAATAGGAACATAAAAACACATAAAATTATAAGAGTGAGCTTTTAGTTCTCGAGATATAACAATGACGATCATAAGAAAAGGAGTGGATTTTTTACCTAGTAGATGCCCTAAGTACATGCATGTTATGGATCATGGTCACATAATGGAGGCATATATATAATGGATGCATGATAAGAATCATGGATACACAACAAGAAGACAATAAGGAACATGCCATGCATATAAGTAAGGTAAAATTGATAGAAGACATGTCATATAGATGATAATGCACATATCAAAACATCAATCTTGGAAATGAGTACTTAAAGCACTTCAAGCATTGGAAGGCATATCAAACACATATAAGACACTCCAGGCATACCATAGATATTAATACATATAAAAGACATGTCATGCACAAGGCATACCAGAGATATTAATACATATAAAAAACATGTCATGCACAAGGAAGAAGATTTGACAGTGAAATTGTGTCAAGCACATGGAAAGCATGTCAAGAAATGAAATCACATCAGATGTATAAGCTATATAGTCATGAGCTAGAACATGGAAGACTCAAGACACATGGAAATCAAATCAAGTATGTAAGCATATTAGAAACATATAGGAAATCATAACATAAACACATTGAGGCATAAGAATATCAAACACTATAAATAATATGGCAAATATGTAGGTACATTAGACACATAAGGAAGTCACATATATAAGCATATTAGGCACCTCAAGGGAATAAACCACCCAAATATAATGAACATGACAAGCAACACATAAAACTCATAATCATAATAGATATTATTATAAAAATCATAGATATGAGCATACAAAGGATATAAATAGTTGATATAAATGAAAGAGTAACCTATGACAAAGCAAATGCATGCCCCACAATGCTCCTAGAGTTATACTGACTCACTATGAAACTACCATAATAAACCTATTCTTTTATCCTAATTTGTTTTTATTTAAATTATTAGAACATTTCATGTACTAAAATATGGCATTCAAGCATATATTTGAATGTAAAATACTAAAATTGATTGCAATGATTTGAGAAGTGGCATATGTTAAATATAGTAATCACAAAAAAGGGATGAGTACTTAGATTTTATGGTTGACTATCGGATTGTGATTGTATTATGATAATGGAAAACAAACCAAGGCAAGCCTATGATTCATCTAATTCAAGAATTATGTTTATATCTACTTAAGGTCAGTTCTATTAGATTTGGGTAAATATTGACAATTGATACTAACCTGAGTGGTTAGTAGTAACATGTGCCAAAATATGTGCTTGTGATCATACCATCACCTTTGAATGTCTTTAAAACATTTGCATGTGTAATTTTTAATGTTGATGTGTGCAACTCCAAAAATTAGCTTCCTTCACCTTGAAACTTGCTTCTGAGGCCTAGACAACTACAAAAATTGGGAAAGTATAATGGGCTAAGCTGATCCTAATCATCGTCATTTGATGACTGACAGTTGCCTACATATTTGATACTCTACTGAGGGAAATCAAACTACTTGTAGTTATCCCACCTATTGTGATTGTGCAAGTGTGCTTCTTTTCTATATGTATACAACTAATGATTTAGATTTGATACTTGATAATGCTTACTTTGACTTAGATTTGGTAATTTAGACTTGGATTGTGACTATTCCTAATGATTGATTCGTAATTTGGGAAGAATGAGGTATATTTTCTCAATTTGTAATAGTGTATAGATGTGTACCAGATAATTTTTTGGTCCCCTATCAAGTGAGGCCTTAATCTATGTATATATGAGTCCAATTAGATACTTTTTCATGCCACCAACACACTAGGTATATGGGAAAACCTAAGGAAATATTTGATTTTAAAAATTAAATATTTTTGGGATAGGGTTGGTACCATTTATCTCAACTTGGTATCAACTGGTAATACTAACCTAGATTGATGTAATTGACTTGTGTACACACAAACTAAACACGTGGTCTAAATATCCTTGTGAAGGATAGTAAGCAAGTTTAAAATAGATAACGAGATTCCTGTAGGTGTGTAACACTAAAATGGAAGGATCATACTCATAATGTAGCATGTGATTTGAAATAATAGCAGGTTAGAGCTATATTTGAGTGCACAAGTCATGCATGGTAAATGTATGTCAAGTGTGTCATTATAAAGTACTTAATACCATATTCTAGTATTTAAAAATTCCCCTCTATTATTATAGTAATGCAATTGCTAGAGTAAAAGGAAAATGTATACCTGAATATTTACAACACACTTTTTATTTCATTGGAAGCTTCAAATGTGTAAGTCACACGATAGGAAAACCTGCAACAAACATGTGTAGTCAATGTGTAGATTGAATATTTGAAATCTAAATTTGAAAATTTGAAAATTAAAGAGCAAGGAAGGAGTACACCTATGTTTTGGCAAAAACCATGTTTTCCTTGAAACTTTTTATAGATGATGCTTCCTTGTTGAAGCATTGGAGAATTTTGCTTCCATGTTAAATCATATAGAGAGTTGGTTCCTCTTGTTGAACCATGGGAAAATTGTGCTTCCTTGTTGAAACACATGGATAGTTGGGGTGATTGTGCCCAAAATTTGTGTAACTATGCAAACCTTTGGGTTGGGAAGACAACATGCCCAACCCTCATAAATGTGAGGATAAGTATGTGATGTATTAACCCAAATAGTTATTCAGCAAAGAAAAGGAAGAACCACATGATGGGTTTGCTAAAATTAATGCTAAATCAACCATTATAGATGGCTTATAGATTCAATTTTATAATTTCCCTCAAGTTCACTCAATGTAAACCAAATGCATGATTGAAAGATAATAAACAATGTTGATGTCCCCATCATGAATGTATATTTTTTTGTATAGTTTTGCTCAATGCATAATGATATGCATGATCAAAATAGAATGAACATTATTCATGCCCCTATAATGACTGCATAGTTTATTGTATAATGTGTATGAACTAGTATCTTGTCTCATGAATATGAAAGTGTGTTTATGTGCATGAACCAATATCATGTCCCTTGAATATGTACCAACTCATATAGGATGTTATGCATCAATATGTTGAATCTAAGAACTTGTATCTGAAATTTTTATATATGTGAAAACTTGTAATTCGTGTTCCTATAAACTGTACATATGTGCCCATGCATATGCACCCAAGTATTATGAATTTGTGTTCAAGTCTCTGTAAAGTGAGTGCATGTCCCCATAATCTATATTGATGTGAAAATATTTTTCATATAATTGAACCATCTAATATATGAACCATTCTAAATCTCTAAAATTTGTATTTTGATTTAATTTTTATTCATGGAGGCTTATGCCTCTATGACAAGCCTATTTTAATTCCCCTCTTTTGAAATGAGGGATGTGTCATGTAAGTTACTTATCTCAAAAAAAGTGTTAACTATATCATGCCATGTGTAAAGATAACATCATGTATAATCATGTGAATGTATGGATAATATGTCATCATAATAATGTATATGTCAATCAAGGCATGTAGGTAACATATGAAATTCAATGCATATAACTGTCATGTCTAGATATATGTATTAATGAAGAATGCAATAGTAACTGTAATGATAATATAATTGAATAAGACTATGATATAAAGGTTCATTCTATGTATCATGACACCACTCAATGTCAGTGAGCTTAACAAGCATAACAAACATAAGAAGCTCAATTTAGTGTCACACATAAGGCTAGGGGTTGCATACAAGGGACATGAAGATGTCACAAAAAATAAGGCCAAGGGACACACGTAAGGAATATAAAAATGTCGCAAACAAGGGACATAAATTTGTTGCATCAAAAAATGTCAAAGTTCACATACAATATACAAACACAAACTAGCCTATCATGTAAGAGGGTAACAACATCAATGAATTATTGAACAAGTAAAATCTAGTCTACACCATCCATATGTATCAATGTCACATTGTAGTATAATAGCATATCCATGTAGCATGGTGTAAGACATAAGTAACTAAAAAAACATGTGTAAGCAATATAGATAGCTAAACATGGTAGAAAGGTTATAGAGATATATAATTAGTAATAGTGAAACATGTGGAATAAGATGCCCCCAGTGTTACCACTACCACTAGGTAGAGGTGTACCCAACATCTATATGTCCATGTGTAACTTGTATGTCCTGCACCACACTCATATACTATAAAATGCATATGTATGAAAATAATATGCCATATACCAAATATGTTATAAATAACATATGTAAATAATGTAATTTAATAATCATGTCATGCTCAAGTTCTAATTTTTTATTTTTAAAATATTTTCAATGTTTTGGTATTTTTTTATTTTTGAAACATTTGAAATTTGATAAGTGCTAACTAATGATCACATCAATGGGAGAACCATACAGTGTGAGGGTCCTCTGTCTTAAGTGATAAGTACTATATGTAGGCTATCAAAATCTAATAATAATTCATGTGTTGTATGGTAACTATCATGATCATTGCTCATAAAATCCTGTATATGATGAGTAATTATAGAAGCTGGGGACTTTATGGGGTTTGTTGTATAGTATGATAATGTCTCACTACATGTGTTCACTATGGAACACACTAAACTATAAGTGGTATTGATTAAATATGTGTTATAGGAGATGATGGCCTCTATAATCCTTAACTAACTCTATGATGTAATTGGTGCTAAATAACTAGCTGTCTAGTAGACCTAGCTATTTTCCTATGAACTGGGTGTATAGAAATATATTTCAAATGTGTAACCACTAACATTAAATATTGATGCTTTATGGATGTATTAACTAAATGTGGTTGTGATGAGGGTGAAGGAGGACATACCATTGGTTGTAGAGTGTATTAATATCATATGCATATAACTATGTCTACCGTGTTGTAGTGTATTTACTTAAGACATAGATTCACTTTAATTATACTGTATAAAGCCTTTTCATCCAAGGGCATCCCAAAAACATGTCAAAGACATTATTACTATGTAGATATAAGAATGGAGTGGATAATATGGTGGTGCCCACCTGAAGAGGTAGCACTATGTATCCCAGGGTATTATGTTTCTTTATAAATATTCCCTTAACTATTTTTTATTTATCTTGTAAATCTTGTTTTGTGTATCCAAGGGAGTGAATAAGTGTCATTATTTACACATTTTCACTTGAGACATTGTCGATCATGACATTATGTATGAGTTGTTCAATGATATAGGCTCGTATGAATAGTGCATGATAATATGAATCATCATAGACAATCTCATTATCATAAAATGTGATCATAGTACATTGTGGGGAAGTGTCAATAAAGGTACTGATAATTTAATCTATCAGGTGGACATATGTCATAAGTGGAGGATGCATATTTTATGCATATTGTACTTCATATGTATATTTAGTATATGTTGTATCATGCTTGGGGAATGGATTATTGAAAGTTGTAAACTTATTATTTTAATTGTTATGTGGTCTAGATTTTTTTTAGGTGTACTCAAATCAATATTTTTGTCATCAATAAGATCTTATATATTTTTTGTCTTTATTTGTAGCATTTGTTCATAGAATGTCCTACAATTTGTTGAGTCATGATATAAATTTATATCATAGTTCCTTGGTTTAGGCACATTTGGATCAAAATATTATGGAGGAAGAAGAGTGATAAGGTTGGACTCAAGTAAATTATATAAAAATATATGAGGAAGTGATGGTAATCTAAAAAAATACATCTTTAGTGGAGCTATCAATTGTAGTTGATTTCTAGGTTATGATACTACCTGAAATGTAATATTTTCCTTATTATTGTTATCAGTTGGTTTGACCTTGTAGCTTACTTTTTGTTGAAATTTCATTTTTGAAGTAGACATAGGATGTGTATACTTGAGCTTGTTCAAGGATATGAGATTAACTTATTTGTCCCTTATTATCTGGCATAACTCATTAAAGGATTTGAATATCTTAAAGATAATTGACTCATGGAGTGGTTCAAGAATTTTTTGTTTGAATATGTCTCATAGCTCATTTTTAGCCATAAAAATAGCCATATTAGCTAGTATGGTCATGTATCAAAGTACATAATCATTTATTTGCTCATTGCACCCTTGTTTGAGTTCATAAATTTATGCAAATGATAGTTTATCATTGATGTTGATAGTGAAATGTGATAGAAATTGAACTTCTAAAGGGTTGAATGCTCTTAATGATTGGAGGGGAAATTCATATAACCATTTCAAATTTTATTCCTTGAGACTTCCTTGGAATAACTTATTAAATATTGTGTCATTATATGTATAATCCAAGCATGCTACATGAAGTGATTGGAGGTATTGTTTTGGATCACTTTTACCTTCGTATAGTTTAAGCTTAGGAGCTACAAAGTCTAAAGGTAAAGGATAAACTGTTATCTTAAGGGATAATGGATTATGAATCAATGTATGCAAATCCAATTTCTAGCTCAGATGCAACTTGCTCTAACTAAACTACCTTAGCATGCAGATTTATAACAATCTACTCAATGGAATGTGTAGTAGGAAAGGTATATGATGCCAAATGCATAATCATCATGGGAAGGATAAAGTTTTTCTATGTAGGAATAGGTATGGAATTTTTTTGGAGTCCTCATGTTTCCCCCACACCTTGGGTGGATGTCACATATGTCACTAGAGGTGTAGACATAGGAATAATACCAATAGTAGAGATTTGAACACCTGAAGTGGAACTAGTAGTTTGAAAGGATTAGTTTATATCACATATGGGGTCATATTATTCCCTAAATGTATCGACTTGAGCCATTTTTTCTATTTATCCCTTGTGATATATAACATTCCATCATTTTTATGTGTATTCAAATTAATATAGTTAATGAATTACTAGTCATCCATGGAATCAATGTGGTATGTAGTAATTGTTTCAAGAGTATTATAGGTCTTAACATTCATGATAAGTACATCAATAAGGTGTATAATATGTATTGTATAATTTTAGGAATAATAAAGGAGGTCATGCATTACCTTTTACGTCTAGTGGAAACAAGAGGTACTCAAAGTAGATATTGCAATAATAGGATTTGAGGAAGGGTTGGGATTGTTTATTGTTAATTTTAGCCTTGTTAGTGTTCTTAGATTTTATGTTTGACTTGTTGGTTTACATAATTGATCCAAATAAGATACAATATCCATGTATAATAATATGAAAATAGTACCTTCATGACTTGAATTAACCATTATTGGTCATTCATTATAACCATGGGAAATGTTATTATTAGGGGATAATTATAAATTGGGTTTGATAATAAACCCCAAGGTTAGAATCTAAAAGGATGAAATTATAATGAAGACTAGGGTTTGACATTACTCGATTAATGTATAGGTTCACCGATATATTTTACCCTAATTTGATTTTATAAACCCTAATAGGATAGAAACTAGTAGAATAATTTAGATACTAATATATGGAATTCAAGCATACATCTGATTGTAAAATATAGAAATTGATTGTAATGATTTGAAAAGTGGTATATGCTAAATATAGTAGGTAATAAAAATGGATAAAGATTTAGTTTTTTTGGTTGAATATATGTCTATGACTATATTTTTCTAGTGGATAACAGACTAAGGTGGGCTTGTGATTCATTTGATTTAATAGCTATGTTTTTATCTATGCAAGGTCAATTCTATCAAATTTGGGTCAATATTGATTGTTGATACTACTCTAAGTGGCCGGTAGTGACATACGATGAAAGATGCATCTATGATCATACAAACACCTTATCTTATCTCTAAAATCTCTATATGTGTGATGTCAAACATTGATGATGTGCGTAACTCCATAGTGAAAGATATTGACCTAAGTGGTCAGTAGTGACCTAAGTTAAAGATGTGCCTATGACCATACAAACACCTTATCATATATTTAAAATATTAGTATGTTGGATGTTTAACCCTGATGATGCGTGCAAATCCATAAATCAACCTCCTTCACCTTGAAACCATAGGTGTGCTTGTGAGGGATAGAAAATTACAAAAAATGGGATAGTGTAATGGAATGAAAAGAATTAATCACCCCCATTTTATGATTGACTATTACCTATCTATCCATTACTCCAAGGAGGGAAATCAATCCACACATAGTTATCCCACCTAGTGTGATTATGTAATTATGCTCCTTTTCTATATGTATAAAACTAATGATTTGGATTTGATACTTAGAAATGCTTGCATTGACTTGGATTTTGTATGCTTCAGACTTGGCTTATGACTAATCTTAATGATTGATTCAAAAATTGGGAATAATAGGGAATATTTTCTCAAAGCACAATAATGTATAGATGTGTACCAAATAAGTTCTAGTCTTGCATCAAGTGAGGCCTTTATTTGTATATATATTTGTCTAATTGGGTAATTTATCATGCCACTGACACACTAGGTAGATGGGGTAACCCTAAGGAGAGATTTTATTTTAAAAAGTATCCATTGCTAGGAGAGGATTAGTACCATCCATTTCGATTCAGTATGGATTGTAAATATTGACCCAAACTGATGTTATTGACATATGTATGTGAAGACTAAATTGAAGGTCTAAAGATGTTTGTGTCGGTTAGTAAGCAGGTTTAAAATATATAGTGAGGTTATTATAGGTGTGTAATAGCATAATAAAATGATCAAAATCATAAGGTAACATGTAGTTATGAGAGAATGGTGGGTTAGGACTATATCTGAGTATGCAAATCATGTGTGGTAAATGTATGTCGATCTTGTCATTGTCAAGTACCTAATATTAGATTTTATTATCTAAACCTACAACCTATTAAAATTTTATATATTTTTTGTGAGTCTTATTAGTATTATCTATGAAAAATAAAGGACATGTGTCTTCATCTATGTGCATGTGTGTGACATGAATGCGAAGAATGTATTCTAATACAACCACAAGGTATAAACTATTACAATTAAATCATAAAAGAAACACATGATAGAAAATAATTCATGGTATAAAATTTCATAATAGGTAACAAGCATAGGTAACTAATGAATAAGGAAAAATAATAAATGTAATAAGGGAAAGTGGTTTTACATCAAAATTCAATACATCTACCATTATTTTACCCTAATTTGAATTAATGGGAGAGATTAATATAATTAAGATAGAAATTAGATTTTTAGATCAATAGATATGGCATTCAAACATAACATGAATGTAGACTATTGCGATTGATTATTCTAATTTAACAAGTGGCATATGCTAAATATAAAAAGTGCTAAAGAGACCAATGTTTTTTGTTTTTATGGGTGATTGTTTGAATGTGATTGTATTTTGGAAGTGAAAATCATGGATAAGCATGTCAATGGTTTGTTTGGTTCTAGAATTGATTCGACATTTGTACTAAGTCAGTTTTATAGGATTGGGTCATTATTATCATTTGATACTACATACTAGTCAATACTAACTTGTGTGTAAGTAGGGCACAATGACTATATGGTCACCGATGAGTGTCTTTTATTTCTCTATGCTTTCAATATTGAACCCTGATGATGTGCACAACTCCAAAAATTGGTCTCATTTGCTTTAAAACCATAAGAATGCTTGTGAGGGCTAGAAACTTACAAAAAAGAGGGGAAGTATAATGGGATGAAATAACCCCAATCACCCCATTTGATGATTGACTATTGTCGATGTATCCAATATTCCAAAGAAGTAAATCAAGCCACACATAGTTCTCCCACCTAGTGTGATTATCCAGTTGTGCTCCTTTGATATGTGTGTGTGTGTGTAGCTAATTATGTGGCTTTGGTACTTGACAATGCTTGATTTGACTTAGATTTATAATGATTTATACTTGGTTTGTGACTACTCCTACTGATAGGTTTGAAAATGTGGATTAATAGGGTGGATTTACTTAGTGTGTAATAGTGTATAGAAGATAAGTTCTAAGTTGATTTTGAATGAGACCTTGATTTTTTCATATATGGATCTAATTGAATAAGTTATCATGCCACCAAAACACTAGTTTGATGGGATAACCCTAATGATGGGTTTGATTTTATAAAATAACCACTAATAGGAGTGAGTCATTACCAAATAGATTAGGTCAATATTGACTGATGATATTGAGGAAATCTGGTATAACCAACATATGTATAGGAAAACTAAACTAAGATTTTGGAAATGTCTATGCAAGATATTTAGCATATTTTAAATAGATAGTGAAACTATTATAGGTGTATAAAAACATAATATATGGTTTTAATCATAAGATAACATGTTAGTGTGAGATAATGGTGGATAAGGATCTTAATTCAGTGCTCAAGTCATGTGTGGTAAATGTGTGTCAAACTTGTCATTGTCAAGTACCAAAGACCAGATTTTAGTATCAACAAATGCCCCCTTTTATTCTAGTAATATAATTGTTAGAGTAAAAGGATAAAATGTACTTGAGTGTGTACAATACACTTTATCTTGGGTATAAAGCTCCAATTGTGCAAGTCACTCCATAGTAAAACTTGTGTGTTGGTGAACTATGTTTCCCTTCTAATTTGTTGGAGATGAAGCTTCCTTAAAGCATTAGAGAGGTTGTGATTCCTTTTTGAAGCACATGGAGAATTAGAGTGATCATGTCCCAAATTTGTGTAACTATGTAGGATCTTGGTTTGGGAAGACAACATGCCTTAACCGTCATGAATGTGTGTAAAATTATGTCATGTACCAACCCAAATAACTATGTAGGTTAAAGAGAGAACCATTAGGCTAGGTTCGCTAAAAAAAAAAAACTATATAGGAAAATGAGAGAATCATCTTGCCAAGTTTGCTCAAATAAAATGAATAAAAAATTGTAAATGAATTATATATTTAATTGTAATGTTTCACTCAAGTTCACTCTGTGTAAAAACAAAGTGCATGATTGAAAGGGAATGAAAAATGTTCATGTCCCCATCATGAATGTAGGTTCTATTGTGCAGTTTCACTCAATGTAGAATATAATGCATGGCCATAAGAGAATGAACAATGTTTATGCCCCCATCATAACCATAGATCTAATAAGTGTGAGGTGGAATGACAACCATTTTATATTCAATTGTAACTATGTTTTTGTGTATGTACATTAACCAATATCATGTCTCCTAAATATGAACTAATTGACATAGAATGATATGCATCTATATGTTTAATTTGAGAAATTGTATCTCAAATGTATGTGTATGTAAAAATATGTAATCATGTTTCTATAAATTATGTGTATATTCACATGCCTATGCATCCAAACATATATGAATATATGATTATGTGTATATAAAGTGAATTTATATGCATGGCATATGCCCTTATAATATGTATCAATGTGCCCATCTGTCATGTGTTTGAATCAATCTGATATTTAAACCATTTTGAATCTTTGAAATTTATACTCTAATCTAATATGCTACTCATGGATGTTTATGTCTCTATGACAAGCCTACTGCAATGCCCCTTTTTGAGATGAGGGATGTATATTGTAAATCACTCATTTAAAATAAGAGTTAGCTATATCATGTCATGTTTAGGTCTTAAATTTGGATTTTTTACTATTTGAATGTTTATATATATATATATATATATATTGATTTTTTACAATATTTGGAATTTGGAGAAGATAACCAATGATTGCATCAATGTAAGGGTCATAAGGAGTGTTGTATCATAGGGTGGAGGGGTGTTATGTCTTGGATAGGAGATACCAACTATTGGTGGGTCAAGATCTGATAAGGAGTCATGTTGTGTACCATATATATCATGATCACTGCTAATAAAACTCATAGTATGATGAGTAGCTCTTGAAGATCAATGACTTTTTGGTGTATGCTATATAGTTGGAGGGAGTCTCGCTACTTGTGTTCATGTTGGAACATAATTAACTAACCAAAATGCTAACTATGTATATATTATAAGAGATGATGCCCTCTATGGTCTCTAAGTAACTCTCTGATGTGATCGATGCTGAATATTGGATGTATAGATAGATATCATATGTGTAACATTTGACTCTATATGATCATCCTAGATATGTGTATCAACCATCTATGAATAATTATCATGAATAGTTGTGTCAACCATTTCTAAATAATGATATTGAATATGTGTATCAACCAATCATGGTGGTGGGGGTGGAGGAGGAGATATAACCAACTATAGAGGATACTCATAATGTACACCTAAAATTATGACTAATAGAATACAATATATGTACTTTAGGCATCAGTGCATTGTAGATGGAATTGAATGAAGTCTATGCATCCTTTGGAATCTTAACAACATATTGAAAAATCCATTACTCTATAAAACCAAGAAAGGTATGGTTAATATGGCTAAGCCCACCTGAAGAGGTAATACTATATGTCCCAAGGCATTATGTTTCTATTTGTATAATCCTTTAATTGATTTCAATGTATCTTCTAGATCTTGTCATGTGTACCCAAGGGGTTGGAGAAGTGGCATCATGGAAATAATCTTACTTGAATAATTGTCAATCATAATACTATGTATAGGTTGTTCATCTACATAGGATTGTATGAACAATGCATGCAAATTTGAATTGTCATCAACTATCTCTATATAATCAAATGTGATCATGGGCCATTGAGATGGAATATCACTAAGTGTGCTAGTGATAGTATCCAGTTGATGATAGTATGTCACTAGTGGAGGATACATATTGTATGCATAATGTACCTTTGAAGTGTCCTTAGTTTATATTTTTTTCATATTTATGAAAATAATCAATATAGATCTTCAAATTTGGATTTCCATTGTGTTACAGTGATTTAACAATTTTGAGAATAATTGGGGTTTTATCCCTAATTTAGTTAAAGGGTATGAGTAGTAAAATCAATAAATAAATGTGCAATTATCAAGCTACTAATTTGTGAAATTTAATTGCAATTCAATTTTTTCTAAAAATATTAATAAAGGGAAGAAAATAAGACTTAGTTGGAAACTGATTGATTCGACTAAGATAGAGGATGGAATTCACTATGCAGGACTAGGACACAAACTAGAATCTAAACTTTGTTTTGTGATTGGATAGGAGCATCAAAACTAGATAGGAGTGGTACCAACATTATAGTCCACCTCTACCGCTATTGTCTTGTGGATCTAAGATATCTAAGTTTTATTTACCAGGTCTATGTGACCCTATCTATGAAGTTTTAGTAGTTGAAAGTCTATAGAGATCCATATAGAGTAGATTTTCTCTTCAAAACCTAACTTCCATTATGCTTTGACCAATTTTGAGCAAGAGAGGGGGTTAGTGTGTGTAAGATTCACTAGACATCGATCCACACCCCTTGTCTGAGCATGTTGCCTACATACCAATACTCCAAAGAGAGATCAAACCATATGTAGTTCTCCCACTCGATGTGATTTATGAAATTGAGTGTTTGAATATGAAAAGAATGCTAAACTAGATGTGCTTGAGATGGCTAGGGACTGGTGTAAGGATTTGAATTGACTTGAAAGTGTATAGGCTAGTCGTATGTAGATAATAGGGAAGATTTCTTGAGTAGTCTTGCTTGTATTATTTCTTGCTTAGTGATATTTGCCAACCCTTTCCAAATGATCTTTGAATGGGATTTTATAGGGATCTATTGGTTATGAGTTGAATGTCCTCACTTTAGGCCGATAAGGAGAAGGATAGGGAACTATAATAAATTAACCGTTGGGGATAGAAATGGACTTAGACAATAACACCAAAAATAGACAAGAGTGGTAATAACACTATAGTCTAAGTTGAGTGTTATTGTCCTGAGTAGACAGGACCTAGAAAGATGGATTAGTCATGGATAGAGGGTCCTAACTCAGTTGGGATCAAGTATGGAAGGATAAACATGATTGAGAATCAATGAAAAGATGCCTATGAGGGTCATAAGAGCAAGCAAGAGAGACATAAGGGTTGGGTGTCATTAGCCATGTTCAAGTTATCAAATTTTGCATCTTATATGACTGCATTTCCCTCACCTTTATTCTAGTGATGTAGCAAAGTGAAATACTAGGATAAAGGAAAAATAGAAAGTGTACATGAACTTACCTGTAATGGTGAAGCTCATGAAGCTATGTGATGTTGGGTGTGCATAGAGACAACATGTTGTGAAGTGCAAATCTGTAAGAGAAAACAAAGAGTAGATCAGTTCTTACTAGATACACTATATCTAAAATAATAATGTACAAAGTTGGGTAAGAGAGAGGAAGAGAAAATAATGAATACACCTCATCAAGTACATGGACCAATACAAACCCTATTGTGATGCTGAGTAATGTTGAATGATGTTGTACCAAGAGTAATATCATGAATGGAGTTGAGTGCTCAATTTCCTAAAAAGTGGCTCAAGAATGTAAATTCTAGCCCTTTGGCTCCATCATCACCCACTAAGTGAAGATAAGTGGTCATGCATGTGTTTATCAATGTTTGGATTGTGTGTCCAATCCCTCTAAATAGGCAGCTCAAGAATACAAAGGCTAGCTAGACCTTTGGCTCCATCATTACCCCATGAAGTGAAGCTATAAACTAGTATTGGTATGAAATGTGTGTCATATGAGATGGCTCTTGAAACCCATGAATATACTATGATATTATAATGTTGGTGTAGATAGTTGAATGTATGCTAGAAACTAGGTCACTCTTAGCCACTCCAAAAGATGGAGATTAGGTTTGTATGAAAGCCACTCTAAAACTAGAAATTAGGCTTATATGGAAGCCACTTGAGAACTTGGGAATGTGGAGGTTAGGATTTTATGAAATCCACTTTAAAATGATGCCAACCACCTACAGATGGAATAAGGCACTTAACTGCTAAGAATCCCTAGGTAATGTTGAACTTAGAAAGAAAATAAAATAAATGTGCCACACACATTACCCCTAATTATTGGTGTCTAAAACATGGATTCCGATCTGGAATTTATACCAACTGCTATATTTGAAAGTAAAAGTGAAATCCAATCATGTCATGCATGATTCCCCTTATATCTATATTCTCTAAGCAAAATTTACTAAAAACTACTATTACTGAACTAGTCTGATAGTGTAAAATTGTAGCTAAACCTACTTTTCTGCCTACTAAAAAATTTAGTTTTTTTTTGTTTGGATAGGAGCACCAAAAATGGATAGTAGAAACATTGAAACTATAGTCCAGTCTTGGTGCTATTGTCCTACGCCAAAACTGATGACTATTCTAGAATCTTCACTGTCTGCCTAATCTGTTTTGACTAGTTTGATGTTTGGTTATTATTCTAAGTGTTCTAAAACTAGATTTTTTGATCGATAGGAGCTCTAAACTCTATAGAAAAATACCTATTTGTTGCCCCCTCTTTTGAGGGTAAGAATGGAGAACCTGCAATGACTGCCCTCAAAAGAAAGAGCCTTGCAAGTGTGTTATGCTACAAATATACATGATATAAAAATGATAATCAATAAGATATCTCAAGATATAGTATGGTTTGTATTGAAAGATTATTATATCAATAGGAGTATGCCTAGATAGATATAACAATATAATAACATGCGCAATATACTAAACTTGAATTAGAAGTGTTAGTTGTTATTTTTTAGTTGTTAGTTGGCATGGAGGGATGGAGCATGATGTCCATCATGGCATCTAAGAAAGCAGGATAATGTATGATTTGGATCATGGAATTGTAATCAATCGAAAAGCAATCAATCAACAAGCACACAAAGCAAGAAGCAATAATTATACAAGTGTGGCCAAGGGGATAAGCACGTAAGGGACATGGGCACATGTCACTCAAGATAGAAAGCAAGCATACAAGGCATGTTCAAATACCACATTCACATACAATTGGAAACAAGCAAAGGTTGCAATGAGAGCCACAATCACATAGAAGATTAAAGGCAAAGGACATTGGCAAATGTCCTAAGGTACAGTCATGAATAGAAGCAAAGGACATTGGAAAATATCTTAAGGCACATACAAGAGACAAGTAGGAACTAGAAATGCAATCACATCAAGCTATGCTAAGCAATAAGATAAAGCATGTAAATACTAGAAAAAAACAATCACATCTAACTAATCAAATCAAGAGTGAAAGTATGCAAGACATGTTAGTACAAGATTAGGTATATGCTAAGACATACATAAGTGTTAGATACTAGTGAGTGTCGATAGGGTAATCCATGTAAGCTAGTAAATAATGTACATCAACATGATAACTAGAGTGTGTGGTGTAGGAATGACATAACCTGGATGGTGTAGTCATGTAGAAGATTCCTCCAATGGGTATGTATATTGATGTGTGTCTCAAATGTAGAAGTAGGATGCCCCCTCAATGGGTAGAGTGAAGTAATCAAGTAGCTGAAAGTCACTATACATACTCAAAGAAGATCAAATGAAGCATGGTAATGTAGATAAATCAATAAACAATAGTATATAATAAAAAATATGATTCTAACATAGTAGTAGTGTTGTAAAACATGGATGATGCATACGATCAAAATGTTTTTGGTGTTTTGATAGATTTGAATGTTTTTGGGATTTTTGATATGTTATATTGTTTTTGTATTTTTAGAATATTAGCTATGTATAATCAATCATAGGAAGACTATGTACAATCAAGTAAAGGAAACTATGTACAGGCAAGGCTTGAGAAGAGATGATATTAACCGATGAGTCTCATGTGAGACTCCCTATCATGGTGTCTTATCTCAAGGAGTGAAATTATGTGTGATCATGAAGCATGATGGAAATGTTGAGGTTGTGGCTCTGAAAGCTATATATGTTGTAGATGCTCTAAAATATTTAAAGTAGAAACCAATTATGGGGCCCCTCTATAACTCTAAGAAGTGGATGCAACTGTAGGGATATTAGGGAGCCATGTGGGAGTAGGAGTAGATCTCTAAACATGTGCTCTATGTGTAGATGTATGAGATCTCAATGAGACTACCCTGGGAATAAATATGGTAGTTGAAAGCTATCTGGAATCTTGAAGCTATGGAGGTGTATGAACCCTCTATGTTGGTGATGGATGCCTCAATTGTGTCTAAATCTATACTGGAGGAAGAACTAAAAATGGTAGAGAAACTGAAACTAGTGGCTGAACTAAAATTGGTGACTGTAAAGTAGATGGCTCTAAAGTGGGGAGTGGTAACTCATATGGAACTCCACCAACTATAACAACCTGATAAGTGTGAATGAATTTCACACATCTGTGAACTATAGAAGGTACTACTTGGAGTTTTTGAGTCCATCGTCAACCAAGTAACATGTCAAAAACTCTTGAACTATGAATAATAGTGAATGGTGTGGCCACATGTGTTAGAACAACCTGTAAAGGAAGTACAATCTCACCCAATGAACTCTATATATGCCCACTAAATCTGATGACAATTGTGTCTATCAGGGTAATATCCTACTCAGAATATCCTAAATGTGGTAGTAATGTCATAGTGCACATGTTTACACTAGATCCATTATCTATGAGAACACTATGAATATGATGACTATGAATGTAAGTTCTGATAAAGAGTGCATGATAATCTGAATCATCCTCAATGATCTCCTAGTCTAAGAAGGAGATGGAAGGTGTAGCTATAAATCTATAATTATATATACCAATCATGTTTCTCAAAGGATGTAACTCAATTGAAGGTGCCCTATATATATCTACTAGGAGATGTGCATGATATGCATGTTAAACACCTGAAGTGTCCCCTATCTCTTATTTAGAATGCTATAAAAAAGGATCAGAGAATATTTTCAATGCTTTATCCTATGTTTGCTTTTCCTGAGGAGGCTCAACTAAAGTGCCAAGATCAATATGATTATCATCTATCAAATCCTGTATCTTGTGTCTCAAACTAATGCATCTATTTGTTGTATGGCATGGTGCCTTGTGAAACTCACAAAATGCTTGTTGATCATATCCCCATGGAAGAGGCTTTATTGGATCAACTTCATGAATAAGAGGGAGAGATATGATGTTACATTCTAATAAATATTGTAAACTCTAGTTGAATAAACTAGTAGATTGGTAAATGTACGTCGAGGAGGTGATGCTAAAACCACACATTGAAGGAGCTCTGAAGCCATATTAACTATCGGTTGATTTTGAGTCTTGTTATCATTGACCTTGACTTTGTATGGGATTTTGTTATTACTCTTGTTGGTTGTTTTTGAGATACTTGTGTACTTAAGTTTGCCCATAAAAATTAACTTGACTTCTCTTTCCTTTAGTGTGTGACATAATTCAGTGAAAGAAGAGAATCTTTTAAACATAATTGATTCATGTAAAGCTGGTAGAAGACTCTGTTTGGAAAGATCTTATAATTCTTGATCATCCGTGGGGCTAGTCATCTTAGCCAAGATAGTATTATATCAAAGAACATAATCTGTGAGATGCTCATTTGACCTTTATTTATGTTGTGCAACTTGGGCATATGAAACCTTGTCACCAATGTTAATGCTGAAATGAGCTAGGAACATGTCGGATAAAGGATTGAATGCACTAACCAATTGATTTGGTAGACTATAGAACCATTATAAATCATAATCCTTTAGGATTAATGGAAATAGCTTGGTTAGTAGCCAATCATTTGGTACATAGTCCAATCATGCTACGTGAAAATCTCTAAAATGGGTCTCTGGATCATCCTTGCCATCATAAAGAGTAAGCTTGGGTTAAACAAAACCTTATGGTGAGGGTGTAGAAGTAATGTGATGTGCTAATGGTGTGTGCAGTAAAGAAAAATAATCCAAAGCCTGTGTAGGTCTAGAGGTGCCTTTATCAAGATGTAGCACCTTGGATTGAAGAGATCGTATCTCTTGCATAAGGGCTACCACATCAGGAGACAAAGATGTACTAGTTGTAATTGGTGGCATAGAAGAAGGTTGGGCTGCTATAGGGGGTTGTTAAGACATAGTTTCCTCCATAGTGACATTTGCAACTGGTTGCTCTATGGTTTGAGAAGATTGACCATTATTCACTCTTTGTTATTATTCTTTTAGTATTTTAAGCATGCCATCTTGCATGTCAGGGTGTTTGGTTAAGAATTCTTGAAGGTCCTTTTTATTGGTTTCATCAAAATCGGTGTATTGGACCATTATTAAGGTAGAAAAACAATTTGAATTTTTTTTGAATTTTTTACAATAATTTGTAATATACAAAGTGATAGAGAAAGAAAGTACTAAATATAGGAAATGCAAAGTCCCAAAAATAATGAATTGGAAATTGTGTAAAAAGGATACGAAGCTTACAAACATGTAAGGTGATACCTCAAGAAGCAATGGGACTTAGTAGATGCAAATAAAGTTTGAAAGATAAATATTTTGAAAATTACTATGGAATTTTGAAATTGAAAGTAAATATCTGAGTTAGATATGCAAGTAAAAAAAGTCAAAAATTTATTAAAAAATTAGTGATTTAATAGGACCTAGTATATGCAATTAGGGTTTGGATTTGTTTTTTTTTTTGAGAATTACTATTGAATTTTGAAATTTGAATTGATTTTTTATTTAAATATGCTATTAAAAATTTAGAAAATGATTGGAAAAATATTGGGACCTAGTTTGGGCAACTAGGGTTTGGAAGAAAATTATTCTAAAATTTACTAGTAAATTTTAAAATTTGAAATGAATTTATTATTTAAATATTTAGGTAAAAATTTAGAAATTTATAGGAAAAATCAGTAGAAATTTTACCCTAGGGCTTCTAGGGTTTTTATGCACAAACAAAGTAAGTTGGGTTCACCAAATGATTTAACAATTTTAGGAATAATTGGGGTTTTATTCCTAATTTATTTAAAGGGTCTGAGTAGTAAAATCAGTAAATAAATATGCAATTATCAAGCTATTTATTTGTGAACTTTGATTGCAATTTGAACTTTTCTAAAAATAGTAATAAGGGGAAGAAAACAAGACTTAGCTAGAAACTAATTGATTTGACTGAGATAAATGCTAGAATTCACTGTGCAAGACTAGGACACTATAAAAAATTGGGATCTAAACTTAATTTTATGATTGGATAGGAGCACCAATGCTATAGTCCACCTATGCCACTATTGTATTGAGGATCTAAGCTTTTTGGGTTTTGTTTGCCAGGTCTGTGTGACCCTATCTATGAATTTTTAGTAGTTGGAAGTCTGTAGATCTCCTTGTAGAGCATATTTATCTTCAAACCCTATCTTACATTGTGATTTGACTAATTTCAAGCAAGAAGGAGGGTTAGTGTGTATAAGATTCACTATACATGGATTCAAACCCCTTGTGTGGGCACACTACCTACATACCAATACTCTGAAGATGGATCAAGCCATATATAGTTTTCCCACTTGATGTGCTTTGTGCAATTGAGTGTATGAATATGCAAAGAATGTTAAACCAAATGTGCTTGAGATGGATAGGGATTGGTGTAAGGATTTGAATTTATTTGAAAGTGTATAGGCTGGTTGTATACAGAGAATAGGGAAGATTAGTTTAGTAGTCTTACTTGCTTAGTGATATTTGCCAACCCTTTCTAAATGATCTTTAAATGGGATTTTATAGGGATCTATTGGTTATGGGTTGAATGTGCTCACTTTAGGCTAGCAAGGAGAAGGATAGGGAACCATAATCAATTGACCATTGGGGATAGAAATGGACTTGGATAACATCATTGAAAGTAGACATGAGTGGCACCAATGCTATAGGCCAAGTTGGGTGCTATTATCCTAATAAGATGGGACTTGGGAGGATGAAAGAGGGTCTTGGCTCAACTGAGATCAAGTCTGGAAGGCTACGAATGACTAAGAATCAATGAAAAGATGACTATAAGGGTTATGAGAGAAAGCAAGAGGGACCTAAGGGTTGGGTGTCATTAGCCATGCACAAGTTACCAATTTTTACATTTTATATGACTACATATAGTCAAGATTTATCTATGAAAATGCATAAATTGATGATGATGTCATCTATGAGATATTGTATCTTACATCTTAGCTCAAAACATTTATTTATTGAATGTTATGTAATTTGATGATACTTACAATATGAATTGTTAACATAGTTCCTTGGTCTAGGTCTACTTAGATTTAGATCTTATGGAGGAAGGGTTGTGATAAGGTTACACTCGAGAAACTTCTTTAGCATCACATGAAGAAGTGATCAAAATTGTGAAACTGCCTCTTTGGTGGAGTTGTCAATTGTAACTAGTTTGTAGGTGTGACACTATATTGACTATAATATTTGCCTCATTATTGTTATCATGGTTTGAACTTATAATTTTGTTTGATTTGAAATTTTGTTTTTGAAGTAGCCGTAGGAGTTGATGTCTACTTATGTTTTTTCAAAGCAATTAACTTGTCTTCTTTGTCCCTCATTATATGGAATAACTCATCAAATGATTTGAATCTCTTGAATATAATTAACTCATGAAGAGGTTCTAGTTTTTTTTAAAGAAATCTTGTAATTCATTGTCAACTATAACATTGGCCATATTGGCTATTATGGTCTTATTCAAATCACATAGTCACTAATTAGTTCATTAGACCTTTTCTTTAGCTTAGCATTTATGCATAGGATAACTTCTCATCGATGTTGATGAAAAATTGCACTATAAATTGGTTGGATTAGGGGTTGAATTCTCTTACAAATTAAAGAGGAAGATTATAAAACCATCTCAATTCATAGTCCTTAAGACTTCTTGGAAATAACTTGGTTAATAGTCTCTCATTGTATGCAAAGTCAAAACATGCTACAGTGAATGATCTAAGATGTTTCTTGGGATCACCTTTACCTTCATATAATGGAATCCTGTGAGCTAAAAAGCATATTGGTAAAGGGTAGGCTTCTATCTCAAGGGCTAATGGGTTATAGAATATGACATGTGAAACCATGGCATGGCTAGCTCTCAATGCACCTTGCTTTAGATGCAACTCATTGGCATGTAGATTTATAGTAGTTTGCTCAAGGTAATGTTCATTAGGAAAGGCTGGAAATGGAATATGCACATCCATTAAAGGAGGGTTGAATATTTCCTATATAGGAACATGTATTGAAATGTGTTTAATGCCTCAAGTTGCCCCCCAAATTTTGGTGGATGCTACATAGGGCACTAAAGTTGTAGGCATATGAAGAGTACCAATAATAATGGTTTGTATACCTGATGTAGAAGCTTGGACCAAATTTTTATATTCATCTTGTGCTACATAAAATGTTGCATTAATATGATGTGAATTCATGTTAATATATTCAATGAACTTTTCATACTCCATGACATTTTGTTGATCTTTAGTAGTTTTATCATCACTCTCAATATTCATGATAAGTCCATCACTAGGGTGAACAAAATATGCTAAAAAGTCCATAATAGGAAGAACAAAGGGATTCATGCATGCCTTTTGGCATCCAATTGTAACAATAGGCATATTAGATTGTATGTTACAATAATAGGATGGGAGGAAGGCTTATGTTTTTTCATTGGTAACTTTATCCTTATTATTAAATTTATATTTTATCCTTGTTATTCATTTATTTACATAGTTGATTCAAATAACATAAATTATCCATGTAAAACAATATAAAACAACTTCATTATTTATGTTAAAAATAATGTTCATTCACATTGGTCATGATTAATGTGTATTATTAGGGAATAATAAAAAAACAAGTCCAAAAATAAAATCTTTAAGTTCAAATATGAAACCCTAAGGGAAAATATAAGGATCTACACTATTTGATATGTGTACGAGTTCACCAATATATTTTTATCTTATTTTAGATTAAGGAGTGAGATTAATCTAATTAAGATAGAACTTTACAATGTAATTTAAATCAATAAATATGGAATTCAAGCATACATTTCAATATAAAAAACTGAGATTGATTCTTCTAATTTGACAAGTAGCATATGCTAAATATAAAAATTACTAAAGAGATTAAATAAATTTATATTTTGGGTGATTGTTAAACTATGATTGGATTCTGAAAGTGAAAATCAAGGATAAGTAGGTCTGTGGTTAGTTCAATTTCAGATTTGGTTCGATATTTTATCTAGGTCAGTTCTATAGGAAAATGTTAGTATCATGATACTTATCAATACTGACTTGCTATTTAGTAATGGCATGATTGGAAGTAGGAAAAAATGACTGTAGGGTCACATGTGAGTCTCTTTTCTTTCTCTTTATTTTTCTTCTGAGCCTTGATGATGCATGCAACTCTATAAATTCTCCTTTGTCTTAAAACTCTAGGCATGCTTGTGAGGGATAAAAACCTATAAAAATGAGGGGAAGTGTAATGGGTTGAACTAATCCTAATCATCCTCATATGATGATTGAAAACTACCTAAACATCTAATAATCTAAGGAGAGAAATCAAGCCACATAGTTCTCCCACCTACTGTGATTGTACAATCATGTTCTTTATCTATGTTTATGTAGTTAATAATGTGGATTTGGTATTTGACAATGTTTGATTTGACTTGGACTTAGATTGCTTCAGACTTGGGTTGTGACTTCTCCTAGTTATGGGTTTGTAAATTGAGAATAATATGGTAGTTTTACTTAATGTGTAATAATATATAGATGTATATTAGATAAGTGCCCAATCCCCTTTTGATTGAGACATTGATTTGTTTATGTATGAATCTATTTTAATAATTTATCATGGCACTGACACACTAGGTTGATGGGAGAACCCTAAGGATGTTTTTTTTATATAAATAAGTTGGTACCAACCAAATCAGTTCAATATCAACTCTAGAGATGCTAACTAAATCTAAAAAAACTAATCTATTTACAAGTGGACTATATTAAGAGTTTTGAAATGTATATGTAAGATATTTGACATGTTTGACATAGACAATGATATTATCGAATATGTACAACAATAAAACAAAAGGGTTGACTCATAAAATAACATGCAAGTGTGAGATAATGGTAGATTAAGACCCTTGTCTAAGTCCTCAAGTCATGCATGTTAAATGCATGTCAATCTTGTCATTTCCAAGTATTAAAAACTATATTTTAGTATTTACATCCATAAACAATGTGTAATTCATATTTAATTAGATTTTGTTAGCGTAGGATTTTTCCCACTATGTGGTTTTACCTACATGGTCTGATTAGCTTGCTTAGGTTAATAATAGGTCATTAGGGGAATTAACTATAAGTCTTTTTATAATTGTGAGTTGAGTTAATTACCTTTTTTGGGTGACCTAATTTCTCATTATATAGTGTACCTTCATATGTAATTTTTGGCTAATGATTTTAAGATAATCTTTTAGTTATGAATACAAACTTCTTTTATTTGAGTTGTTCTTCAGATTTCTCTATTCCATATGGTATCAACTATGTGCATTCACTCCTATCCAAAAATATCCTTGATTGTGGCCCACTCTAACATGGTATTATAACTTTCTTGGTAGCTTTAATACTATAGCCTTTGTTGTGAGATCTAACATTCTATCTTGTTCAATGTTTTTTCATTGATTTCAATTTTCTAAGTTTTGATGGGGTTTCTTAAAAATCCATGTAAATATGCATATTTTTAACCTCAATAAATAATAAACAATGCCATTGAATTTGGAAGGTGGTAAAACCCTAGGAACAATTGTAAATATGACCTAGTTTTGTGATAGTCAGTTTTTGACCATTTTGGAGGGTTTTAACGTCATTTTTTGAATTATATAAAAATACATACATCCATTGAATTTGAGGAAAAACCATTTATGTGTTTTTAAATAAACCAAGTGGGTCTTTGTTGGTTTTTGGAGAAGTTGTAACAAATCTACAAATTTGAGGGTTTTCCAATCTTGATAGAATTCTTAACTCTCATGGGCAATTTTGATAGTTTTTGGAAGTTAATAAAATTTTACCTTGATTAAATTACTACCAAAATTTTTGATCTTTATTTCACACTCATCGAATCTACAACCCCTATCAAACACACCTCATGTTCTACCTAGTACAAAGCACACCTTGGGTTCTGCTTAGTGGAAAGCATGTCTTGGGTTTTGCCACATGCAAAGCATGCCTTGGGTTCTGCCTAGTGTAAAACATGCCTCAATTTTTTCTAGGTGAAAAACATGCCTCATATTTTTCTTAGTGATAAACATGCCTTGGGTTTTGCCTAATGCGAAGCATGCTATAGACTCTGACCACCATCTTTGCATGTGATGCCCAAGAAACCATCAAATCTAATTGAGTGAAAAGTGATACTGTTCATTTGAAAGTTGGAGGTATTTTTGGGGTGACATCACTTTCTCATAAATCAAAAGGGGGAGGAGGATCACTCATCATATCCCTTATCTCCTTAATCATATAGGAAATTATCCCTTAGTCACAACCAATCCAAGGAGGCTTAACTTTTCTTCACAAAAATTAGCCAAAATTTTTGCACATATAAAATTTATGCAAAGTGGAGATCATTATTTTTGTGAGCAATAAACATTCAAACTTCCATAAATTTTAACAAATAATTCCTTTTCAGGTGCCATTCTTTTTAAAAGTTATGAGTTTTTCAAGTTTTAGGCATTTATGATATTATCGTGCCTTGAAAAATTAAACCTCTGTATATTCAAAGAGTTACGCATTCTTAGTCTTTTAAGTACACATACTTGCTTCTACACCATGGATTAGAGTCAAGTTCCACTTACACCGCTCAACTATCATGAGTGGAAATTCAAAGTGCAAATCCTCTTAAGGAGCAAAGGCTTACACCGAATTAAAATAGGTATAAAAAAAGAATCGACACCTAATGCAAAGAAGGTGAAGTGGTTTAATAGAAGTGATGAAGCCTAAGGTCTTCTGTGCATGTCTATGTCCCTTGACATGATCTTTCATATTAAATATGTAGTTACTCATAACAAATTCTAGACCACATTGGAAATTTTTTTTGAGAAGGACATAATGAGGGGTCATGAATTGGAAAATGAGCTAATTAGTTTGATCCCATGTGATTTAGACACTATAAAGGACTTCTTCACAAAGTTTAAATCATTCAGATTATAGTTGAAACTATGCGACATTGACAAAAATGATGATCAATTGATTCTTTTCATCCTTTCCAAATTATGATCTAACTATTCTATCTCTGTTTCTACCTTCCATGCCTAAGTGTGCCCTTAGAGATAAATGGACCATGTTGTCCTTGGATGAATTTGTAACTAATTTGACTTGGGAATAAGACAAGCTTATTCAAATGGGTACACTGAAGTCCTTTAAATCGCATGCCTTAATTGTGAGTCATGACAAATAGAAGGCTTCTAGTAGCAAGGAGAAGAAACATAACAAGGACCTAGAACAAAGAAAGGGTCAAAAATTTGATGTCAAGTTTAATGCATCAAAATAGTCCTCCTCTTTAGAAAAGAAATCCAAAAAAGAATTTAATCACATGTGCCTACTACAATAAATCTGGGCATGTTGAATCTAAATGCATGAAGAAGCAGATTGACCAATTAACAATGATGATCAAGAAGCACAATATCAATGTTCTTGATTCTTCTAATCAGATTTCATCAACATAGGAGTGTTACAAGGCCAAAGATAATTAAAAGGGAAAAGATAAGGGCAAATCACTTGTTGTAGTTGTGTCCCAACCTTCCACATGGATAATTTATTCTAGTGCATCACACCACATGGCTTCATCACATGACATGTTCTCATCCTTAGAGCCTTGTTTTATGCCTTCCATTTTGTTGGGTGATGATACTTCCATAGAAGTTAGTGGGAGATGACATGTTGAAGTGAATGATGGGACATTTAAATATTTTTTTATGTGTTCCCTCATTATCTACCAATCTCTTATATATTTGTTAGATCACTCACATCAGTTCAGGTAAGAGAGTTGAGTTCACATCTAATTCAATGATTATTAAGGAAGAAAACAATGACTCAATTGTTTCATTTGGAAAATTAGATCACCAGTCATGATTTTATACTTTATCATGTTTTTCTCCCGATCAACCCTCTACTACACTACTCACTCATTTAGATGGGGTGAATACATTATGACATGAGAAATTTGGCCATCTCAACTATCGCTACTAGGAGAAACTCGATCATTATGACATGGTTTCAAGGTTACCATGTGTTCATTTTTGTGATGATGTTTACCAAGGTTGCATACTTGGTAAAATCCTAAGGAGAAGTATGCCAAAGGTAAATCATGGAGAACTACACAAATATTGGAGCTAGTTCACAATGACATTATTAGATCATTTCTAGGTCCTTCATTCAATAAGACTAAATACATGCTTACCTTCATCAATGAATTTTTGAGGTATACTTGAGTGTACTTTTAAAGCAAAAATTTGAGGTCTTTGATCATTTTTAACTTCAAGGCACTTGTAAGAAAATAGTCAGGTAATGCCATTAAGATTTTGTACATCAATAATGGTAGTGAGTATGTCAGCAACCATTTTGAGTAATTATGCACATCATATAGGATTGAAATACAATGTAAAATACCATATAGTCCTAAAAAAAAATGGTGTTGTAGAGCGTAAGAACAAGTCTTTGAAGGAAATGGCCAACTATATATTACAATCCAAGTCTCTTGCACATTAGTATTGGGCCAAGGCCATTAACTATGTTTTTTATATCCATAACTGAGTTCATCATTAAAACTTGAAAGGAATCACTCCTCATGAAGCTTGGAGTGGTTAAAAACCCACAATGAAACTCTTCAGAGTGTTTGGATCTCTTATTATGGTCCACATTCTGAAGAAAGAATGTAAGGCAATACAACCTCAGATTCATCCTTGCATCTTAGTTAGAAATATTGAGGGCGTTAGTGGATATAGGATTCTCCATCCCACCACTCAAGAGTTTTTCATTGAGATCAGTGTTTATTTTCAAGAGATTCCTTCAGATTCTACACATGACACTCCTCCCTTTTCCTTGAATGCACTAGAATTTAATGATAGTTCTGATAATTCATATATGCTTGAGTAGCTTCCCAATGACCCAAATTCTTCTTCTAGTTCTCATGATGAGAGTAGTGAAGAGGAAAAACCTCCTCCTTCTCCTATAATACTTTAGATGATGAAGAATCTACTCTTAACTCTCTGATCATTGATCATTTTTAGGCTGGACAAACATTGTAAAGTGTTGGCCAATGGGTTGGAGATCCATCAGACAATAGGTGAACCCATTCATAATTCTAGAATGTCCCACATGCTTTCATTTCATCCATTTTTGATCCAAAATCATTTCATAAGGCATCAGGCACTCTTGATTGCGATATTGTTATGGTTCTTTGATAAGGAAAAACACTTGGGATTTAGTTCCTCTTTCTAAGGGAGGAAACTTGTTTGATATAGGTGGATCTACCAAACAAAATTTGTAACATATGGGTCCGTAGACAAGTTTAAAGCATGTTTGGTAGCAAATGATTTTTCTCAGGTATTTGGCATTGACTATACTGAGATGTTTGCCCCAATTAAGAAAATGAAATCAATTTGAATCACTCTCACCATTACTTTAGCACAATGTTGAGATGTTCATCATATGGATGTGAAGAGTGCCTTTCTTCACAGTGACTTTAAAGAGGAAATGTACATGGAGCAACCACAAATATTTGTGAAATATTCCTTATTAATTTACAAACTTCAAAAATATATTTATGACCTCAAACAAGCTTCTCGAGCTTGGTATACCAAGATGGATTTCTTTCTTCTTTCAGTTGGATTCACTAAATGCAATTCTAATTTAAATGTCTAAATTTTATGGTAGGATGAGTCATTATTGATTATGTTTCTCTATGATGATGACCTATTGATCATAGGGAGTTCTTCATCCACCATCATAATAGTGAAAACTTCTTTGTCTAATAGGTTCTCAATGACTAACTTAGGATTTTTGCACTACTTCCTTGGGATTGAAATTTTTTAATTTTATTTTGGGATCACTATTACACAATCCAATTATACTCCGGATTTATTTAAACAATTAAACATAGTTGATAATAAACCAACTTCTACTCCCTTTCTATCTAGTGTGAAGCTTGAAGCTGATTGTCCATCTCCTTTGGTTAATGTTATCTCATATAGATGACTTCTTGGCAGTCTCATCTACCTTATGAAAATTAGACCTAATATTTCATATGCAATGGACATGGTCTCTAGATTTATGCAAGAAACACATGAGATACACTAGAAAGTAGCTAAGCAGATTATCCACTACACTTAGAGTACTCATAGTTTTAGGATTCACTATGGAACATGCATCGACGTTAACTTGATTGGTTATATATATTCAGATTAGGTTGGTGATATTCAAAATCATATGTTTAATTTATGCTAAAATTTCTCCTTTAGTTCAGGGATGATTAATTGGTCAAGAAAGAAGCAAAATGTAATCGCTTTATCTTTTACTGAGGTAGAATACATAAGAGCTATTAATACTGCCACTGAGGCTATTTAGCTTAAGTTTGGCATCCAATTTCAATGACCAACAGTCATATTATACAATAACCAAAACACAATCTAGATATGCAGGAATATGTTCCTCCATTAACAAACCAAGCATATTGAGATTCAAATGCATTTTATTTGGGAACTCTTCCATGAGCAAGTCATTAATCTCTAATACATCAAATCAACGGAGTAAATTGTTGATATATTCACCAAACCCTTCATTGAGAGTATGTATCTTCATTTGTGATCGCTTCTTGGGGTTAAAGTAGGTCTGACTTCTCCCTTCTTTGGGGGATCATCTCTATGTATTTGGGTACCTCACTAGGCCTTTGTGTTTGGGCCCAATTCTTCTACACACCTAAGCTATGCTTAAGATGGGGGGTGTTAGTGTAGTATTTTTTTCATTATATGGGTTTACCTAAACAGTCTAATTATATTGCCTGGGTTAATAATAGGTCATTCGAAAAAATGTACCTTAAGGCATTTTTTAATTATGAGTTGAGTTAGCTACCTTTTTTGGGTGACTTGATTTCTCACTATATAATGTACCTTTCTATGTACTTTTTGGCTAATTATGCTAATACAAGATTTTGGTTGTGAAGACAAGATTCTTTCATTTGAGTTATTCTTTAGATTTCATTACTCCATACAGGTTCAACTTTGTGTATTCGATCTTATCTAGATAAATACTTGACTGTGGCCCATTCTAACATATTTTCATTAATAAACAAAAACAAATCTAATTATAATAAGGAATATTCTAACATACTAGAAATATGTAAAGGCAGGGTTATGAGAATAATACTTAATTATTAAAAATCTATAGATAGTTAGAAGATGAAAATAATGGGAAACATATCTAGCCAACTCAGTGCACAAAACCTAGGAAAATTATGGCAAACAAAATTTTTTTCCTGGATGACGAGAACTATACCAATCCTATTTTGGCACTACAATGACTATACTAGGCCCTTCTTGAAAATTATAATATTATACAAAAAAACTTATGTGACCTTGTTCCTCTGCGCTTAGATTCTAAAAACATTGCTCTCATTTCTAAAATTTTGCATAGATTTCTAGAACATTTATCTCCCTTCTTGAAACCCTAATTAAGTCACAACTCAATTTTTTTTAAAAAAACAAGGGATTCATTAAGAGGTGTGTATTATCCCTCTTTTATTATTAGGCCTATACTCTTGATCAAGTTTGGAAAATAACATTTGATACATTTCAACAAGCAATTCTTGGTTGCAAGCCCTAATCCCTATGTAAATTTTCATGAGAATAAACAAGTGGCATAATGCAATATAAAAACTTTAATATTAAATAAAATTATACTCTAAATATTCAATTTATACTCTTGAATTAGTGTTATACTTATAATTATCATCTTTGATTTTGGTATTCAATTATTATTCACTTACTTTGTCTTCAATATGCACTATTGCACTTATGTATTTGTAGACTTCTCAAAATAAAATTTGGACCCTATTGGCATAAAAGTTGACACATGATGAGTAGGAACACTGATGAAAGATGAACTCAAGGCACGAAATAGCCAAAGGAAGGGTCAACAGGGCCAAAAAAAGAGGGAGCTAGGAACCTACTACATTCATGGTTAGACTAGGACCATACTGCCACCTTCCCAGAAAAAAAGCTATAATAACCAAAAGATGGGGAGAAATAACCCCAAAGAGGAGAGATAAAATAAGAGGAATGGGACGAATATTGGGCCTAAAATACAGGAAACATATGTTAATAAAATATTTATATGAACTAATGAAATAATAATAATAAAATAGACAAATACCTTAGAATAATGCAATTTGAAAACTAAAACTACCACATATACAAATAACGTGTTTTCAAGAATAAAGTCATAAGTGTCTAAAGCTTTATAAGAGACATCATGAGAATAAAATCTAACTATGGAGTCTTTAGGTACCCGAAAATTAAGCCACGTTAATTCATGCTTTGAAGCATCGTCTTCATTAGTATGTGTGGAGATTGTTACATGAGTAACAATCACATTAAAATAGGATAGTAAATAATTTCTAGGGATAATAGTTGATAGTTAATAGAAAAATTAACCTATTATTAAGGAGAGTGGTTATAAGATATTTCTTATATATTTATAATGTTCTTAATTAAATAAAATGTGTGAGGTTGATTGACCAAATTTTTTTGTGCTTTACATATTTGTGAACTTTAGATCCTATGAATATGGACTAATATCTATATTTGGTTTCAAGGTTCCCACCTCTTTGAGATTCCAACCTCTTTGAAAATTCAGGTTTGAAGTGAAGACCACATCCAATGTTCTCATCATTTGAAAGGCCTTTAATTTTTTATGTTAATATTGTTGCAACACAGACCAGTACAAAATTTATTGCCAATCATTTTACAGATTATATTATTATTTTGTGTGAGTATATTTTGGAGGGTATTTTTTATTTCATTGTACAAACATTTGCATTTGGGTCACATTCAGATCTGGTTTTTCTGGTATTATTCTAGAGCATTCCATACCTGGGCATACAGGAGTTATGGGAGAGAGTGATTTTTGTGGCATTGGATTCAACTCTCACAATAGCTGTGACCTGAGTTCTAGATTTTGATAGATAAGACATGCATTAGATATGGGGATGCTTTATTCAGCTCAAAGCTCTAGCTCGGCCAAGCCCAACTTCACATAACTTGTCCTGCTCAAGAGTGTCTTATCATGGCATAGTCCGAGTGCTCCATAGCTTGGTATTTCATTACATACCCCTCAACTTGGCATTTGATTCAGTCTCACCACAGGGCGACCTGACTCAGTTTGTCCCTATCACACGATGCCTCCATATCAAACCTCAAGCTCCGTCCAACGTCGAGATCGATTCATCGACTCGGCCCTTATCCTCCAACGTCAATCTCAACAAAACCCTCGAATCTCACCATTCTACCATCCTTTATCAGCTAATAAAACTACCTGCGCACCTTTCGCTCCTTCCATAACTATTTTGAACCTCATATGGAATGTCAAAGGAGAACCAAAGCTCCAAATCTTCAATCCGCGATGGAAGAGTCCTGATCCTAGGTTTTTGAGTCAATTTATGTTTAGATAAATTGACAAGTGTCCTGGATATTTAAAGAGTTTAAATTGAAAATAAGTCATCATTTTTATTAGAATATAAATTTATTTAGAGTTATCAATTTAATATTATTTTAGTGTTGACAGTTGTCATTGTGTCGATAATAGTCTCTTTTGTATGCGTCACTGTCAAAAGATTCAAATAAATCAATATTAAAGGCATTTTTAATAAACCATGTATGATGCTATTTTAATGTAATAATTTTCCCAATTCAATGTAAAATCAGACATTATTGGGGTACCAACGTTTGTAAGTTAAATTTGTAAGGGGGTAATATAGAGATGGTTAGTACATGTGGTTCTTTTCTCATGTTCACATTAAGTGGGGGAATGTTAGGAAAAATTATGTTAGCGCTCACATTATTAAGTGTGAAATATTAAAATGTGTTAGTATGTGTGTATATTATTATGTGAGTAACAATCACACTAATATAAGATAGTGAAAAATTTTAAGTAAAATATGTAAAGTTGATTGACCAAAACTCTTTGTGCTCTACACATTTTTGAGCTTCGGCTCTTATTGAATATGGACTAAAATCTATGTAGTTGTATCACTTGCATATCCCTTTCATTGCCTTCTAACCATAGGTTGTAACTTATGCCTTATTTTTGATTTATTTGGACTATAATTATATACTTGTGTTCTATGCTCTTGTTTTTATTTATAAAATTTGGTTCCTCACACATGAGGAATTATTCTTTCTTATTCTTTTGGAAACTCTTTATCTCCATAAATTGTAATAACTTTTCCCTCATGTCCCAATTTTAGACATTGATGCATAATGGAGGGGATTACTTTCATTTTATGTATCCAATGTCTTGTAACACATTAAATGGTATAATACTAGGTACAACTTGTAATAAGCTTTGAATTATTTTTGGACCAAATTTGATAAGAAAGATAGTACAATAAATGGGTTATGGGTTATTTTGCTTCAACATTATATAACTTTGTATAACCATTTAAGTGTATGGTATGAACCAAATTTGATAAAAAAGATAGTACAACAAATAGATTATTTTGCTACAACATTATATAACCTTGTATAACCATTTGAGTGTATGGTAAGTCTTATTTACAAAGGCCAAGATCATAAATAAATTCATGAATGCATGAATTCAGATTGAAATAACTGTATACCATTATCCCTTCCTTATCATTTCCATTTATAAGGGTCCTTATAAATTAAGGACCATTGAATGAACTATCACGTGGAATATCAATTTGGCAAAAATAATCTAAAAAATATATTTGTTTGTTTTATTTGAGTGAATAACATAAATAAATACATGAATGGGATGTTAGATTTCATGATTAAGTATCACTTTATTTCAATCTCCCTTGTTAAACACGTGAAATTTTGACTTATCATCATGTCATTTGTGATTTGGAAGAGGATCAATATAAATCTTTAAATATTATGTTGGATGAAAATTAATTCATTCAAATTGGAATTGACTCCCTCTACTTTAATTGTATTGATCTGAATAAGATCTTGGATCTTATGCTTTAAATCCATGCAAGTATTTATTGAACGACCTTAGAAACTATGATAATCACAAAATTCATTTAAGTCATTATTTCTAGGCATATGTCTTGAAAGATCAAACTCCCTTATTGGAGGTAAGGTAGCCATATGACACTCAAATTATATATTTAAAACATGTTCTGGGCACTCATTAAGCCTTTGATATGGTTATTCTATGGAGTCAACTTCATTTTTA
Source organism: Torreya grandis (assembly GCA_037957365.1). NCBI lineage: Eukaryota > Viridiplantae > Streptophyta > Pinopsida > Cupressales > Taxaceae > Torreya > Torreya grandis. The sequence continues at coordinate 2,514,935 of JARHVA010000228.1, read as the reverse complement.
TAATCATACTTTGTTTGAAATATATCATAATTATTGTTATTCTTAAAGTTTGACTTACTTACAAACTAAAAGCATTGGAAAAATAAGGCACATTATGGGAGTGTTTAATAAAATTGGTATATAAGAGTTTGATTTCAAATTCTACAACTTGACAAAACTCATCAAAATAAGAGTAATAATTGAACACGAATTAATAACTAGAAGCAAACTATCAACAAACAAATTTTGAATCTCATTATCTAGTGGTTCATAACTAATTTTAGTAACCAAAATCTTAAAACTAAACATACAATCACTAATATGTTCATTGTCTCTTTGTATAATTTGAGATAATTTTACTAATTTTACCTTTTGACCATAACTAATTTTAAAATGAGCTAGGAAATAATTAAGTAGAGTAGTGAAAAAAAATGCACATATTAACTTGGCAGATGATCAATTGAATAATATTTTAGAATGATTGGAAATAACTTGATAAAAAAACATATCATCCTAAAAAAATCTAGACAAGAAACATGGAATTGTCTAACATGATTTAACGTGTCTCCTTTTCCACCAAACATTTCAAAATTTAGAGTAATAGAAACTATTATGAAAAGGGGTACAAGTACTTCATAAGCATAAGGGTTTTAAAGAATATCATTTGAAGTGATTCTATTATTTGGTTTATAGTACCTTTGGAAAGGATTTTCAATTCAGTTTGTATGTCACTAAGATATAAATCATAGTAGTCATTTTAGGATTTGGATAAGAATAAATAGGTCGACGAGTGACATAAGTTATAATAGAATAATTTTAAAAAATTATTGGATTAACAACATGTGAAGAAAATATGAAAATATTGTAAGCTAGCATGTCGATAATTTTTCATCCAAATAACCCAAAAAAAAATAGATACTTTTTTTAAATATGTAACAAATAACATTTCCAAAGTTTGTTGATACAAATATGAAAAATGATGATTCAAACATAAGTAAATTTTATACACACAATCAAATGATACCAATCACAATAAAAAATAAAATAAAATCAGAAATTCAATTTACCATTACGTAATCATTATCTTGATTCACACATAACAAACCTATTTTTCACAAAATATCTCTTCACACATAATAACTATATATTCAATATAATTTCAAACATAAAAAATCAACAACATGCAGATGCCATGCATACTTGAAATAATACTAATAAGCATCAACAGAAGGAAAGAAATCAATTATGATTTTATATTACCCCCATTCAACTATTAAGTTGGTTTTACCTTATATCTACATCTTAAAGGAGAATCCATTTAAGTTTATTAACATAGAAATCATAAATTTTGTCTACATGTTATATTTCAAGGTGCACACATAAGTTATTTCATAATTATTTTTTTATGATTATATAATAATCAACATGAAGAATTCATAATATAAGTATGTGCATATACCATTTATACAAGGAAAATAAGTCCAAAATGATAGTGGAAGTTTTGTTTGTCTAAAATAACATTTTCTATTCTAATGTTTCTTATTCATTACTTGAATTCACAAATTTAATTACATAATGTTTAGATTATCATTTAATAGAAACCTTTTTGTTGGTGTTTTCAATCATGATTTAAGAGTGGAGGGTGGGTTTAGTGTGTCAAGTGGCCATGCCGCCCCCCCCCCCCCCCCCCCCCCCCCAAAAAAAAAAAAAAAAAAAATACTTGTTCTCTTGTTAGTATGACTTATTTTTTAGAACAAAATTCCAATGGCTCATTCTCATTACTCTAGACTCGTTTGACACACTTTTTTTTTTCGAAATTACCTAATTTTACATGACCTTTCTAAATTTGGACTCTGTTTGTCCTCATTTCATGTAGATTTATCATGAGAGATAAATTTTATCACATGAGAGTTTCCAAGCCCATTTTTTCATTAGATTATTCAATATTGAGTACTTAAATCTTAAGAGATATTTTGGTGCACTTGTGGTTTACATCGTGTTCTTTGTGCAAGAATGCTTTTTTGACACACTTGCATCCTATTTCAATAATTTGTTTTAGTTTTGTGACCTTTTCATGGATATAATGCGAGTCATTTATACTGTGTCCCAATTGTATTTTGGCCACCATTTTTTTTGAACCACATGATTTTTCTTATTATACACAACAATGTAGTTCTTATATAATAAAAATGCAGCTATTTTTCTTCACTTTGTATATGGTATCTTGTAGACACCAACATTGTGTCAACCCCCCCTTGGTCCCCTTCTAAACGTTAACACACCTTATTAATTTAAAATAAAATACTTATTTTAAATTAATGACCTCACCTAGACACCTCACCTTGGACACCTCACCTTGGACACCTCACCCTAAGACTATTTCTTACCCTATGAGTCACCCTGAGACTAGGTCATCTAAATCCTAACTACCCATGACCTATTATAACCCCCTCTTAACTCCTTAACTAACTTCCACACCTCATAAGCCATTATTTTGACCGTTCTCCAATGGCAAAGGCACTTGGCAGATGGAGAAACTGGCCAAGAGCTCCCTTTTACCTATTCTCCCTCCACCGACGTCGGTCAACCCTCAGCCGATGCCAGCATAACCACTGACATTGGTTACATAACCTGAGCTCTAACATTGAGCTAGCCCCCCACCTCTTGGAAAATCGATGTGCACACTCTGAGACCAAGCATCAGAATTTGACTATCGCTCTCCTGGATACCGAAGCTCTGCACAAGTCACTCCAAACATTGGATTGAAACACTGTACAAAGACCTCAACATCAGCCACAATAGGAATAAGCATTCTGACAGCTCTGGTTCTTTACCGAATAGAGCTAAGTATTCTGTCTCATTTCAGTATTTTAGAATACATTGGTAATTAGTTTCCATTTGATATTTCTAAGAACTGTTGAGAAACCTGGCTTCTTCCATAGAGAGGTTGAAAAGCCTTCCTCTTATTCTTACCCTCTTCTCACACCTACCCTCTACTGTTACCCTTCCTCAGACCCTATTCACTTCCCCACAACCCTGCAAAACCCTTTAAATTTTCACAGACTCTTTTGTCGACCACATACATATTCTAAAACCCGTCTAAGGCCCATTGCCCCTACCAACATCGATAACAAAAATGACATTGGCATAATTGACCCAATCGACCTTGACAGTCCTACCGACGTCAACGACTATGACAGACAGACTGTAGAGAACATGTACGTGTTATCTACTTTCTCTTTCTTAGTCTTTCATCATTTCTTTTTATACAACACTCTTTTCGTTAAATAGTGGACTGTCATCCCTTACGGAGCTTTACGCTTCGGGTACCGAGCACCTAGCTTGGCAGTCCACCATATCCTCCTCTAACATTCTCCTTATTTGAGTTTCTTTCATATTGCAGGTGTTTCCTCCACAGCCAAAGATGAGCTCCCACAAAGCTTGGATACGGTGCGCAACTTAATCTGGGTAACGTCAAACCCCTAACCTTTAACCTTTAGTTTCTTCCTTCTTCTGAATGTAAATGTAGAAAAATATAGAGAAACATTCTGGCATGCCTGGTGGGACACTTGGAGTTTTCCTTGGGTTCATTCTTCTTCTTTTAAAAAAACAAACTTTCATATAGGTGCATTAGAAAAGTATTCTCTTCTTGCATCCTCTCTTCTATCTTTTTGTTTCAAAAAGAAACCATTAGCAGAAGTTAAAAAGAACATTTCTTTTTCTTCTTGTAACTTCTTGCATGCATCATAGAGTAGTGAAAAACTCATACTCTTAACCTCTTATCCATATTGTTTGCATTTGAACAACATATTTCGATTTGGGTTAAAAACTCCTACATTTCATTCTTGCTTGGATGCATATTTAGCCCACTTAGTAATTAAAAGCATTATGAATAAATCGTAGTGCACAAATGTTACACAACCAAACCACAATCACATCAAATTAAACACTTAAACTTACTTGAGACAAGGCCCATCTAGGATTTCATCACCTAGCAGATACCTTACCCCAACTGGCGATCCTACTTGGACTTCACTACCAAGAGGAGGACCCACTCTGTTCTTTGGCAGAGTATAAACTATAGGCAAGGTATATATTGGCTAAGCGGCCCAGCTTGGCTCTGGGTTCGTGAAGTGAAGGGAGCAAGCCCCAGCACCAGGCCATGTACTAAACCTAACACAGATCTTTGTGCACCAAAACATAACCTGAAACCATCCATAGACTTCTTCTCTAGGACCCGTTCTACAAGCCCAACTCCCAACACATTCTATTAAGGCATAAGCCACCACGAATCTAAAATTTATTTCTAGGAATCTAATGTTTTAGAGGTAGCTTGCCTAATCATCTATTTTATTATTTTTATCTGATTGTTTGAGCTGGTAAGGTCGCATAATTTTGAACTTTAAAAACAACTCAAAATTTCTCCTTCTTCCAAAAACTATCAATTTTCTGTGTTTCTAGAAATTACACAGAAACCGACATCAGTTTCTCCACCGATGTCAGCAACTTTTTATAACCAATATCAGTTAAACAACCGACATCGGTCACTATCAACAAATTTTCCTTCCAAAACAACAAGCTTAAAATCCAACTTTCTTACTGTTAAACATAAATTATGGTTTTCTGAAACTGAAACACACAATTTTTGGAACCTAAACCCATTTCACCTTTGATGGTTTTGACACGCAGTCAAGCCAAATCTCTTATTGACCATGCAAGTCAACAACCACTCCCACCTTCGCCCTTCATACCAAGTCATCTAATGGAGTATACTTCAGACACCGAGCGTACTCCTATCCAACCTACCCCCGATCAACCTCCTATTGTTCCCAAAGGGGATCAAGCTTTTGAGAGATTCCTTGACCACAACGTCAAGGCTCTCCAACATTATTTCGCTAGAAGCCAAACGCGAGATCCTTTGGGTAATCCTATTTATGGGATGCCAACTTCTTTGGTTGAAGTGGCAATGATATCAACAGCATCTGCTACCCAACCTATAGTCACTCAGGCCATTGCCTCGACCAATAAACCAACCATGGCCAACGTTCAAGATTTGGCCTCCCCTTCTATCCTTTCTGGCCCTACCTCCATCGGGGTTTTCATACCCCCTCAACCACAAACAATTCAACCAAGTTTGACACCTTTCCAGAACTTGATTGTCTCTATCCCATCCACTCTTGCACCCATAAACATGAGAGTGACCAATTATCCTTTAGCCAGTGTCGCCACCATTCAACCACCCTTGGCAGCATCTAGTCAAGTTGTGCCCTCCAACTTCATGGCACAAGCCCCCTTGGCCTCGACATTAGCCCCTATGACAAACTACCAATATGTTGTGCCTACACAAATGCAACCAAGTACATCATACACCCCTCCAAATGCCTTCCAGGTACCCTATAACTTAGGGGGTGCCCCTCATGCCAATCCATCTGCCGATCTAATAAAGATGCTGATGGATAAGATGTCCAACCTTGAGACATCTATTTCAAGTTCAAAGAGTGTTCTTTCGTATGAACAAATCTGCAATGAACCCATTCACCCTTCAGTTCCCATTTGACCATACCCTAGCCAGTGGGAACTCCTAAAATTTACTCGCTTTCAGAGTAAAGAGGACCCACAACAACATCTGCGAGCATTTAGACACACTTGTTACCTCATAGCACACGATGATGTGTTATTACTTCGCACATTCCCCATGTCACTTGCTAGTGCTGCCCTTGATTGGTATAACTCTATTACCAGTCATTCTCTCTTTACCTTCACTCAACTCACTCAGCTATTCCTCGACCATTTCTAAATTAACATCACCAAGAAGGTCTCCATCACAGACCTTTATTCTATTAGACAATTTGACGATGAGTCAATAGCTAACTTCGTCGCCCGTTGGAGAGGTTTGATTAACCAACTCTCCTTCTCACTACCTCAACCTGAGCTCATTGAGCTCTTTTCAAGAGCATGTGTGAAGCACATCTCGTCTACTTTGCGTGTTCAAACTTTCCGCACATTCGATGAAGCTTTCACTATGGCCCGAAAGCTTGAACTCCGTGTAGTCGAAGAAGATAGGGTCAAACTGCATAGCAAAAATACTAACGTAAAATCCAATGACCCTTCTTCTTCTAAACCTTCTTCTTCCCACTCCAAGTCCAAGGGATCAGCAAATGCTATAGTCCTTAGGTCATAGTCTTCTACCACCACCAACCAATTTGAACCTTCCACATCACAAAACATCATAAAACAATTCCAACAACGGTATGTACAGCGTCAATACACTCCAATAAGAGAATCATACGCTTCCGTATTAGATAAACTAGTAAAGCGGGGAGTCCTTAACCTCCCTCAAATTTGACCTATCCAATTTGACCCCTCACGAGCCATCCCTGCATGGTATAGGGAAAATGACTTTTGTAACTATCACCGTGTTTAGGGTCATGACACAGACAATTGCAAAACCCTTAAAAACGTTGTTCAAGACATGTTAGACAAAGGAGACCTTGTTTTGGATAACCCTAATGCACTGGCCAACCAAAACATGGATGTCTTTAGGCAACCATTTCCTAACCATCCCCCAAGCCAAAATAATGTTCAGACCATGGCCGATGACCTTCAAGAATGCAATATACGCACGGTCGACATGGTCTCTCTTTTCATTCCTAACCAACCTCTCCCACAATCTGAAGAGGTTAGTCAACCCATTTCTCCACCACAGGTAGAAGAGCCTATTCTACCCATATCACCCCCACAACATCAAACACCTCCTCCACACATACTTATACCTCATGAGGAACCCATATTACCTGTTCCTCTTGCCTCGACCTTCCCTCTTCTTCTACCATTGGAAGAAGTTACCATTCATACCCCACACCCTCATGTAAAAGGGGCCATAATTCCTCTACTTCACCCTTTAGAGGAGCCTTCCTCTCCTATTTGTCCTCCATCAATGGAGGATAGTCCTCCATCCACCCCCTTTCACACGTAGGAGAGTCCACTTTGACCTCTCCCATATAGAGGATACTTTGATGGTACCAATGCCAACGGCCCAGCCCTCATCCTTCTTATTACCAATGGAGGATCATACTTTCTACACTCCTAGACCACACGTGGAAGGCATGATCATCCCTGTGCTCTATCCTCTCGAAGAGCCACATTCTCTAATCCCTTCTCCACCGAGAGAAGAACTTGCCACCTCACCCACTTCAGTCGAGGAAGATTTGGTGATGGTTCTCTCTCGCCTTTGGCTCAAGATCACTGCGTCCAACATGTTTTTGCTCTCACAACTGCCCAAATCCTCCAAAAAACCGACTGTAAAACCTTGCGTGACATCATCTAAAACCTTCCCTCAATTGGCAGAAAACTTAGGATTTATCCATTCTAAGAACCTAAAACATGAGGCATTATGGGAGCGACTTAAGGCTCCTTATCTTGCACATCCCGCTTCATCTTATACTGATGATCCTTCTGCGATAAATTACCTCGAAGTCTCTGATGAGGATTGGGCTTCCACTACCAAATCATCAGAAGCTCAACCTTCCATGTCTAAATCCAAACCCTCATAGGCATTCACCATGCCGAAACAGATTAACTCTCTCGGTGGTCACCCTATATCAAACCTCACTCACCCACAAGTGAAGGTAGATTTGAACGTCGCCCCACAAAATAGTAGTCCTCACACCAAAATAAATAAGGGTGCTAAACCATGTCAGAGAACTTCTCCCCCACCTTCACCATTGCCCTCTATTTTGGGTCCACATCCTTCCACTTTAACATGAGTGCTCCCTATTCCAACACCTCACAAAAACAAACTGCCTCCATTACTCCCTCTACCTGTCAAAAACATACTTCCTCCAAAAAATTTGACATATCTCACCAAGAAAGTGCCATCTACGCATGTGGCCACACCACCAACTAAAAAAGTGGTGTGAAAAACTCCTCCTACAACTCCTAAACAGAAGTTAACCCCTACTGCAATAATGAGCATTGACCCATTAGTGGGTTCCTATGCTTCACTTCTATGCTGATTGTTGCAGTCGTCTAGCATCATTCTCCCACCCATTAAGCCATACCAACCTCTTGAATCAAAACCATCTTGGTTCGACGACACTCAAGTCTATTGGTAGCATCGCACACCTGGGCATGATACTGAGCATTGCTGTGCCCTTAATGTTGTCATTCGCCAACACCTAGAAAAGGACACCCTTCTCATTGGGGATCCTCTTGACCACCCTTTTGATAAATTACCGACACCATCCCATGCCTCCCAAACCTCTTCACCTAAATCAGGATCCCAACACGAGATTATGGTCCCTCTACCACCTTCTCCCCCTTTATTTGAAATCAACACAATTAATGTGACCACCAGGTCCCAAACTCTAAAGGATAAAGGAAAAGAACAAGTTTTTACCCCTTCGACATATCTATTTTCCAAGCCCTCTCAACCACCAAAACCCAAGATTTCTATCTTGGGCACATCTAAACCAACATCTCCAGAGGAAATTCCTCCTAACCTCTCTAGTCCACATGATGTTTGGTATAAAAAACTTGTTGACTACTTGACTTATTCTATCATTCCTCCTCACTTCCCTAGCAATAGACGATGGGATTTTATCAAAAGTACTGCTCGATACACCATGCTAGGGGGTCTTCTCTACAAACGAGGCTTAAACGGCCTCCTTTTCTGATGCCTAACCACTACTGTGACATCTCATGCCATCAACCAAGTCCATGATGGGATTTTTGGGGGACATTTCAGTAGTAACTCGGTTGCAAAGCGCATCTTCTACTTGGGCTATTATTGGCTCACTCTTAACCAAGACTGTAGTGACTATGTTCAGCATTGTATTAAATGCCAGCAACATGCTAACCTACTTCACGTCCAATATCGCATCAAGCATGTCTACAACAAAAATTTGAAAAAGCAAGATTTCAAAATTGGAGATCTCGTCCTTAAAGAAAACCAACATGTGACCAATATGGAAAGAAGAAAATGAGGCAAGTTTGCTCCTAATTGGCTTGGACCTTATATAATAACACACAAGTATGGATCAGGGACTTATCATCTGTCTTCTCTTGAAGGCCAACCAGAACCTGAGCCCCTTAATGGCTTGCATCTGCAACCATTCTACTGTTAACCAAGTAATCATTCACTTGATGTTTAACTTGAGCTCATCCCTTGAGCAACCCCTATCATCCTCATTCTTATTCCTTTCAACCCTTTTTCCCTACAAACATTACTTAACCCCTTTTTAAGCATTTATGCTTTGTCCTAATAAAAAGGGAAACCCTTAAACCTCTATAGTCTAGTCCATTACTAAAAATTTAGTCAATAGAAAAATATAAAATTGGGATGCCTAAAAAAACATTAAAATGTCATAAATTATGAATGTAGACTGCTCCCTTGAAGGATAATTGCATAATTGCTGTAATTAATAGACTGCTCCCTTGAAGGACAGCTATTCAAAGACATCAACATACAACACAAAATATAGACCACTCCCTCGAAGGATGGCTATGCCCAAATTTTGCTACCATAACAACACCCTCTCAAAAGCTTCTGGCATCGATTAGCTTCACATGACCACAAAAAAAAAACAACATCCCCAAGTAGACTTCCTGCATTGATCAATCTACCAAAAAAAAAAAAAAAAAGACTGACAAACTATTAAGTTATGGACTTGCCTATAGTCGTTCTGAGGGTCACCTATAAAAGGGGCAAAGTTATCCTTGCTAAAAAGGGTTATGCTATCCTCAAATATCACATAATCACACCTATTACCCCAACATTCTCAAGGGACTTTGAGCTCACTTAGCGTCAAGTGATTAGAGCACTTTTCTAACACAAACCAATGGTCAAATGACGTAATGCATGAACGGGGATTTTTTTTGCAACAACCCTATCTATGCTATCATTATGGTCCTTGTCAATGAAAGAGCAATGCGTCTTTCACTTCTTATACACCTTCGTCACATACCAAAACATACAACCAAAACATTTTCTACCACTAACATAACATCATGATTTATTTAATGCAAATACCAATTTGTGTTATATAAATTATCATAGCCCATTCACATTAGTTTCTATGGAAAACAATACACATGGAAACTACCAACCACACACAATTTATGTCAAGCATATACCATCACCAATATGGAAACTTGCTGAAGCATAAATAATCTCATTTCATTTTTAGCATACACCATCACCAATATGGAAAATTGCCAAGGATGAAAAACCACATAACCCATGTTACAACATACACCATCACACAATATGAAAAAGGCTGTAACATCATCATACATTCATCATTTCAAACATAACCAAAACAACTATCAACCAAACACAATTTATGTCAAGCATATACCATCACCAATATGGAAACTTGTTGAAGCATAAATAAACTCATTTCATTTTTAGCATACACCATCACGAATATGGAAAATTGCTAAGGATGAAAAACCACATAACCCATGTTATAGTATACACCATCACACAATATGGAAAAGGCTGTAACATCATCATACATTCATCAATTCAAACATAACCAAAACAACTATCAACCAAACACAATTTATGTCAATCATATACCATCACCAATATGGAAACTTGTTGAAGCATAAATAAACTCATTTCATTTTTAGCATACACCATCATGAATATGGAAAATTGCTAAGGATGAAAAACCACATAACCCATGTTACAACATACACCATCACACAATATGGAAAAGGCTATAACATCATCATACATTCATCATTTCAAACATAACCAAAACAACTATCAACCAAACACAATTTATGTCAAGCATATACCATCAACACTATGGAAACTTGCTGAAACATATATAAACTCATTTCATTTTTAGCATACACCATCATGAATATGGAAAATTGCTAAGGATGAAAAACCACATAACCTATGTTACATCATACACCATCACACAATATGGAAAAGGCTGTAACATCATCATACACTCATCATTTCTAACATAACCAAACCAACCAACAACCTCTTTGACTCTTCTTCCCTTTTTGGGAGAACTACATTGGCCTGAGGCCCTTAAAATAGGGGCTATGTAGGTAGCACTCAGTTGACATGGGGTCTTCTGAGGTTAGCTCAACCATTCGTTCGTTCGTCTACCTAATAGACCAACCATATAACCTTTAACCATGACTTAACCTAGTCAAACCCAATCCATAACCTACCCTCTTCTTCCCTTTTAGGGAGAACTACATTGGCCTGAGGCCCTTAAAATAGGGGCTATGTAGGCAGCACTCAGTTGACATGGGGTCTTCTGTGGTTAGCTTGGCCATTCATTCATTCATCTACCTAATGGACCAACTATCTATACCAACCCAAAATCATGACCAAACAATCAACCCTGACACTGTAGAAGTCACCTTAGACTTCTCATGGGGCACATTAGAGATCACATATATCTCCTTAACCACAACAAACAATACTTGAGATCACTTATATCTCAACCTGACTCGACCAATGACCTTGGAGATTGTGACTATCTCCTCAAACCATGACCACTTTCGAGACAACTTTGCCTTGGTTGTTTTGATTACATATATGCTATCTCATGAATAGTTAGCAAATTATACGCACCCCACATTATGCCCCTCATATATATTGTCAGATCACGACCAAGTTGATCCCCAATATTTGTGACATTTTTGTGTTTTCCAAGAGCACTTCCTAGCCCAGATACTTGGAACACGATGACCATTGGAGCTACAACTTTGATTGTTTAACCCAATCAGCTACCACTAATAAGCTAGGGACTGGTTACTTCAATTTTAGTGCTCCTCGACTATTGGAGCTACAACTTTGATTGTTTAACCCAATCAGCTACCACTAATAAGCTGGGGACTGGTTACTTCAATTTTAGTGCTCCTCGACCTTGCCTGCGACAATTTGACCTACCTATCAAGTGAAGTGGTATATGCACAAGCTCAACTATTGCAGCGTTCACACTCCAACCTCACCCTACCCATCCACTGCCTATCAAATCGGCACCTGATTTCAAGTTCTCTTCTCTCGATTCCCGCTTTGAGGGGGAATACCTCATCCCATACCTGGGGTAACCTACACCTATTTTTGTCTTGCAGTTCGTCAAAATAAACCACAAGACAAAAGGGGGCAAATGTAGACACCAACATTGTGTCAACCCCCCCTTGGTCCCCTTCTAAACATTAACACACCTTATTAATTTAAAATAAACTACTTATTTTAAATTAATGACCTCACCTAGACACCTCACCTTGGCCACCTCACCCTAAGACTATTTCTTACCCTATGAGTCACCCTGAGACTAGGTCATCTAAATCCTAACTACCCATGACCTATTCTAACTCCCTCTTAACTCCTTAACTAATTTCCATGCCTCATAAGCCATTATTTTGACCATTCTCCAAAGGCAAAGGCACTTGGCAGATGGAGAAACGGGCCAAGAGCTCCCTTTTACCTATTCTCCCTCTACCGACGTTGATCAACCCTTGACCAATGCCGACAGAATTGTTGACGTCAGTTACATAACCCGAGCTCTAACATTGAGCTGCCCCCACCTCTTGGCAAATTGACACACACACTCTGAGACCAAGCATCAAAATTTGACTATCGCTCTCCTGGCTACCGAAGCTCTACACAAGTCACTCCAGACATTGGATTGAAACACTGTACAAAGACCTCAACATCAGCCACAATAGGAATAAACATTATGACACCTCTAGTTCTTCAATGAATAGAGCTAAGTATTCTATCTCATTTCAGTATTTTAGAATACATTGGTAATTAGTTTCCATTTGATATTTCTAAGAACTATTGAGAAACCTGACTTCTTCCATAGAGAGGCTAAAAAGCCTTCCTCTTATTCTTACCCTCTTCTCACACCTACCCTCTACTGTTACCCTTCCTCAGACCCTATTCACTTTCCTGCAACCCTGCATAACCCTTTAAATTTCCATAGACTCTTTTGTCGACCACAGACATATTCTAAAACCCGTCCAAGGCCCACTGCCCCTACCGACATCGATAACAAAACTGACGTCGACATAATTGACCCAATTGACCTCGGCAGTCCTACCGACATTGACAACTGTGACAGACTGACTATAGAGAACATGTACGTGTTATCTACTTTCTCTTTCTTAGTCTTTCATCATTTCTTTTTATACAACACTCTTTTCGTTAAATAGTGGACTGTCATCCCTTACGGAGCTTTACGCTTCTGGGACCAAACACCTAGCTTGGCAGTCCACCATATCCTCCCCTAACATTCTCCTTATTTGAGTTTCTTTCATATTACAGGTGTTTCCTCCACATCCAAAGAGGAGCTCCCACAAAGCTTGGATACGGTGCGCAACTTAATCTGGGTAACGTCAAACCCCTAACCTTTAACCTTTAGTTTCTTCCTTCTTCTGAATGTAAATGTAGAAAAATATAGAGAAACATATCTAACATGGCCTCATTATTAGGACCCTATTGAGGAACTAGTTAATCTTTTTCACATGGCACTAGGAAAAATTAATTCTACATTTTTGAACATCTTATCCTTTAATAGATTTGTAACACTCATGTAGACATTTGTTATGAGTTTAATGGCCCTATTTAATAGTATTTTGTTAGTTTCACCTTCCAATTTTGCTTGTGCCATTCTTTTTGAGACATATTCTAAGGCCCATTTCAACATGCCTTATTACATTTTATAAAGGACATTCTTTTTCTCATCTATATTTTCAACACTTTGACAATTTTTTGAAATCCTTATAGTGATTAAATTTTAGTATCCTCGACATCTGTTTAGTGTTTGAATAATGGATTCTTACCCCCCATGAATATTTATTCATTCACTCCACTCATTCAACATTATAGGGGGTGTTCTTATACTACCTTTTTTTGGGTGTTTTATGTAGCTTTCTTGGGCATCCTTACATCACATCTAACATCTAATTTTAGTAGGTCTTTAGTGGTGAATCCACCCATGTAGTGGATCTCTTTTTATGGATTCAACCCATCCAAGGAAATCATCTTTAAATATATTGTACTATTTATTACATGTTGTATTGCCTTCTTGGGTATTATTGTAGCATATCTCAGCACTTTTTTATACTTATGTTGATTTTAGTGATATTTATTATACACGAGTACATCATTAGGCTTGGTGTCAAGACCCATTTTAGATGTTTAGCCTCAATTTTTTACACACTCTCTATGTTTAACTAAAGGTGATTTTGATGTAAATTTATAATTACACCATAAGATTACTTAGTTATCAAGTAATTATCTTAATATTTCTTATTTTTTTTATCTAGAAGGTAATCCTAATTGTAAATACAACTTACACTAAAGTCTAAGTGACATACATAGTTTCACTAAAGTCTAAGTTACACACTAATATGGAATATGTGCAATGAATTAAATATATGCAATCACTTTAATTTATGCAACCAATTACATTTATGAGTCCCTTAAGAGTCTATAAAATCAAGGCTCTCCCTTACTTTCAACTAAAAATTAGAGAACATAAACTAAGAGGTTCATTGTATTTTTATGCTAATACAAGTTATACAATAATAGTGGTATATTTTTATACCTGAATATCCATATCTCTTTCTTTTATGTGTGATGTGAATTATGTCTAAAAGATATATATTTGATCCTAACTAATCCAAAATTCTAATACTTTTTATAATTAACCTCAAGTTGACAAGGAAATAATAATATTGTCCAAAAAAATAGTTCTAAAATACAAGATATTCTTTCAAATACATTGTTAAAAGGAACATTTTCAATAATATGGACTTATCACTAGTCTAATTAAAAAAAACATCATCATAAATATGCCTACATTATTAAAATTTTTATAGTTCTAAATTCTTTCCATTCCAATAGATGGGGAAGAAATCCAAATTATTACCATACTCATAGTCTAGTTTATATGAAAATTATTCTTGGTATAAAATTCTCTCAAATCTAGTTTAGGGGTCATAAGTCCAGATTATTTGAAGTGGTCCTTATAAAATTATTATCCCTTTACATATATAGTGGCTTTAATATCATAAGGGTTTACTAGGAATACAAGCATAATGATAGGATGGTCTTAATCACTCTAAGATTCTTGTTCATCATATACCAAAGGTAAAAAAGAAGTATTTATCATTAATTTACTAATAAAAAATGTGGAAAAATAATTATATCTAAAATACACAATCTCAATCATTCCTCACAACTAGTGAGAAAACATCAAATATTAACATGTAATATTTTGTAGACACATAAATATGGTCAAAGGTACTTGACAATGCTAATTATTGACACTTATTGAACCATATGACTTGTGCCCAAATATATGATTCTTATTTTCCATTCCACTAAGTTATTTATCTATATTCAGACTTGACCCTTTATTTATGATCATTGCTACATAAAAGTTTCCAAGGAAAATGCTCAAAACAATTTATACCAGCCTTAGACTATCTCCAACTAAAGATAATTATCCTTGATCTTCTACGATAGGTCCACGCTAGGTAGAAAATAATATTATTGTGGACCTATCCACCTAGAGAAACTACATCCCACACCAAATAATGGTTATTTTCAAAATTTTGAAACATTATTTTGGGTCTTCTTACATGTTTTAAAAGGTTGGATAAAAGACATTATCAAAAGGTTTGCCTATAAATACACAACAAAGGTCATTCCTTACGCCACTCGATATAACTTAGTTCAATATTACACACTATTTCACTTTGAGAAAATCTTCTCTATTCTTCCTAAACTCAATATCATTCAGAAAGAGCAACCATAAATCGAGTCTAAAATATCTCAAAGAAAGTTAATAACTATCATTGTCAAGATTCAAATCTATATTTATATATGCATACATAATCAAGGAGCATCATTTCACAATCACTCTAGGTGGGATAAATATTTGGGCTTGATTTACCTCCTTGGAGTATTAGATACGTAAGTAGTGGTCAATCATAAAAGGGGTGGCTGAGGTCAGCTCAACCCATTAAACTCCCTTATTTTTTGTAGGTTTGAAAATTCCAAGGGACCCTTAGGGTTTTAGATAAAAAAATAAGAAAAATAAAACATTTTGTGTTACACAATATGAATCATGATATCTCATACTTCTTAGTTTACACATATGCAAAAGGTGAAATACTTATATTTTCATCGTAGTCAAACTAAATAAGTCTGCGATCAATGGAATCAAGTGGCCTATGTTCTTGTTCATCTACACTAGTCCTCTCTATAAATAGTCTAAGGTTTTTATTTTGATATGTCATTTTCATATATTTGATTCATTATATATTTTCTTATCATTCATTAATCACAATTAATGAGGACAAGTCTGTGATCAATAAATGTGAACAACTTGCACTTCTATCCACCTACAACAGACTTGTCTAGAGGTAATCTAAGATTATATTCTTGATCTTGAGCATGCACAATCATATATTTTTTTGATTTCCACTTTCAAATATATGAAATAGTAAAAAAAATCTATATTTGAGATAAACACATTTGTTCTTAGTGTTTTCTAAAAATAACATTTTTTCATATTTGTCATTATCCAAAATTAGAAGAGACATTTGAAATAATGAAAAAGATGAATGGAAAGGTTTCTATTTTAAAGGAAAGGGTGGATCAACTATAAAATGAGAATCAAAAGATTAAGGATGGCCTCCAACATCTTACTCAGATGAGCAAATCAACCATTAAGAATTGTGCTACAAATGTCAATATGCTGAATGAGGATTTATAGACTAAGAAAGAGGAACACATGGGTATAAGATCCATGAAAATGTTGACAGGTCATGAAAAAGGAAAGATAGTTGAGGTGGAAATGGTGGAGTTAAACAATACTGATTAATTCATCAATATCATGGTTGTAAGTTTGAGGTGACCAAAACTCTTATTGGTGACCAATAATTCTTCTATCTTATTGTCCCTTTTCTATATAAGGTCTCTTGGCTATTGTTTTTATGTTGATTAATGATTTTTTATCTATTGTGAATGTTGTTTATCTTGGTTATTTTTTTGGCTTCGTTATGGTTCTTTCTATTCTTCTATATAATTGTTACTTGTAAAAGGGTAGGGCCCCTTCAAATCCCTCCTTTTACCTTTTATCAATTGTTTTTTATAAAATAAGAATTGTTATTTATTGTACATATTTAACATTTTATTTTACCATAATTTGAATTAATAAGTGAATTAACCTTGGTTTTGATAAATTAAATGGAATATAACATAGTGATGTAAATGTAATTTAGACAAGCAAAATGAAAATAAATAAATGAATTTGATAAGGTGAAAATGATTGAAAGAAGACTAATTATGAAAATAAATGACAAACTTAGTCTTTTTTACCTGATTTTTGACTGTGTTAACTAAGAGAGTATTGAAACAAGAGATTAGGAATTGTGACTACAAGTGCCTAAAAGCAAAAACTAGGACTATTGAATGATAAGATTGATATACTGAGGACATAATTGAATGCCACTACTATCCTACTTGGTTAATCTTGTATTTTTCTAAAAAATATGAATTTTTGGAATCAAATTGTGACAAATTAAGTTGAGTCTATATATGTAGATTTGACCTTTGAAAATGTGTGAACGACCTGCAAATAGATTCTCTAATGTTGAATTCTTGATAGGGATAACAATGATTGAAAACCTAAAAATAGAAAAGGGTGGAGTGTAATTCAGATGAGATGACCCTAATCAATCCTAAAATTATTGAAAGCTACCTATGTATTGATTCTCCAAAGAGGGAGATCAAGCCCACAAAGTTCTCGCACTTAAAGTGCTTTGTGCAATTGTGCTCCTTTGAATATATGAATGCATTTAGGGACAATTTGAATACTTGATCATGATATAATTATGGTTGGATAATATAATAGTACGACTTGGCTAAGGATTGTTTGTAATGATCAAAATCATAATTAGGAAAAATAAGGAATATTTACTCAATGTGAAACAATGTAAATATGTATATGTATTAAAATTGCCAAGTAGAATAATAAGTGACTTTAGTGTGCCTTTATAATAATCTAGAAGGGTAAAACACACAATAGAAAGCCTATAAACACAAAAGACAAGGTAAGGAAGGGTTTAATTTTAAAAATTAACCATTAGAGGGTCCTAGACAACAACATTCCATAGGAATAAAAAACACCTCTCACTAGTATCCCCATTAGACATTTCTATCCTCTAGGAAAATGTGTGAAATTTTGGATCTAGATTTGTCCATACAGATGCTTAAGGGAATTTTTAACAATTAGAACACTTTTTTAGGTGATATATAATGGGTTGGAATAAAAATAGATCCTCATAGTTGCTTAGGATAAGATAAAGTGGAAAAATAGGTACTGATTAAGTGCACAAGTTAATTAAAGTGGAAAAGGGCCAAAACTAACATGATCAAGTATTCATGACCAGATTTAGGTTAATACACATTCTAATATCTATCTATTTTTACATATATTAACAAAATTACATTTATTATTTTATCAAAAATAAGGTAAACATATTGGTGAACCTGTACATTATTTTAGCATTGTTTATTTAATTTTATTTTGTTTTAAGATTTTAGAAAAATTCTTGATTCGTAGACACTAAAGAGATTTTCTCTCTGAACTCAAGGATTTAGAATTGATAATTTTGTTTGCAATAAATATTTTCTTATCATTAACTTTTAATTTATTTTTCTTTCTTTCTTGCTAAAAATTATGTTCTAGTAATTTTAAACTCATTAAAGTTATCATTTTGGGCAAATTGGTATTTAGTTTTAATTGAGCCATGGTGTGAGGGGAACTACTCCAAGACCAAAGATATTTTACAACACTATATACATATTTTAGTTTCCATGTACCTCATGATATATTGTAAATGTCTAGGTTTCATTTTTAAGTCATAAGAATCCTTTGACCATTTGTTCTTGTAGTGCATTGGTAAGTGGTTATCCATATAATCCTTCGTAATTAGTGACATTTGGTCTATTTTCACTATTTAAAAGGGGGATTAGTATATCTAAGAGCCTATAAAGCAAACACACCTTGCCTAGTCACACCTATTGATATGTTTTCTTTCTTGGTATGATTTTTTTTTTGTTAGAAATAGGCTTGGTGCTTGTCATATTTACTTTATTTTGGGTCAAAAAATATAAAATGGATTTTAAATATAAAACCCTTAATTATGTTCATCATTTGGATATACTCTTCTCTAATAATTCATTATTTTGGGCCAACAAATTCAAAAGTCATACTAAAAGGGCTAAAATGAATAATTTATAATATCAAACCTGCATCAACTCATATGGTTGTATTGTCATGTCATGTCATGATTTACATAAAATAAAAACAATATTAATCAAAATTTTATTAAATCAAGTATGAGTTGGCAATGAGAAAAATTATACATTTATAATGATATAAGGCATACTACACACCCTATTAATGGAATTTTTGTCACTTATATTTTCATCCTTTGAGGAGATTACTAAGCTCTCCTCATCCAAGTGGCATAATAGAAACACCTCTAGGCTTGTGGGTAGACTAAGGATGAGGTGAATCTATAAATACGGTTAGCTCCCTTGATGTACCAATTTGGATCACTACTACACCTAAACTTTGGAGGGGAAAGGGAGAGAGAAAAATGAAAGAAAACTATTCAAAGGGAGGTGATACACAAAATAAGTTGATGAATTCTAACCATTTACATGTTACACATGAAACCAATAAACTAACCAAACATACACTTCTCCAATCTACATCTTCTCACACCAATGTTACATTATGAGGTATTGGATGAATGCTTAGGCTATGAGGACTAGAAAAGAGGATTTAAATGGAAATAGTGAATAGAATAACTCACTCAACCTTAACACTTACTATAACACTTCACATGCCTTACAAGAAGAAGTTTTCCAACTGCAAATGGGATGAAAGAATGAGACAACATGCTAAGGAATCCATAGTTTTCACTAAGCAATATCAAACATTCAAGTAGAAAACACTATGAAAAATAATGAAGAGGTAAAAATTAGTAGTATTATTTATCAAATGGTATGAAAAATATCAAGGCTTCACCATACTCAGGTGGAACAAAAGTTACAATCGCCAACATGGCTAGTTCTTATAGAACTTGAGAGAGAGAAGAGAAGAGAGAAGTCCAAGGGTCACAAGGACACTTTTAAAGTTGAGAGAATAAGTTTATTTTGCATGAAAAGAGGATTTGGGATGAAAAATGTAAGTTCAAAAGGCACAAGTGTCAATCCAAGTCATAAAACTCATGAAAAGTGGCATGAAACTCCTCATTTTGGCTCAAAAAACTGCCTTCATGATTTGGACCTATTTTAATGTCCCAAGATTAATTAGATATATCTATAATGATTGGGATTAAGGTAAAGTATTTTATACATGCTTCTCCATGTATTGGTTGTAGGCTTGGTCATCTAAAATCATCTGGGAATGAGCCATCATCATTTACAATCCAAAAAACTCTTCCTTCATGCACCCTACACACTTGGCCTCCAAAAATGAATCAATTTTCTATGAAAATACATGGTAAAGAGTGTATGACAAGTTTAAATACCCTCAATGGTATTATAATCATCAAGGACACCTTAAATTTATCTCACTTGAAGTTTTCCACCCTTCTCACTAGTTTATCCACTATGCCAATTTTGATTAGTTAAGATGAGAGCTATTGTTTTCATACTTAGAAGTTTTTATAAGGAATTAAATGGAAACATGGAGTTGGTAAAATTATTAATATTTCACCCAAACTTTATTTCATCTCTTGAAACCTCTTGTAGCTTGCAAAACACATAAAATAGTCAAAAGTACCCTATTTTGTATCTGTTTGTACAATTTTGTACAATCAAAAAGGGTGGGGAGGAGATTGAGAGATTTATATAAAATTTACAATAATAATCATACTTAAACTATTATATTAGAGCATATTTCCAAATCCATTTCCCCAAACTGGTCACTAATAAAGGGTTGTAAGGGCTTTAGCCTATTTTGACCTCTTAATCTTCGTTCATGTAGATTTGACATTGGAATTTAAATATAATGAATTTTTTTTTTAAGACATATTATAACTCATATAAACCTCTTTGGCCCCCATTCAAATAATGAAGAGAGATATGAGTATTCAAACTTGTTCTATCGAGCCCTTACCTCTTTTTCCTATATGCCTAATATTATCTCTAAGTCAAAATTGGCTTCTTCAGGGTTTCCTTTGCATCTCAATAGTTTTAAAACATATATTATGTCCCCATATACATGATAATTTTTTAATAAATCCTATATCATGATATAAATGGAAGTGATTCTTCTTTTTGCTTTATTGGTGTTTTAGACCATCTTGTTGGGTCTTTATCCTCCCTACTTGGTTTCTCATGTTGGAATAGGTTTCATATATCTTTTTAATCCTTATTTAAAGGTTCAATAATTCCCAACTTACCTGATCATCCTCCTTCCCTAAAATAGGAAGTTTGCATTCAAGGGGAAGTGCCCTCTATCTGAGATAAAATAGAGGGAACTTCCCCTATTTTTTAGACCATGGTAGATATTTTATGGGATCTTAAAAATTATGGATACATCTTACATATAATTTCAGCCTTCAATTAGGTCATTTGACCCTCCAATCTCTCCATATCCCAAATAGACTCCTAAAAGGTAAACTGTATATAGGGTTTGGGGAATATACTATGTAATGGATCATTGGATCCCATCTACTTATTATAAGTATATCATGATAGCTCCATGAAAATATATTGAAAATAATTGAGGTGTTTTCATTACATATCATCACTCCAATCCTCCATATGCTCCTTATCCCTGTTTAGTCTAGACTGTATGTACCTTTTGACAATGTTTTGCATTGGAAGGGCACCTATAGGTGTTAGCTCATATGTTTTGGGCTTGATAATAGGGTACACAAAATCCTAAGGGTTCCATAGATTCATTTATTAATTTTTTAGATAATTTTATTTAACTTTGATCTATAAGCACATCAAGAACCCATTTTACTTGCTCCTTGCCCCTCTTAGTCAACTATAGTTGATTGTGTGGGGTATTGTATGTGTCTTCCATATATTATAGGACTTGAAGGGAATGAACACAACCATACTTGAAGATTTAAAAAACTATTTTCACCCATGATCTAATTCATTTCACACCTTGAAGTTGAAATGTTCCTAATAATAATCAAGGCAACTGACTATGTTATGCTTATTGTACCATACATGTAGGTGTTAGGCAACCATGTTGAGTTGTGATCATAATGTACAAAGAATTTAAATAAAGTTTCAAGGTCATTAAATAATTATTATAACTAAACCAACACTAGGAAACATCACCCTCTTTGTTTACTGCCCTACCAATCACCTATAGTTGGTTGTAGGTGAGCATTGTCCTATGAAAAGGACACTTGTATGTGTTCATGAGGGTTGAAACACTAAACATGAACCTCATACTTATTATTTTAATGTTCATTGGTAAAAAATTCCACCAATAAGGATATTCCAACCATAAGAGTCTATTTTATTTGTAACTTTATAATGTCAAAGTCACTTAAGGGTTCAAAAATGTATCTATTACTGCTTAAACTCAATGTATAAAAGTGCATATTGGAACCCTTAAACAATCATCCTCCACTGATCATATACCCTCTAAAATTTTCAAGGTCCCTCTACATTCTATAGGATACAACATTTACTTGTCTATATTCATTAAATATCATTTCAACCATGTCATATATTATTCCAAAAATCCCCTGGACCTCTATTTTGCATTTTTAGGGAAAAAGTCCTTGTGCTCAGTCATCACATCTTTTCAAGTGCTTTATATTGCCATTTTCCATCTTAAAACTTAAAACATGGTATATCATGGTAAAATTATCATAATAGGAATTCAAACGAGCTCCAACACTTTTTTAAATTCCTTCATCAAATGCCCTTAGTTCTCTACTAACAAATCTTGTAGGTGGACATTGTCAAGTCTGCAGACAATAAATACAAAGATGAACAATCTGACATTGATTTAAATATTTCTTGAGTTGTGAACCAATATCAATGTACCAAATTCTCTCCTCATTTCTCAAAGATATTGACACCACTACTAAGGTTCTTATCATAGCATGATGCCATCATGAAAACCCCTATAAGTGCACCTTGAAAGGTATGCAGGTATTATATGCAAGTGTGTACAATGAGTATTATTTAAATTAAATTATTTTAAGATTATTACACTACCTCAAAATTAATGTTCAAAACTTATAAATGGATTAAAAAATATATGTTCATAGTTTCCATGTGGTTTTCTTCTTCTAAGCACCTGTAAGTGTATATTAATGGCAGAATTGTGTGAGTGACTATCTTAATTAGGAAAATCCTTCTTCCACAAAATATAAAACCTTTAATTCACTATTATTGTTATGGGAGTGCCTTAAAACTTTAAAGATCATAAATATAACACCATGGACGTGTTAAATATCTCAACTCAGCTCCCTAAGTTGACTATGTATGACAATCATGGGACCAATTGACTGTATGGTGATTTGTGAATGCAACTCATAGAAAATTTGATTAGAGAATGATATTTGAAGGTGAAAAAAATAATGAGAGAATTTTAAACATGAAAATGAACCTAACACAACCCCCTAAATTCACCATCAAAACATGCAAGTCTTGAGAATGGTGGAAACCTATCTATTGCATAAAAAAGTGCTCCCTCATGTAGCTGAAGATGATTATCATATCAAAACACCTTGAATTGATAAAAAAACATGGAGATAATTATAGAAGGAATACAACATCATCTTGAATCAACCTTAGCAACTGGTTTGTATGGAATTTCATACAATGAAGCAAAACCTACAAGGTGCATGAAACAATAAGTATAAAATCATAGTCAACTTCATGAGGATGGTTCATAAATCATAGACCACCATTATTCAAAATATTTTTATGGAAATTAATTTATATATGTGTAATTTCACCTCCAAAAGGCATTTCGTTTTAAACCCCTCTGATGGCCACACCAAGTACAAACTTAAAGATTAGTTGTATGTGCCCCGAAGGGTGAAAAAGGAGTAGAATAGTTTTGTTTTTATCACTCCAAAAGAATGTAAAAAACTTATATGTATCTAAGGAAGCTTAAGAGTCATTTCATTAACATTTCCCACTTGGCACACTTACCCATGGGCTGTACAAGTACCAAACTCACCTTTTTTCCTAAGAAAACTGCTATTTATTCTGAAGCACCTGCCACTTTTAGTTACCAATCATTTATTAAGACATATGAGGACACATGTCACATGAATTAACCTTTTTACACCCTCACATTTCCTTAGGATGCCGTAAACTCATTTAATACCCATTTATGACCCCCAAAATGACTCAAAATGATAAATAGACTAAAATACTAATTGACCAAGTCTAATATGATATAGAATAATATCAAAAGACATATAATACATCCTATGACATAATATTATACCTAAAAAACCTAAAACTCATTTTTTTACCTATAGGTCCCCCAATTTGACGTGTAGGGTCTAATTTGGTCAATGAATTGATGACTCATAGGAGTAGTATGCCTACTATACTAACTAGACCAGTAGTCTTATCAGTCCATTGGGCTTAGGGAGTTATATAAATTCTAAAAAAAATAAGGAGATCTTTGACCATTGACCACAATATTTGATCAAGACAAGACCACTTGACTACCTTAACCACAGAAAATAAAGGACACACACAAAACAAAGAAATCAAACTAAGAACATACACACACACACATGTGCTCAAGGCACTTAGGGGAATAAAAAAACCAACTATTATGAAAAAATATAAACTAATCATACCTCCTTTCTAGGATCAAAATGAAAGCTTCTTGAATCATCCTCTTGATGAGATGGATCATAGTGCCAAACATGTTTCTCCTTAGATTGGATACTTTCTAGATTAGACCTATTATTTGGCACTATGATTGACCTAATTTCAAGTATATCATCTTCAAATAAGTATCTAATGAATATATATTCATCTTGAACTTATACACATACCTCATACTTCTGTCCACTCTTCATCTCATGGTCAACTAGCATCTTCTTGGTAGGCATGGCTTCAAGATGATTGGTTTCTTGGTTCTTTGAAGATTGAAACCAATAGGATCTTATTCCATCCTTAAATATCTGATGTGTTTCTCCAAAATTATTGAGAGGATGATATACCATCTTGATTATTTCAAACATATCATCATCAAATTTATATACCTCTTGAAATGATAGATTTGAAAGGTTGCCTTTTCTTTGCATAATCACTTGTGTGTCAAGGCTACCTTCTCCATTTGTGATTAGCTTATAGCCTCCTTGAAGAGGAGTATATACTTATCTAATTATTTAAAACAAGTCATCCAAATTCTGATTAAGAACTTGTTTTTTCCCATCCATGATATCTTCCATAGTGATGGAAGAGCCAATGATGGTTTCCTCTTCTTTGGCAAAAGGAAAACATTCTTCCTCATCAACCCAATCTAAAGATTCAACACAAGAGACCACCTATTATTTAGAATTTATAACCTATTGAATTATCTCAAGTTAAATTTCATATGACACAACATGAATTTGGTTCTCAAGGGCTGCAAGATCTTCCATCTCCTTCTTTGTGATTCCAAGACTAGGCATCTTGAATTCATGTGACTTAGTCCAATGAGGCTGCCAAGTAGCTACATTATATTCAAGTAAAATTTATAAGTTTTTGTCAAAAAAATTATCCTCATTATGTTCCCATACCATAGGTCAATCAAGTCAAAGGGTGATGGGGTGAGGACAAGATGAACTAGTTGGTGGAGGTGGCACATAGAACTCAAAATCAGATTGAGAGTGAAAAGTAGGGGGTTCTTTTGGAAGCTATTGAGGAAAGGGAGGCAGACCTTGAGATAAAATATATTGATTTTTTTCCTTTGATTTAATAATCACTTCATTTAAATCTAATTTAGATTGATAATTATCTTGAGGAAGGTTATATGGGGCGTGTTTAGGCATATGATCTTCTTTTGGGTCTAAACCTTCCATCACACCTTGACTTAAAAATTTCATCTTTGACTCCAACTCTTAAATTTTCTTGGCTAGGTTCTCTTAGACAAGTCTTTCTTCAAGTTGATAGGAATAATCATGAGGAAAATGAGTATAAGAGGGTTGACATGGAAGACAAGAGGTCTCTTGAGGAAGGGTGGGAGGGACTTGCATAGTATCAAGCTCTCTCTCAACTTCACACTCCTTATCTAGAATTTTGTCCTCTTTCTTTCCCCATGATTCCACCACCTTATTCCAGATTATAATGTTGGGATTAGGATTCTCTTTTTTAGTTAGTGGTTAAACTTGAGGAGTGGATGAAGTTTTTAAGAAGCTTGGGATCTCTTTAGGCTTGGATTCTCCACCTTGTCTCCAACTTGGAATCTCATATATATAGGTATTTTATTGAGATAGGGATGCAATGGGAGAGGGAAAGGAGAGATTATATTCCACTTATTTTTTTTATGACATGTAATGATACATATTAATATTATCCAACTCAATTTTCCTATCAAGATTAGCTTTAAAAACAAGATTTCTCTTTTAAACTCTCTCTTCCAATTGATTGGGAAAAGGATGACTTTGATAAGCTTGATTGGGCTCATGAGTAAGGGTCAAATAGGATTGATAGAAATCTTGGGGAAATGGATATGAATGATGATAGGTTTTATGAGGTTGCCTTTCATGAATTCTTAGCCTATCCTCTAAGGAAGAAACTAAGCGACTCACATATAACATCTCACTTATGAGCCTTTGCCAATTGGATCTCTCAATAGGGGCCCGCTCTCTTTTGAATAACTCTAATGAATCTCTCACCTTATGAATAAGATGACTAGGAACCTCTAGACCATATCCCTTTTATGTTTCAAGATCCAACATGAACCTTTCATAGCTCAAAAGGGTTTGCTTGAAGGTTGTAATGGACTGAGTTGAGAAGTGGTTAGGTTGACTAGGAGGAATAAGACATTGAGAAGGCTGGCTATAGGATTGATAAAATTAATGAACGGGATGATACACTTCATTTTGGAGATGGTACACTTCACACTGAAGATGGTAAGGATCATGATAGGGCTGATTAAGAACTTATTCTTATTAATAGGGAATACCATAATCTTGAAAGGTCTCACCAATTTACGTAAAATAGTACTCAACACTAAGGTCAGCCATGAAACTCTATTAGGAAGCAAGAACACAAGGAATGGTTATCAAAAATATTCAAAAGGAATACTTGGGATACTTGACCAATTGATCTAACTTTGGAGTTGCCATTGATGCTTTGATAGATGCCTCTAAAGGCTGATTGTTGAAAGATAACACCAATTTTTTTTCAACTTCTTGGACTAAGAGTCCCATCGGGCATGCCAAAAACTATTGTCACTTAGATTCATAACATTTAAGGATATGCCTAAGCTCTCCTCATCTAAGTGGTACAATGGAAACACCTCTAGGCTTGTGGCTAGCCTAAGGATGAGGTCAATCTATAGATAGGGCTAGCTCCCTTGATGTACCACTTTTGATCACTACTACACCTAAACTTTGAGGCAAAAAGGGAGAGATAAAAATTAAATAAAACTATCCAATTAGAGGTGATACACCAAATAAGTTGATGACTTCTAACTGGCTACATGTTACACATGAAACCAAGAGACTAACCAAATATACACTTCTCTTATCTACATCTTCTCACATCAATGTTATATTATGAGGTTATGGATGAATGCTTAGGCTAGGAGGACTAGACAAGAGGATTTTAATGTAACTAGTGAATAGACTAACTCCCTCAACCTTGAAACTCCCTAGAACACTTCACATGCCCTACAAGAAGAAGTTTTCCAATTAAAAATAAGATGAAAGAATGAGACAACTTGCTAAGGAATCCATAGTTTTCATTAAGCAAGATCGAACATTCAAGTAGAAAACACTATGAATAGTAATTAAGAGGTAAAAATTAATAGTATTATTCATCAAATGGTATGCAAATGAGAAAGGCTTTGCCATACTCAGGTGGAGCATAAGTTATAATGGCCAAAATGGCTAGTTCTTATAGAACTTGAGAGAGAGAGAGGAGAAGAGAAATTTCCAAGGGTCATAAGGAAACTTTTCAAGCTGAGAGAATTAGTTACGTGTGTGTGAAAAGAGGATGTGGGATGAACCATGCAAGGTTAGGAATCAAAAATGTCCATTTAAGTCATAAAAATCATGAAAAGTGGCTTATAACTCCTCATTCTAGCTTAGAAAATTACCATAATGATTTAGACCTATTTGAACATCCCAAGACTGATTAGGGATAGGTTTTATGATTGAGATGAATATTAAGGATTTTAGACATGCCTCTCCATGAATTATTTGTAGGCTTCGTCATCTAGAATCATCTGGGAATGAGCCATCATCATTTGCAGTCCAAAAAAATATTCCTTCATGCACCTTGCACACTTGGCCTCCAAAAAGGCATCAATTTTCCATGTATTTCCATGATAGAGACTGTATTACAAGTTTAAATACCCTTCATGGCCTTATAAGCATCAGGAACACCTTAAAATTAGCTCACTTGAAGTTTTTCACCCTTCTCACTAGTTGGTCCACTATGCCAGTTTTGACTAGATGAGATGAGAGATATTGTTTTCACACTTAGAAGTTTTTATAAGGCATGAAATGGCCATAGGGAGATATTTAAATTTATAATATTTCCCTCAAAATTTATTTCATCTTTTCAAACCTCTTGTAGCCTATAAAACACATACAATAGTCAAAAGTACCCTGTCTGTAAAATTTCATACAATCCAAAAGGGTGGGGAGGATCTTGAGAGATTCCTTTGAAATATAAAATCATCATCCTAATCAAACTGGTCCATTATAGGTGCTATCAAACTCCATTTCTCCAAACTATTCACTAACAAGGGTTTGTAAGGGTTTTAGCATGTTTTCACCTCTTAAGATTCATTCATGAAGAATTGATGTTGTAATTTCAATCTAATGCCAAAAAGTGATTTTTCAAGACCTCTTCTAACTAATATAAACCTATTTGGTCCCCATGCAAAGTATCAAGAGAGATATGAGTATTCAAACTTTTTCTATCGAGCCCTTTCCTCCTTTTCCTATAGGCCTAGTATTGTCTCTGAGCCAAAAATGGCTTCCTCAAGTTTTCCTTTGCATCTCAATAGTTTGAAAACATATATTATGTCCCCATATACATGATAAAATTATTTATAAATCCTATATCATGCTATAAATTGAAGTGATTCTCATTTTGGCTTTAGGCCTAAACTGTGTTTGATAGGCCTGCTTGAAAACTTTGGTGTTTTAGACCATCTTGTTGGGTCTTTATCTTCCTCTCTTGGTTTCTCATGTTTGCATAGGTGTAATATAGCTTTTTAATCCTTCCTAAAAGGTTAAATTATTCCCAAACTCACCTGATCATCCTCCTTTCCTAAAATAGGTAGTTTGCATTCAAGGGGAAGTACCCTTTGTTTGAGACAAAATAGAGGGAACTTACCCTATTTTTCAGACCATGGTGGATATTTTATGGGCTCATCCAAGTTATGGATACATATTAAATATAATTTCAGCCTTGCATTAGGTTATTTTACCCTCCAATCTCTCCATATCCCAAACAAACTGCTAAAAGGCAGACTGTATTTTAGGTTTGGGGAATATACTAGACTGTATTCAAGGTTTGGGGAATATACTATGTAATGTATCATTAGAACCCCTATAATAATTATTAGTCTATCATGACAGATCCATGAAACTATCTTTACCATAATGGAGGTGCTATTATTACCTCTCATCACTCTAATCCTCCATATGATCCTTATCCCTGCTTAGTCTAGACTGTATGTATCTTTTGCTAGTGTTTTGCATTGGAAGAGCACTTGTAGGTGTTAGCTCATATGTTTTGGGCTTGATAACAGGGTAAAAAAATCTTAAGGGTTACCTAGAGTCATTTAGTACTTGTTTAGACAATTTTATTCAACTTTGAGCTATAAGCACATCAATAACCCAATTTACTTGCTCCCTGCCCCTTAGTCAACTATAGTTGACTAAGTGGGGTACTGTAGGTATCTTCCATATGTTCTAGGCCTTGAAGGTAATGAAAACAACCTTATTTTAAGATTTACAAAACTCTTTTCACCCATGCTCTAATTCATTTCCCACTTTGAAGTTGAAATGTTCCTGAGAACAATCAAAGCAACTAACTGTGTTATGCTTGTTGTACCATACATGTAGGTGTTAGGGGACCATGTTGAGCTGTGATCATAATTTAAAAATAATTTACTTGAATTTTAAAGGTCATTCATCAATTATTAGGACTAAAACAACACTAGGAAACATCACCCTCTTTGTTCACTGCCCTACCAGTCACCTATAGTTGGTTGTAGGTGAGCACTATCCTATGAAAAGGACACCTATAGGTGTTATTGAGGATTGAAACACTACACATGAACCTCATACTTATTATTTTAATGTTCATTGGCACAAAATTACATCAATAAGGATATTCCAACCATAACAGTCTATTTTGTTTTCAACTTTAGGATGTCAAAGTCACTTAAGGGTTCAAAACTATAGCTATTACTACTTAAACTTAGTGCATAAAAGTGCATATTGGAACCCTTAAAAAATCATCCTCCACTGATCATCTACCCTATAAAATTTTCAAGGTATATATCCATGATATAGGATATAATATTTACTTTTCTAGATTACTTAAATGTCATTTCAACCATGTCATATGTTATTCACAAAATCCCTTGGACATTTGTTTTGCATTTTTAAGGAAAATGTCCCTGTACTCAGTCATCACATCTTTGCAAGTGATTTATATTTCCATTTTCCATCTTGAAAATTCAAACTTGGTTTGTCATGGTTAAATTCTCATACTAGTAATTCAAAATATCTCTAACATGTTTTTAAATTCCTTCATCAAATGCCCTCAATTCTCTGCCAACAAATCCTATAGGTGGACATTGTCAAGTCTGTAGAAAATAAATACAAAGATGAATAATTTTCATTTCTTTGAATATTTCCTAAGTTGTGAACCAATATAAACCTCCAAAATTTAATCCTCATGTCTAAAATATCTTGACACCACTATTAAGGTTCTTATCATAACATGACATCATCATAGAAACCCCTGTAGGTGCACCTTGAAAGGTATGCAAGCAATATATGCAAGTGTGTACAATGATTATTATTTAACTTAAATTATTTTAAGCCTATCAAAATACCTAAAAATTAATTTTTCAAAACCTGTAAATGGATTCAAAAATATGTGTTCATTGTTTCCACATGGTTTTCTTCTTCCAAGCACCTGTGAGTGTATATTAATGGTAAAATTATGTGAGTGATTGTGTTAATTAGGACAATCCTTATTCCACTAAATGCAAAAATTTTAATTTTTTTTTTAAAATTATTATTATTATTATTATTATTATTATTATTAGAGTGCTTTCAAACTCTCAATATCATAACTATATCACCATATACATGTTAAATATCTCAACTCAACTCACTAAGTTGACTGTGTATGACAGTCATGGGACCAACTGACTGCATGGTGCTTTGTCATTACAAATCATAGAATATTTTCTTAGAAAATGGGATTATAAGGTGAATGGAATCATGAGAGCACTTTAAAATTGAAAAAAAACCTAACACAACCCACTAAAGTCACCATTAAAGCTTGAAAGTCTTGAGAACGGTGGAAACCTACCTATTGCACAAAAAAGTGCTCCCTCTTGCAACTTAAGATGATTAGCATATAAAAAAAACATTTAAATGATTAAATTTTTTTTTTAGATAATTATATAAGGAATCCAAAATAATCTTGAATCAACCTCAATAACTAGTTTGTATGGACTTGCCCAAAATGAAGTAAAACCTATAGAGTGCATTAAATAACAAGAAAAAAAGCATAGTCAACTTCATGAGGATGGTTCATAAAGCACAAGACACCATTACTCAAAATATTGTTATGTAAATTAGTTAATTTTTATATTAATTTCACCTCCCAAAGGCATTATATCTAAAACCCCCTTTGCTAGTTATACCAAGTACAAATCTAAAGACTGGTTCTGTGCTCCTAGAAGGGTGAAAAAGGAGTAGAATGGTTTTGGGATTTTTTTAGCACTTAAAAATAATTTAAATCACTAATATGGATCTAATGAATCTGAAGAGTCATTACATAACCTTTTACCGTGTGTCACACTATCCCATGGGCTGTACAAGTGCCAAATGCACCTTTTTTCTCAAGAAAATTGTTATTTCTTCTGAATCACCTACCCATTTTAGTTACCAATAGTTTATTATGACATATTAGGACAAATTTCATGTGACATAACCTTTTGACACAATCACATTTCCCTAGGAGGTTGTATAACTCATTTAATGCCCATTTTTGACCCCTAAAATGACTCAAAATGACAAAGGATAATATGATATGGAATAACATAAAAATACATATAATACATATTATGACATAATATTATACACAAAAAAATTTTAAACTCATGTTTTTACCTATAAGTGCCCCAATTTGACCTATAGAGTCAAATTTGGTCAACAAGAATTATCATGATTATTGAAATTTAACAAACTAATACAAAACAAGTAGATGAAGTTAATGAAAAAAATTAATTTAATATATTAATTAAAATTCACATAATATTTGTACATTATTATAAATTTATAGATATGAAAAAAATAAATCAACTCAAGCTTATACTTCAAATGTGCTAGTTACTATTATTCCTATATCAACACCTACAATTACATATTTGTCATCATCATTAGGTATGGGTGAATCACATGGTTTAAATAAAATTAATATGCTTATTTATTTAATGGAATCATAAGTAACTCCATTTATTAATATACAAGGTCCACTACCAACCTTGCCTAATGCATACTCTATTGAGCAAACTGTTATATCCATATATGCTAACATATTTTAACTAGATCAAGTCACTTAATGGATTCTAAAAATCTACTTCATAATAATTTGACAACTAATATATCCTATTACCCATTATAAATAGGCTTTGTAGTTCCTAAGATATCACTCTATAAAGGTAAAGGAGATCCTGAACAATAGCTTTGATCATTCCATGCAACATGCTTAGACTACACTTACAATGATAAAAAAATAAAAAATATATTTCCAAAAATACTCAAATATTATGTTTTGAAATGGTTCTATGACCCTCCACTCTAATTATTTAAAGAATTCAACCTTTAGGTAAATCAATTTCTAAAACACTTTTATATGAACATTGGTGAAAAGTTATCTTATGCATAAATTTATAAACTCAAGCAAAAGCCAAATGAACCAATTAGTGAATATGATCATTGGTACAAAACTATGCTAGATAATATGAAAAATTCTATGGTGTAAAATGAACTACAAGATATATGAACACATAAATTTTGATATCACCACTCCATGAATCAATCACATTCAATAATTTCAAATCTTTTGAGGAGTTATGCCATAAAATCGAAGAAAGAGAATTCAAGATCATAGCCTTGAAAAACTTAAAATATGAACAAAATTCTTCATCTACTTCAAATATTAAATTTCAAAACAAACCAAACTACAAGGTCAAATCTAATGAAATCAAGAATGAAGCAAAAGTAATAGTCAATGTAGTTTCAAAACCAATAAATAAGCTTCAATTGACAGCTCCCCCAAGGAGGTAATTTGGAAGGTTACCATAACCTCCTCATGTATTGTTAAAAAAAATAATTGATTTTAATTTCATATATCTACCTCAACCATTAGATCTTGATATGATCAAGCCTCAACATAAGGGCTTTGACAATAATGCATACTATGATTACCATAAGTGTATCAAAAATTCTACAAATAAACATTTTAGGTTAAGGCATAAGATACAATATCTTATTGATGATAATAATATTATGCTAATCACACCCAAAAAGGAAGCTAGAACATAACAAAATGACAATGAACAAATTTAATAATCCATTTTTGAACTGCATCTCAACAAAAAATACAAAAAAATTATAGGTACATTTTTATTACAATGGGCATCCTCTTCCTAAGACATATGAGAATATAATATATGGAATTATTGGTACTTTTATATTCACATCAACACCATGTCTAATGATTACATTTAATGATAGTGAAATCAATGATGATGACTCATATAGACATGCACTTTTTATCCGATCTTACATCAACAAACAATATATACACATTGTCATTATTAATAATGAGTCAAGTGAAAATACATGTAAAATGACACTCCTTCACAATCTTGGATACACATAACAAGATTTATAAGTTACATAAATAATATTCAAATATTTTAATGGAAATACACAAAATACTCTTAGGAATATAGTGCGACCTCTTTAGGTTGGCTCAACAACATTGGCCACTCTATTTCTAGTCTTACCAAGCACATGGGTATTCAATATGTTATTAAGATACCCTTGGATATAAAAACTACACATAACACCATATACAATACATAGATGCTTCAAATACATAAATTGTAATAAAGTGGTTAAAGTTCAAGGCATTCAATATGATTACCCTCTAAAATCATTAGTAATTCCTCATCCTCCTCCATCACCATTGGAGTTGGTTACTATTCAAAATCACAATATAAAGATAATCAATGCACCCATTCAAGTATATAGTGAAAAATCAATCGTTGTACCTATACATAATATTTATATATAATTATTTCAATGGAAAGTTTTACACCCTCTTAAATATCAAGATTCACAACAATGAGTTACTCAAGGTTCAAATAAATCTAAATATTCTATAGTGTGTCCTAAAGTAGTACCTTAGATAGTTTAGTTTGTTCCACTATGAACATAGGTAGGTAAACTTTATCCTATTTTACAAAAATATTCATCAAGTCCCGAACCTTATCAAGTTACACATCCTACAAAATCTTCTATGAGCAATGATCAAGACATTTACATCACCAAACCTAATGCCTATTTAGATTTAGATTCACCTATATAACACTTTTCACCCATGAAAATTCATATTCAACATCTATGATCCAAACACGCACTATGGTCCACTCATTGAAGGGATCATAGTCTATTTCCATTGAAAAATATTAAAAAAAATCAAATTTGTCAAAAATTCAAAAATTTAAAAACATTCAAATATTTCACAAATACAAAAATATTCATTTTTTTAAAAAAATTAAAAAATTAGGATACGAACATGACATGAGTTACTAGTGTAGTTCTTTACATATGATATTTATCACATATTTGGTAGATAAATATTATTTTCAAACACATATGCATTTCATGAGGTACATGAGTGTGATGTAAGATAAATATACTATACATGGATTCTTAAATGTTGGATTCTATTTTACCCAGTGACCATGCCTATGCCAAGGGAATCTTATCCCATGGGTTAAATTATC
This sequence comes from Torreya grandis, assembly GCA_037957365.1. NCBI lineage: Eukaryota > Viridiplantae > Streptophyta > Pinopsida > Cupressales > Taxaceae > Torreya > Torreya grandis. The sequence goes on along the minus strand of JARHVA010000228.1, from coordinate 2,479,434 downwards.
AACATGTTATATGTTTTTATTATATTTATACCATGTTAAGATACATATCATAAAAATTTCTTATTTTTTAATTGTATTTTACATTATGTTACATGGATATGGTACTTTTGTATAATGTCACATTGATACATATAGACGGAATAAACTAGTTCTCACTTGTTCTATGCTCCTTAGATTTTATTACTTTCTTGCATGATAGGATATACATTGTTTTATTATTATGTGTGGCTTTTGGCCTTTGTGTGAAACAATTTATTTAACATCTATATAATATTTGTGATTGGTATGAGTGAAATTTTAAAATGTCTATTACTATTAGCCCTTGGCCCTATGTTTTGTGTGACATTTGAGCATGTCCTTTATTTGTGACATTTTAAATGTCATTTGCATGTAACACTTGGAATTATTTATTGTGGCACATTCATGTCCATTGTATTAAACCCTTAGACTTTTTTTATGACATTGTGTGACATTATGTGTTGTGTTTATTGTCCTTGATGATATTGCTTATTGGTGTCATGATACATATCATGTAGTCTATTTAGAGATGATTAATTTATTGCACGTGTCATTTTTATATCTATATAGGCATGATATTTTTATTCCTTGCATTACTTAGGTTTCATATATGATTCAATGAAAATTAAATTACTATGATAACATACTCTCCACATGATGACATTATTGTATATGATTATATCTTTATCACATGATACAATAAATTATTCTTTTCAGATGAGTAACTTGAAATCTAGATCCCTCATATCAAAATGGGGGCATTAAACTAGGATATTTTTGGAGATACAAGTCTCCATGAACACACAAAAAGTATGTTTGGGATAGATTAAATGTTTCAAAAATTTAAAATATAGGTTTTCAAATATTTGAGGTAAGGTAAAATTAGATTCTATAATAGAGTACAAGTTTTCAAAGATTAACAGTAATTCAAAAATCAAATGACCTGCATATGAAGCCACTTTTTGAAGACTCAAAGTTCATAATAATACACACTTTAATGCATATTCATGGGCACATGTAAAATAATTATAAGAATGAAAGTTACAAGTTTCACATACATTTACGATTTGAGCATATAGGTGCGTGGAAATATATATCATCTGACCATAGTTTAAAAAGGCATGATACTTGTTGATTCACATTTTCAATTTTAAAAGACACAATTTCAAAGGTAAAAGGTCATGATACTTGTTCATGCACATTTTTAAAGTTTAAAATTATAATTTCAAATTTCAAAAGACATGATAATTGTTCATGTGCATCTTTGAAGTTCAAAGTTAAAATTTCAAAGTTCAACATGCATGATACTTGTTCATGCACATTTTCAAAGTTCAAAGTTATGGTTTCAAATGAAAATGATTTATATTTAAATTTAAATATATGAGAAATATAGTCATGATGGGGGTATGAATATTATTCATTCTCTTTTGATTATTCAAATAAAATCTAGACCCATGTGCAATAGAGTGATTAAATTTGTTTTGGGTTATGTACATTTGAGTCTAGTAAAACTCAATGGACTTGGAATTAATTTTAGAAAACCCATTATATGGTTCTTCTTCTATTATGAGTGGTGTATGTTTGAGTCTAGTGATACTCAGTGGATTTAGCATCACTTATTATAAACCATTGTAGTTCCACCTTTTTAGATTAGTACATTAGGTACTATTTTCCATTCAAAAATAATATACACATTTCCAACTTAGGGGCTTGATTATTTATTCAAGATTGATATTTGATCACTATCAATTCTCATTTGATTTAAATTATCCAAATTGTTCAATAAGGGGGTACAATTATCCATTATTAATTATAGGTTACCAATAAAATTGGTTTCATCTCTACATATATGTACTCATTCCTTGACCTCTTTTCAATTTTTCAATTTTCAAGGTTCATTTTTTTTAAATTTAAAAATTAACAAGTGACTAATTCATGTGCAGTTATAGGGTTTACTAAATTTGAGTACCCTACATAATTAGAGTATCTTCTCAAACACAAAGTATGTTGTATACACTCAAGTTTAATTATTTCTTATTTACTCTAGTAATTTCATTACTAGAATAAAAAGGGGGTAAGGTTAGGGGGGGAGAATATAGACACATAAATTTGGTCACATGTACTTAACAATGCTTATTCTTGACACATACTAAACTATATGGCTTATGCCCATAAACATGAATCTTATTTTCCATTCTTATAATCTATTTATCTATATGCAGCCTCGACCTTTTATTTTCCATCATTTTTATAGAAAACTTTCCAAGTAAAATGCTCAAAATGATTCATACCATCCTCAAACTGTCTCTAGCTAAGGAAAAATGTCTTTGGTATTTCAAGATAGGTTTGAGCTAAGTGAATAGGATTGTTACTGTAGGCTTGTTTACCAAGTATGGCCACATCCTATGCTAAATAATGGTTACTTTATAAATTTCAAAACATTATTTTGGGTCTTGTTGCACATTTCACAAGGTCATAAAAATGAAATTATCAAAACTTTCACCTATAAATACACGTCAAAAGTCATTCATTATACCACTTGTTCTCACTTGGTTTAATATTACACACTATTTCACATTGATAAAATCTTCCCTATTCTTTCAAAATAAAATATAATTCATAGTGAGCAACCAAAAACCAAGTCTAAAACATCTCAAAGCAAGTCAAGAACTATCATTGTCAAGTATAAAATCTATATTTTTAGTTACATACACATATTCAAGGAGCACAGTTAGATAATCTCTATGTGAGAGAACTACATGAGATTGATTTCCCTCCTTGGAGTATTAGATATGTAGGCAATGATCATTATCAATGGGGTGATTGAAGCTAACTCAACCCATTATGCTCTTCTCCAATTCGTAGGTTTAAAGATTCTAAGGTTCCCTTAGGGTTTCAAAGATAAAATAAGGAAAATAATGAATTTTACACAACATAATATAAATAATGATATTTTAGCTTGGTTAGTAGACATATGTGTAGAAGGCACAACATTCAAATTTTTATCATAGTTAACCAAAACAAGTCCACAATCAACATACTCTAGTGTCCTATGCTCATTCCATACACATGGTCTTCTCCAAAAATACTCTAAGATTCTAATTTTGATCTATCACTATTGGAGCTTTAATTATTTCCTATCAGTCATTAATCATATTCAACTAGGACAAGTATGTGGTCAAAAAACATGAGTAACCTACAATTTTTTCTGCCTATAATAGACCTATCCAAAAGTAGTTTTAGATTCTTTTCCTGATCTTGAGCATGTACAATCATATCATTTGTTGATTTCCACTTTCATATATTTTAAAAAATTGATAAAAATGTATATTTGAGCTAAGTATATTTTTTATTCATATTTTATAAAAATAATATTTTTCCATATTTGTTAATTTATAGAATCAAAATTGTTAATTATTGTACATCTTTAACATTCTGATATATTCCAGATATCTAGTTTTACACCTATTAGATAAACACTTTTTATTTATGTTATAAAAAATAAGGTAAAACACATTTAGATTTATTCTAGAAACCAAAGCACTAAAATGTGTAAAATTTAACCAATATGTACATCTAATGCTTTAGCATCTCAACATGTGACATTATAAATTTTTTATTTTCATGGGTTTAATACATGAATAGAAACCAATTAAACTCAACATTCCATTATAATATCAAAATACAAAAGAACACAAGAACAGGCCTTTATACACTTGAAATTAAGTTTATTCATATAAGATACAAGGGTAGTCACATTTACACAATTTTAGGTATGATTCAAAAATCCCAAAGGCTAGGGGAAAACATTAAACATCTAGGATTCATTTTATGAATTAGGAGAAATTTGGTCTACAAAGAATATTAATTATTTAATTTAATCCTTTTTGAATCAAATGTTTTATTTAAATGTAACATGAAAATTTAAATTTATAGCTAGCATGATTTACATGTTAAAAATGTGTTAGAATTCAAATGATATACCTTAATTTGTAATCACTATGTCTCATGATTACTCTTTGAACTTCGTACAAATATTCTTACATGCACCTGCATAAATAAAATCAAGGAAAAACATATTTTTTTCACTTGTATTCATACCTTTTTGTAAAGGTATAGGCCTCCCTTTCACAAACACACATATAGCCCCCCCTACACAAACACACATAGTTAGCTCTTATAGTTTATCCTTATGATGTAGCTTATCAAAACCATTTAATTTATCTTAGTCAATAACTAGCCAATTCACACTTAATCCTTACCAAAATCTTAATAGTTAATTTAATGTAACATTTTCTATACTCAATCCTTAGCAATTAAGTGGGAAATTGACTAGCACCATACATGCTAGTAAAATTAACACCAAGTCTCATATAAAACTTAGGTTATTTACTTAGATTTACTTCTTAAGTGAGTAACTAGTCTCATTGTCCCAATCCCTTCACTAATTACTCCATTTATTTCAAAATAAACAATATTTCTCACCATTTCATTCTCCACCAAAAGGCACTATTGTTTACTAGGACAATGACAATTCTCATTATTACTTTTATCTACTAATGGATTTTGTTAACAATTTTTTTTTTAAAGTATATCTAAAACTTAATAATATTATCTATGGTTATATTTACTCAACTATCTATAATTGAGTTATTTATTTTGGTCATTGAAAATTAGGTTAAAATTCTTCCTCTTTATGGTTATTAATAATGATGAATTTTATAAAAGAAAGGCCCTTCAAAGAATAAGGATCATACTTCTAAATGAGATTATATCAGTTTTTTATTGTTTTCAAGTAACTTATTTTTCTTAGATATTTAATTAGCATTTTTTAACTTAAATTATTATTATTATTATTTTATTTTTATTATATTTCATTTTGAAATAAAAATGTTATTTGTATACACTCTAACCTTTTATTTTGTTTCTAAATTAGGGTTATTATTTATATGCCTTTTAAGTTAATTTCAATCAATATTAAAATATTTCTATCTATTAGATTACCTAGTAAATATTGAATCCATTATTAGTATCTTAGATTTCAAAAGTAAATTTAGTTTATCCCATTAAGGAAAATAAAATCGAAGTTAATAAGTTATAAAACATCACTGACATTCAAAATTTAATAAATTCTATGTTATTGAATGGATATTCCAAAATATTATACAATCATAAATTGTAGTCATATAAAATGTCCATATTGGTAGCTTGAGTGTGGCTTGTGACACCTAACCCATAGGTCCTTGAATGCTTTAATGACCCTTATAAACACCTTTTTACTTATTCCCAGTCATTCATAAACTTTTAAGATCTAATTCTAGCTCAGCTAGGCTATATTTACCATGCTAGTTCCATCCCCCCATGTCCCAAGCCTATAAGATATGAGTGCTAGGGTTGGACTATAACACTAGACCCTAGGGTGGCCCATTTTTAGTAATCCTATCCAATCACATTTTGAGCCCAGATGATCATTTCCTTCTGATTCATCTTCTTTATTGTGTCAGCTTAACACAAATACATTTAACCCATGACCAATAGATCTCTATAAAAGCCCATTCAACATTCATTTAGAAGGGGTTGGAAAATATTAGAAAGAAATCAAAAATACAAGCAAGACTAGTAAGGAAAATTTACCTATTCTCTACATACAACCATCTAATACAATTACCAACAAATTCAAACCCTCACACCAGTCCCTAACCACCTCAAGCACTCTTAGTTTGGCATTTTTGCATCCACATAACACTATTGCATAAAACACATCAAGTGGGAAAACTACATATGGCTTGATCCCTCTTCAGAGTATTATTATGTAGGAAATGTGTCCACATAAAGGGTGTGGATACACATTCAGTGCATATTACACATACTAACCCCCCATCTTTCTCAAGTTTTATTCAAGCACTATGAAGGTCTAGGGTTGGAAATTAAATCAGTTCTAAAAGGAGCTCCATCGATATTTAGGATCTAAAAATTTACAAGCAGGATCAAACAAGGACATTGAATAAAACCTAGAAAACTTAGATCTTTATGACTAGTTTGGATAATAGCAGCATGACCTAGACTATAGTGCTAGACCTTGAAGTGTCATGTTTTTGGTGCTCCTATCCTTTCACCAAATGAAAGCCAAATCCTGGTTCATGACACTATCCTAGTCTTGCACAACTAGTTTCAACCTCTGTCTCAGTTGTCTAAGTCTAGTTTTAAGCTAAGTTGTATTTTAACTCATTTATTGCTATTTTTAAAAAGCTATGAAAGTCACATTATATAAATCAATACTATAATTATTGCAATATTATTTACTGATTTATCTATTCTAGACCCTTAACTAAATTAGGAATAATACTCCAAAATTCCCATAAAAGTTAAGTCATTTTGTGAACCCAACTTATTTCATTTGTGCATAAAAGCCCCAGAAACCCAAGGGTAAAATCCTTGTTGATTTTACCAATTTTTTTTTTTCTGATTTTTACCTGCATATTTAAATAAAAAATTTGCATTAATTTTTAAAATTTCATAGTAATTTTTTTTAAAATATTTTCTTCCAAACCCTAGTTACATATAATAGGTCCCTTTAAATCAAGATTTTTTCCAATTTTTTTTTAAATTTTTACTTGTATATTTAATTAAAAAATTAACATTAATTTTTAAAATTCCATATAAATTTGAAAAAAATTATTTTCTTCCAAATCCTAGTTGTATATAGTAGGTCCCATTGCTTTTGAGCTATCAGCTTACATGTTTGTGAGCTTCGTATATTTTTTATGCATATTCCAATTTTTTGCTTAGATTATATTTATTTAAGTTGCTCTTTCATTTTTCAAGTTATTTTCCTTATGCCATGTAAGCTCCTTGCATCTCTTCCTTTGAGATGAAGTGCAATACTTAGTGGTAACCCTCCTGAATTCACCTAGATTCCTTCAATTCAGCCATATACCATGGATAAACAAAGAGCTCAACTTCATGCTATAGATCCTACACATCCAGATTACAACAATTTCCATGAAGATAACTTCAATAATGAGCACTATGAGAATAACAATGTTAATACAAACACCGATGTTCATGACCCACCACATCGGGTCCTTGATCCACTTCCACCTATTGTTGATAATGATGTTGTATTCAATAAAGACTTGATTCTATAAAGTTTTATAGAAAGACTCAGGGAACAACCTCGAGATCATACTCTTATCTTATAATCTATCATGGAAATTAAAAGGGCTAAACAAGTTGAGTCTTCCATTATTTTAGAGCAACCAATTACACATGACATTATAAGGGAAACTATGTCTTAATAACCCCTTTAATAGCTCAACCTTCCTCTATGACACCACTAGCTACAACTTGTACATCTTTATCTCCTGATGTGGCTACCCTTATGTAAGAGATAAAATATCTTCAATCCAAGGTGCTACATCTTGAATAAGGTGCTTTTTAGACCAACATAGGCTTTGGATTCTTTTTATCTACTTCATACACCATTGGCACGTCATATTGATTCTACACCCTTGCCACTAAGTTTTGTTCAACCCAAGCACACTCTATATGATGGAAAGGGTGATCCAGAGACACACTTAAGATATTTTCATGTAGCATGCTTGGACTATGTGCTAAATGTCTAGCTAATAACCAAGATATTTCTATGGAGTCTAAAGAATTATGCTTTAAAATGGTTCTATAGTCTATTAAATTAGTCATTCAATGCATTCAATCCTTTAGCTGACATGTTCCTAGCTTATTTTAGCATTAACATTGGTGATAAGATTTACTATACCCAAGTTGCACAATAGAAACAAAAGTCAAATGAACATCTCATAGATTATGTTCTTCGATATAAGACTATTTTGGCTAAGATGACTAACCCCATGGCCAATTAAGAGTTATAAGATCTCTTCAAACAAAGTCTTCTACCAGATTTGCATGAATCAATAATGTTTAAAAGGTTGTCTTCCTTTATTGAATTATGTCATACACTAAAAGAAGGAAAGTCAAATTAATTTCAATGGGTAAACTTAAGTACACAAGCATATCAAAAACAACAAACAAGAGTAAAAACAAAGTTCCATACAAAGTAAAGGTCAATGATAACAAGAGTTAAAATTAACCTACAGTTGATGTGACTTTAGATCCCCCTCAATTAGTGGTTTTATCAGCATCTCCTCAATAACCTTTTGCCAATCTACCAGTATCTCCAGCCAGAGTATTACAACAACTATTGGAATGTTATATCATATCTCTCCCTCCTATTCAAGAAGTTGATCCAACAAGGCCTCTTTCATGGGGATATGACCAGAATGCATTTTGTAATTTTCATAGGGCACTAGGTCACACAAAAAATATATGCATCAGTTTAAAACACAAGATATAGGACTTGATAGATGGTAATGTTATTGATCTTATAACTCTAGTTGAGCTTCCTCAGGTAAAGCAAACACAAGACAAAGCTTTTAAAATCTTCTTAGATCCTTTCCCATAACATTCTAAACAAGAGATATGGGATACATTAGGTGTTCACCATGCATATCATGCACATCCTCCACTAGCTACATATTAGGCACCTTCAGTTGAGTTATAACCTTTGAACAACATGATTGGTGTGTATAATTCTAGAGTTCCAGCTAGACCTTCGATCTCCTTCTCAAAGTAGGAGGTAGTTGAGGATGATTCAGATTATCACGCACTCTTTATTATATCTTACATTTATAATCATCCCATTCATAGTGTTCTCATAGATAATAGATCTAGCATAAACATGTACACTATGACATTAATACAACATTTGGGATATTCAGAGCAAGATATTATCCCAATGAACATAGTTATCAGTGAATTTAGTGGGCACACATAGAGTTCATTGGGTGAGATTGTAATTACTTTACAGGTTGGTCCAACACATGTGGCCACACCATTTACTATTGTTCCTAGTGTAGGAGTTTTTGATATGTTACTTAGTTGACCATGGATTCAAAAACTTCATGTAGTAACTTTTATAGTTCACATATGCATGAAATTCATTCACATTAATCAAGTTGTTAGCTTTGGTAGAGTTCCATGAGTTACCACTCCCCACTTCAAATCCATCTTCTACTTTACAGTCACCCATTTTAGCATCTCCACCAGTTTTAGCTCCTCCACTAGTTACAATTTTTCTTCTAATTCAGACTTAGACACAGTCCAGGCCTTCCTCACTAATATAGAGAGTTCATACACTTCCATGGAGGCCTCTTTTAGATCAACAACAATTTCAAGACTCTAGATAGTTCCAGCTACAATGTTCACACCTAGGGAAGTATCGTTGAGGTCTCATACCTCTACACATAGAGCACATGTTCATAGATCTTCTCCTACTACTAGATGGGTCCCTAAGATCCCTTAAATTGCATCCACTTATTAGAGTTATAGGGGGACCCCATAATTGGTTTTCACTACTAATATTTGAGAGAATTTATAACATACATAGCTTTTAGAGCCATAGTCTTAACCCTTCTATTGTGCTTCATGATCATGCATGATTCCTCTCCTTGATACAAGACACCATGATAGGGAGTCTTCTATGAGATTCATCAGGTAGTACCATCTCTCCTTAGCCTTACTTGTACATAGTTTCTTTATGATTGATTGTACATAGCTTATTTCAAAAATACAAAAAACAATAAAAAATTTCAAATAACTCAAAATACCAAAAATAATACAAAAATTCAAAATCTAAAAACATTCAAATATTCAAAAACATAAAAACATTTCAATTGTATGCATTATCCATGCTTTACATTTCTAATACCATGCTAGATTTACATTTTCTATTATATGCTATTGTTTGTTGATTTATCTACATTACCATGCTTCACTTGATCTTCTTTGAGTGTGTACAGTGACATCCAGATCCATGATTGCTTCACTCTATCCTTTGAGGGGTCATCCCACTTCTACATTCAAGGCATACATTGATATATTTATCCATTGGGGGTATCTTCTACATGAATACACCATCCATGTTATGTCATTCCTACACCACACACTCTAGTTATCATGTTGATGTACATTACTTACTAGCTTACACAGATTAATCTATCAACATTCACTAGTATATAACACTTGTGTATTTCTTAGCATATACCTAGTCTTGTACTCCATGTTTTGCATACTTTAACTTTTTCCTTTTATTAGTTAAATGCAATTGTATTTCTAGTATATTACATGCTTTCCTTCTTTTATTTGTGTATCTAGATGTGATTGCATTTATTGGTTCCTAATTTATCTCTTATATGTGCCTTAGGACATTTTCCAATGTCCTTTACTTCTATTTTTGTGTGTGCATTAGGATATTTACCAATATCCTTTGCTTTTACTCTTCTATTTGCTTGTGGCCCTCATACCAACCTTATTTATTTTAAATTGTATGTGTATGTGGCATTTGAACATGAATTGTATGCTTGCTTTCTAGTTTGAGTGACATGTGCCCATATCCCTTGTTTGCTTGGCCCCTTTGTCACTTTTGTGCAATTCTTGCTTCTTGCCTTGTGTGCTTGTTTCTTTTTTGCTTATCACTATTTGAAATTCCATGTTCCACATCATGCATTATCTTGATTTCTTAGATGCCATGATGGACATCATGCTCCATCCCTCTTTGACAACTAACAACTAACATTTCCAATTTCAATTTAGTATACTACACATGATATTATATTGTTATATCTATCTAGGCCTACCCCTATTGATCTAACAATATCCAATACAAACTATGCTATATCTTGAGACATCTTTTTAATTATTATTGCTATATCATGTATTTTGCAACATAACACACTTATAGGGCTCTTTCTTCTAAGGAAAATCATTACAGGTTCTTTATTCCTACCCTCACAAGAGGGGGAAACAAACAAGGGTTTTATCACAATGATTAGAGCTCCTACTAGTCAAAAAATTAGTTTTTAGAACACTCAAAATATCAATCAGAGGTCAAACTAAGTAGAACATACTAGAAAAATAGTGAAAATTATAGAACACTCATCAAATTCAACAAAGGAAAACAACACTAGACATGGAAAACAATGCCGGATAGTAGGGTGTCCTCTTTTTGGCATTCCTATCTAAACAACAAAAAAACTAGATTTTCCAAAAACAAGTAGAAAGGTCAGCTCAACTATAGTTTTGTCACATACAAATCAGTTCAAATTTAATAGTTTTAGTACAATTTTTCTTAGAGAATTCAAATATAGGGGGCATCATGCATGGCATGATGGCTCTTGCTTCTAATTTTAGATTGGGCAGTAGGTATAATTTTTAGATCAAAATCCATGTTATAAACACTAGTGATTGGAGGCAATGTGCATGACACATTGGTCTTCTTTTCTTTTTGAGTTCAATATATTACCCAAGCATTCTCAGTAGTTTCATGCCTTATTCCATCTATAGGTGGTTAGCATCATTTCAAAGTGGATTTCATACAATCCTAACCTCCACATTCCCAAGTGGCTTCCACATAAGCTTATTACCCAATTTTGGAGTGGCTTTCATAAAAGCCTAATCTCCACATTTTTTGAGTGGCCAAGAGTGGCCTAGTTTTTATCACACATTTGAATGTCCATGCCATATTATTAGGTTATATAACATTCATGGGCTTCAAGAGCCATCTCATATGACATACATTTCATACTATTATCAGTTCATAGCTTCACTTAGTGGGTAGTGATGCATCCAAAGGAATAGCTAGCCTTTGTATTATTGAGCCACCTACTCAAAAGGATTGGACACATAGTCCAAACATTGATTAACACATGCATGATAAAATAACTTCACTTAGTGGGAGATGATGGAGCCAAAGGGCTAGCCTTTGCATTCTTGAGCCACTCTTGGGAATTTGAACACTCAGCTCTATTCATGATATTAATCTTAGTATAAAACATACCTAACATTATTCAATAGCATGCAACATCACTCAACATCACAAGAGGTTTTTCATTGGTTTATGTACCTGGTGAGGTGTATTCATTCCTTTCTCTTCCTCTCTCTCTTACCTAGCTTTGTACATTCTTATTTTAGATATAGCGTATCTATTAAGAATTGATCTACTTTTTGTTTTCTCTTGTAGATTTACACTTCACAATGTGCTCTCTCTATACACACTTAGCATCATATAGCTTCATGGGATTCACCCTTATAGGTAGGTTTAGGTACACTTTTTACTTTTCTTTATCCTAGTATTTCACTTTGCTACATCACTATAATAAAGGGGGGGGGGGAAATGTAGTCATATAAAATGCCCAAATTGGTAGGTTGAGTGTGGCTTGTAACACCTAACCCATAGGTCCCTCTTGCATGATCTCATGACCCTTCTAGACACCTTTTTGCTTATTCATAGTCATCCATAGACTTATGAGACCTAATTCCAACTCAGCTAGGCTACATTTTCTATGCTAGTTCCATCCCCCTAGATCCCAAGTCTATAGGATAGGAGCACTGGGGTTGGACTATAGTAATAGACCCTAGGGTGTCCCATTTATAGTGCTCTTATCCAATCAAAATTTGAGCCCAGATGACCATTTCCTTCTCATTCCTCTTCTTTATTGTGTCAACCTAGCAAAAATACATTTAACCCATGACCAATAGATCTCTACAAAAACCCATTCAAATTTCATTTAGAATGGGTTGATAAATATTATAAAATAGATTAAGATTACAAGCAAGACCAGAAAAATATTAGAAAAACAAGTAAGAATACAAGCAAGACCACTAAGGCAAATTTCATTATTCTCTACATACAACTACCAATATATTCAAAACCTCACACCAGTACCTAACCACCTAAAACACTCTTAGTTTGGCATTTTTTCATTTTCATAACACTATTGCACAAAGCACATCAACTGGGAGAACTACATATGGCTTGATCCCTCTTTAGAGTAGTGGTATGTAGGTAACGTGCCCACATAAGGGGTGTAGATACACCTTAAATGCATCTTACACACACTAATCCCCCCTCTTTCTCAATTTTTATTCAAGCAATATGAAGGTCTAGGGTTGGAGATTAAATCGGCTCTATAAAGAGCTCTATCGACATTCAGGATCCAAAAATTTATAAACAGGCTCACATAGGGACAATAGACAAAACCTAAAAAACTCAAATCTCTATGACTAGTTTGGACAACATCAACATGACTTAAACTATAGAATTTGACCCTGAAGTGTCCTATTTTTGGTGCTACTATCCTTTCACTAAACAAAATCTAGATCCTAGTTTATGACACTATCCTAGTCCTGCATAGCCAGTTTTAGCCTCTATCTCAGCCGTCTCAGTCCATTTTTAAGCTAAGTTTCATTTATTCTCATTTATTACTATTTTTAGAAAGCTAGAAAATTCAAATAATCTATACAAATGAGTATTATAATTATTGCAATATTTACTAATTTATCTATTCCAGACCCTTAACTAAATTAGGAATAATACTCTAATATTCCCAAAAAAGTTAAATCATAAACATAAAGCATGTTTACCTATGGTGTAAAATGAGTGTTCCATTACTCAATCAATTATCTTATTATTACTTTAAATCTAAAACCCAATATTTCTATTTAGAGTTTAATCTTTTAAAAATTAAACTTTCAAACTATACCAGCATCCATATTTGAATTACCATTTTAGTTTGTTTCTAACAAAATTGAATCCTTAATAATTTATAATAAATCCTTAATATTTTAAATGAATGCATCCACTTTAAAATAATTCCTAAAATCTTCCTAAATTATATTAATGCATGTTTAATTTAAACATTGCATTCATATTAAAATAACTTCCACTAGTACATAAAGTGAGTTCTCCATAAAATTGAGACATAATTATATATGTTTTAAAGATAAAATAGAGGGGAAGAATACAAAAAATTAATTAATAGTAATTATTTACCAATTAAGAGTATAATTATATTTAATTCTAGTAAAATTTTATGATAAAAGAGGGTATGTGCACGGAGTTGGGGAATAATTTCATAGACATAACCCACTACGCGTACACATTATAACATAATGATACACATTATTGTTATAATACATACGCATTATGATTTGAGATTCCCAAGCCATAATGCATATGCATTATAATAATAATACATATGCATTATGTTTAATTATATGAATGCATACACATTATAGGAATGTGTACATATTCCTATAACTAAACATAACACATATGCATTTCTAAAATTACAAAACAAAAAACCCTTAACTCCTCTCATTGTTTCCTACTTCCCATTCATATTTTGGTGCTTTGCAGTCACGTTTGGATTGTAAAACTTCCCTTTACCATCTAGCTTGCATTTTGGCTTGCAAATCTTCCTTTTGGATTGCATCTGTGAGATCGATGATGCTGCCATGAAGAAGAGGTAGGTTTTTTGTAGATTAAATCAATTTTTTTGATTTTTTTTGAATTTTTTGTGAATGTAAATTTCATAGTTTTATTTTTAATTTTTCTCCAACATGTCAACATGCTCTGCTAACCCTCCACCTAATCCTCTACCTAACCTTTTGCCCAACCCTCCTAACCCTCATACTAACCTTCTTATAGTTCCACTAGATCCCCCAAGTAGTCAGGAGATATAGTTACTCACATAGTGGAGAAAAAAATTGAAATTGAGCAGATAATTAGGATAATGAGGGAGCCCACTTTCATGAATAACCACCACACCTACTTAGCCAATAACCTAAAGCTAGTATTAGGTCAATTTGACTTGATAACGAGTCAAATTAATAGATGGAGGTCATATAAGGATAGTTATAGGGCTTACTATGCTGATAAATTGTCAGCATCTGAGGTGAAGACTAAAAATATAAAAAAAGATAAAATTTATGCCTTATTTATTGGCCTAACCACTAATACCCCATTTTTCATAGTGACCAACTGTTTCCCAATCCACTGATACCAACACGATTTGATTAAAGCCAAATTTTGGGAGTGATGGTGGATGGTGTTTGATTATCCCCCTTGTAATAACCATGATGTCCCTTTGTAATTTTTGAGGAAAATCTATTGTGATTTTGTCCTCAATCAAATTCCAAACTACTTTGACTATGGTGAGTTTCAAGGCCAAGGGAAAGGCTCCACATAAGATCGACCAGGTGTACATCATGTACCTAATTGGCTTGCAAGGATCCTTACCCAAAATCCACTTCATCTAGAGATTCCCTCTAAAATGACATAGGTTATGGAGATAGACACTTTGCATATGATTATTTTGCTTAATAATACACTTGTTCATCATACAAGTGTTCATCATACAAGTAGACTTTTAGAGATATATTCTCAAGATAATCTAGCTAGTGGCTGTGCCCGACCCCACCGATGTAGAGGTTATAGTGCTATATGCATTGGACATATAGATGATGATGGTGGTACTTTAGGGGGCTTGAAGGATATGGTATTGATTTATTAGTTGTTGGCACACACATTTGGCTTGGATATATTAGGAGTCTCTACATACATGCAAGTATCTTTTACATAAATTTAATGTTAAATTTTTAAGTTGTATTTGAAAATTTAAAAAGGTAAAAATTAATTTACATGTTTAAATTGAATAATATATATGTATTTTTTTGTGTTCTAAGAGGAGATGTTGCCTTAGACATCACAACTAAGTAGTGGGCTAACCCCTACTACATCTATCCGTGTTAGTATGACACCATATACATTTATAGAGGTAAAATTTCAAGTGAATATTATATACTCTATATTTACATTCATACACATTAATTTCAACATTAATAGATTTTGTGTAAGAAAATATAAAGTACCCAATATAATTTTGTTGGAATTTTTATTGTTTGATGTATTAACATGGATTAGCACAACTTATTAGAAACTCATCCTCCATCTCAACTATGTTTTTAATAACCAAAATAGTGAGTTGAACATTTGCTTGATATCCCATTATATGTAGTTCCTATAGTGGGTAAATCCCAATCAATAGGATTGGATGTATATATATACATATAGAATTCATTTGATAAAAGTTGTTTGGTACAATATATTTCTATCAATTTCCCAATAAATCATATCATGTCTTCATCAATATACACACCACTCATTTCTTTTAAATACTGGCCTCATAGCTAGGCACTTGATTCCTTATTATCCTAATCACATATAGTGGTTCAATATCTATGATCAATATCCAAAATGGTCATAGCTAGTAATTTAATTCCCATCTTGATTCCATTAGAGCATAATAATTTCATCTCTATCTATGGAATTATAAAATTAGATGGCATAACCTCTTGATCCCATTTTACCTAGTCAATTCTATTGGTTTGTTAGGAGAGCATCCATTAGATCCCATTGGTTTGTTGGGAGAGTGTTGACTATAAACTATAGCCTATATGTTTATGGCACAGGCCTTATGACCATATACAAATAGGGGACCTCAAACCCATATAGATAGATAGGGTTGAGTAGTTTGTTACCACCATCTACTTAGGGCACCCAAAGACCTACTATATCTAGTTGGGGGAGAGGTCCTATCTATGTCTATGCACTTTCAACACAAGTGACATGCTAACTTTATAAGACTATAACACCTTTAATCAGGAAAGTCAGCCTAAAATGAATATTGAGTGTTGACAAGTCTATAGCACCTTTGTTGACCTCAACCTAATTTCACTATATACACATATACCTTCCATTGAAAAAATTGAGGGAAATATAGGGATAGATAGTCAACCTAATGTCACCTATAGGGAAACAAAAATCATGCACTTGTAAAGAAGACTGTCCACTCACTCTTATCTCTACAATATTCAGTTCTATTTTCTATATGGTTCTTTAGATTTTTATGAGACCTATTTTTTAAGGTTCTAGACATTCTTAAAAGGCTCAAGTATAGATGTACCCCATAAAAGCAACATATCACTCTATATGTCTTAACCTGATTAAAACTTAGTTTACAAACTTTTCAACAAACACCTATACAACCTTTTTGATCACACCAATACTCATAAGAATGTCCTCAACTATACCAAGTCATTACCTTAATACAATTAGGCCTAATGACTAAATAATTAGGTCAAAATCTAAAATACACCTTAGAAAATATATACAAGCATCCAAACCAATGTATATAGGTACATATCAAGGATGTTTCAACACCTAACTTGCATTCAATGACTCAATTTCACAAAATTCACTCAAAAATCCTCTCTCATTATCTTGTCATTATCCCTCATGAAATTGACATTTCTTGCCTTTAGTATGGTATTACGTCACATGTTGAAGATATCCACTTGTCACATTCATGCTTCCCATGACCTCATTATATTTTTTCATATCTTATGCAAGACTAAGTTTGTTAGCAACTTGTTTAATCAAATAATTGCCCAAGTTATTAATTATTAGGTTATTTTTTCAACTGATGACTAGGGTGGACACTCCATCATTATGAGTCCAGACAGACTCAGGCATTACTATTGCAATGCCATTTGCATAGGCACTCATCGAGGTATGTATATTCACTTGTAATTTTGAATTATAATTTAGTACTTTTATTTTAATAATTTTACTATATACTTTGGCAAATATAACTTATATGCATGAATGTATTGTGTATGCAGGGCTATCATAAGACATTTAATAGTCTAATTTAGATGACTAATGTGATAAATCCTCATGTTTCTTGATCATTTGACATTCTTTTTCATGCAATTGAACATGGCACTAACCCAGTCAAGCATCAATGGTAAATTAAGGAGGACCATGAGATTGTGGTAAGTGCATGTTAAAATGATTTTTTTATTATAGTTTAAAAAATGAGTTTCTTAAATTGGTTTCATGTATACTTATTAATTTTATAATAATTTCTATATTTGAACAGGTTTGGATGAAAGTGAGCTATGAGCATAGTACCCATAGTCAAACCTTGGAGTAATCCAAATCATTCAAGATATCTCCATCTACAAGTAGGGCATTCCATGAAGAGTCTTCTTCGAAGAAGGCAAAGAGAGGGAGACTATTTGATGATTAGGATGTTATATATGATGTAATTTTTTGTATGTTTATATGGAAATGTACACATTTTTGGCATTGTACATGCGTATATGATGTATTAACCCAACATTAGATACTATGTTGTTAGACATGATGTAATGTTTTGTATGTCTATATGGCAATGCATGTATTATTGACATTGTATGCATATACATGAAACTCATACATGAAATTATTATTTTGTACATTAATATTTAAGAAAACCAATGAAGTAAATCTTGTTTGAAGCACTTGTGTTTAAAGTATTATAATTGATTTGTTTTAAAGTATTCTTAAGGATTGCACATATTATGAGATTGAGAATAACTTGTTAGGATAATGTTGTAAATCAGAACCTTATAATAAATAAATAATATTAGTGATTGAATTTGAATTATGTTTGTATGCTGATGTAGAGGTATGGAGGAGAAGTCTACAAAAACATCATTAGCTAGTTATAAACCCAACTGATGACATTCACTTGCTATGGTTTGATTTGAATCTTCTTTCACAAGCTAGCTCCTCTTTTGACTCTTTGCGATTAATTTAGCTTCTTACACCTAGTGATTATTCCTTTTACTCTTAGTAACACCTCCTTGATGGTATTGACCTCTGTCCATACATCCTTTGCCTCATTCCATTCATGCCTCATTCATAAACTTCCTCTCAATCTCTTTCTAGTTTCTTCCTAGGCAACTTCTTTGGGTCTCAAGGACCAAATATTGGTCTATGTTTCAAGATCTCAACCTATTTTCACATATGGTCTTATATTATCATAACATACATGGTATAACCCCCTTTAAGTACTCAAATAATAACATACTCTCATTCCACACCTTATGGACACAACGTTGTCTCAAGGTTTGAATCCTTTTTTTAATGTATTTTTAAAGGTTTTTAATAGGTTCAAAACCATCTTACCATACTTATAAAATACTTACCTAATATTTTAACCCTCAAACACACCTTAAAACTCCAAAAAGTATGCCTGCATGAGTAGTGACCATTATGAGACATGGAGGGGACCGTGATAAAACAGAGAGAACTTACACTTGTCATATAACATTCCCAAGATTATATATGGGTATAGTAGGTCATTAATACAAATATTACAAAGTTTCATGTCATTTGGATATGCACTTTATCCTGTAGACCCTTTTCACCACAATTTACCTTGAGTTGCCTACATGCTTCCTTCTTGCTAAAACTTGTCTTTCTTAAAAATTTTACATTAACTACCTAAATTTTATCACTTATATAGGACAATATAGGTTTAAAACATCATATTATACAATTTTAAGACCTCTCCAAGGCCTAAACTACTTCCTAGCATCCAAAACTGATAAAACTTTCAAAAATCTCTAATGGTTGTCTTTTTGACTGCAGGAGGATTGTGTCAAAATAGATGGCACTTTCACTCTTTCTAGGAGATTTATGATATAATATTATGTTTTTATGGGTCATGGAGACCATTTTTTTTAATCAAATTTCATGCTTTGACTCAACCTATAAATGCCCCAAACTGACCAATTTCTCCAAGGCAGGCTCCAATGATGACTATGCTTTGACATAGGGTTAAATGTACTAAAATAGTGAATATTTTTTAGTATAAAAAATATATTTAATGGGTATAGTAGGTCATAATGATCCTCTCCACCATATTTCATGATTTGATTTGGCATATTTTGGCCTATAAGCCCATTTTGGCAAAAGTTAGTGACACATGTCTGCTTGGTCAAATTTCACAAATGAGTCATCATAATATTTTGAATTTTTTTATGTAGAAAATAGATGAGAAGTCTAAAAATCATCATTACAACTGGTTTAAATGTACTTGATGACTTTATCTTCAAGATTTCCTTACTAATTCAAAATTATTCTTTGATTCTTGCGCTTACTAGTCACTTGACATATGTACATGTTTTTTGAATATATAGAGATAATTTTATTGATGGTGTTATAATCCATTATAATTTTCAATTAGTATTTACCTCCTTACATTAGTTTATTGACAAACTTGCTTGTAGTCTCTTCACTAATTTTGATTAGGCACAACCCCTTGGGTTCCAAGGACCAAATCTCACTTTAGGTTTCAAGAGCACAATCACAATGCTTGAATGGTCCTAAATGGTCAAAAAATTCTTGTACAAACCTATTTAAAGTGTCCAAACCTACTTCACCTTTCAATACTTCTCCTTGGCTGTTCACTATCCTTCATACCATGTAGCCCATTAGGTCTCTAGGACCCTTCCTTGGTTTAAGATGCTAAGAATCAAATTCATTACATTTATGGTCTTAAATTATCATTACACACTTTTATAAACCCTTCTCAAGTGACCAAACACTCTATTCTATTCCTGCTACACCTCAAAGTCACAATACTTTGTCTAGGCTTGTATCCCTATTTTCACTATTTTCCCCTTTGTTTGATTAACTTGTGTCCTTTCTTAAATATTTAAGAACACTTTAGGGCACCCTGTATCACCCTTCAACTCCTCACAAATTTACAACACTTTACTCTTCTTTTGTTTATCACTTGCTTTGATAGAAACTCCTAAATTAGGCCTATTCTAACCCTACAGTCCTCAAAACTATACCTATCCATACATTGTCATTACAAAAACAATTTAATTAGTTATAACACATATAATTATGTACTATTACAAAATTTTCACCCATCTTGATGGTTACATCTCTCAAATTCTCATAAACCCTAGTTTTAGGGTTTTTAGGCCCTATATAGACCCTTTGAGCACTTTAAATTATATATATTGAATTATATAACGTTTAAAAGTCTAAAATACTCACTAAAATTTCTATAATAATAATATCCTCTCCCTCATACAATAGGATAAAACCCTTCTATGATTCATTTTAGGCTTAAAACATCAATTTCTCAATTGATTATGGGCCAGAATTGACTGTGTATAATAGGGGTGTTACTAAATTATTGTGTATTCAACTTCCATCAGTATTTAAGATAAAAAAATGCCTCATTTAGGTTAGATAACTCTCAATACACCTTTAAATACTCTTAAGTTACCTTTATCAATTCTTAATTCCTTCTATTCATGGAATGACACGTTTACTATCACAATGTTGCCTGTACAATATCTAAAAGTTGAGATTATTACCTTAGGGTTTCAAATAATGGTTTATTCCTCTAAGAGTCTATAATTTCATATGATTAAAAACCCCACACTATGTCCTTGATTAGGCTCTTCTTGTAATATTTTTGATCATTGTCCAAGCATAAGTTCACATACCTATCTATCACAACTTGCCTATGTGCAAGAATGCAAGATTTTCCATCATCTACCATCCTTTACACTTAACTAATATTTATTACACATTTTTCAATGGATACTGTGATCCAAATTATCTTTCTTAGTTATCTTCATGCCATCACAAACTTACTACCCTGCACTATTCTACTTCTCTCCTAAAATGCAACTTTTTGGCAGTGAAGAGACAACTTGTTGACCTCCAACTATAAAATTTACCTCTAAGACCAAAAGGTGAAAATCCACCACTTTTAACACATATAGATAGTAAAATTACATGACTATGACTCCCAACTCCACCTATAAGTGTATTTTCACTATTGTTCTAGAGCATAAAAACACTGATAACAAATGTTGTCAAAGTTGAAGTTACAATCCAAGAACTCAATTTTTTGTGATTTTTAGATAAAAATTAGCACTAAAAACATGTCTAAATGGATGGATAATGTCCAATAATAGGTTCTTAGCCTCCCATCTAGCCCAGTCGACAAACCCAACACCTATTCTAGGTTTAAAAATGCCCTTTCCAATACAAGAAAGATGCTGATTTTTAGCCTAACTTTAGGCATGCATAAAACCAAAATTGTAAGTCATATGGAAGAACTATAATATCTCTCACGTGCATGGGAAATCCTTATAATTACACCCTAAATCTAGTCTCAATCACCTCTAAGAGCAATCTGTGGTAGAAGTTGTAGTAAAGGGTCTTAAAATGCAACTTTTTGGCAGTGAAGAGACAACTTGTTGACCTCCAACTAGCAACTGTGCCTCTAAGACTGGAAAGTGAAAATACACCACTTTTAACACATCAATATAGGAAAATTACATGTGATCCAATGATCCTGACACCCACTTCTACCCATATGTGTATTTTCACTACTATTTTAGAGCATGAAAACACTAATAATAAATGTTGTCAAAGTTAAAGCTATGGTCTGAGAACTCAATTTTTGGTGCTTATTGGATAAAAAATGGCACTTAAAACACATATATAGGGGTGGATAACATCAAAGAATGGGTTCTTGGCCTCCCATCTATCCTAGACAACAAACCCCACCACCCATTATGGGCTCAATAACACCCTTCTCAATACAAGAAAGATGATAATTTTTAGCCTAACTTCAGACATGCATACAACCAAAAATATAAGTCAAATGGAGGAACCATAAGATCCCTAGTGTGTATGGAAAATCTATATAATTTTGCCTCTAATCTAGTTTGAATAATATCTAAGAGCAATCTATGGTAGAAGTTGCAGTAAAGGGTCCTAAAATGCAACTTTTTGGTAGTGAAGAAAACTTGTTGACCTCCAACTAACAAGTTTGCTTCTGGAACCAGCATGTGAAAATCCACCACTTTGAACAAATATATATTATCAAATTACATATGTACCAATAATCTTGACACCCAATTCCACATGCAGGTGCATTTTCACTACTATTCTAGAGCATGAAAACATTGACAATAAATGTTTTCAAAGTTGAAGCTATGGTCTGAGAACTCAATTTTTGGTGCTTGTTGGATAAAAACTAGAAATTCCAATGCATCTATAGGGGAAAATAACATATATGACTAGGTTATTGGCCTCCCATCTATCCCGGATGACAAACCTACCACCTATTCTAGGCTCAAGAATGCCCTTCCAAATACAAGAAAGATGATGATTTTTAGCCTAACTTTTGGAATGCATAAAACTAAAATTGTAAGTCATATGGAAGAACCATAAGATCCATCATGTACATGGGAATGTCCTCTAATTTTACTTCAAATCTATTTTGAAGCACCTCTAAGAGAAATCTATGGTAGAATTTGTAATAAAGGGTCCTAAATACAAATTTTTGGTAGTGAAGAGACAACTTGTTGAACTAGCAACTTTGCCTTCAGGACTGGCAGGTACAAATCCACCACTTTGAGCATGTCTATATAGGTAAATTACATGTTATCCAATTACCATGACACCCACTTACACCCACATGTGTATTTTCACTACTGTTCTAGAGCATGGAAACACTTATAACAAATGTGTTTGGAAGGCTACAAGGAGAAATAAACTTATCATGAGCAATTATTTAGGAGCACAAAAAAGCCAAGTAATTTTAGTAAGATTCTCTTAGCTTCAATAATATAAAATTATTTACTAACGGTGCCAACCACGTGAAGGTGGAAGCTGATTTGGCACCACTAACCTATAAAAAAATGCTAGTAAGTAATTAGAGATAAAATTTATGCAAAAAAAAAATTGATTACATCTACATTTTACAAGTCAACATACCTACACATTTCAATCTAATGAACCACTTGGATCTGCTCTAATATTGATAGTATCAAGAATAGATTTATGGTCTGACTCATGAAATTTTCATAGATTCTTGTTTCTTAGCCTCCCATGATATTTTTGTAGTTGAATTTTCATTGTAAGAACCAAATTTGAATAATTTAGAATCTTCATGTGAGTTTCAAAGTCTTCAAACAACCATACATTTGAATTTTTTATAGGATATCATCGAAGCCAAGTTCCACTGACTACCATAGACCCAGTGGGATAGTCAATGTTTTCTCCATCTATGATCAGGGAAGTCAATTTTTCTTTCCATCTACACACCAACGTAAGTAGTAATATGTTCCATCTTCATTGTTCTCATTTGAAATAACTATAAAAACATGGTTTACATCATAAAAAACAAAATTTAATGACATTATGAAGATAGATTATGAGAATAAATAGTACATAAAGATTAATCTTCTACCTGGCTGTACTAGATCAGATATATGGTCAAAGTCATGTGATGATGTCATGTTTTTAAGTTACAATGCTGGTGGAACTTGATATGTGTTGCTTGAAATTAGATGTTTGGAACTCTAGTCATCCATGCACTCTTGTGACTCACACTCATTAGAAATAAAGTACATGAATGCAAAACAAAATCATGCCAAGTGTCATGCTACATTTGAGCTATGAAATGAGTGGAGCTCACTTGAACTTGTTAGAGTCATACAATCCTCATAGTTTGCCAAGTCTTTTTCCTCCATTAACCAAAAATGTCTATGAACAATATAATTTACTTGAGAAACATGACATATGTTCTCATTACACCTATCAACCATAGTTTTTACATCAATCAAATTAGTAACATTGTCATATTTTAACTCCTCCCTTGCAATAACTCTTTTTACACATCGTCTAACACCATCTTTCTCCCATTTTCCATGGCAAACCTATGTGAAACTCTAAATATGTTCTACACTAGTGTTAACATGCATCCTTCTCAACCAATAAAACATCCATGCATTATTAAATTGTGGTGTGCAATTATCTAACCAAATGTAATGTTGTTTGAAAATAATGTTCCTCTAAGTCAACTGTCTATAAAACTTCTCAAAAAAACCTTGCACATACTCTGTATAATGTGACCAATCATCACTGATATATAAATGGTACTCCTTTAATATTTTTTTATCTTCCTCTGTACTATCAAGTGTATGCATGAATGTTATAAGCATGACTATGGAAATTTGTGTTGAGTTGTAATATTGTGATTGAACTTCCATTTGTGGTTTGAATGTGTAATTTTTGGTAAAGTTGACTACTAAAATAATAGAATCAAATGGGAATGTGTTCTTACTTAGTTTTAAATGTTTATCCAACTATTTATCCCTATGTGTGTGCCTTTCATACTCATAAACAATTTTCTCCATGAATTTGACCATAAATTCTGAAATAGGTATCTCTTTCATAACAAGCTCACACCTTTTGGATTCTTTATCATCTTTTACTTGATAAGTCACAGATTTGTATTTGATCAAACCAACTAATTCTTTTCCAATTTCACTTGTACACTCCTCATGGATACATTTTTTTTATTTTGACAATCCACCATAAATGCTACAATTTTCATCCGAGCATGCTTTCTTATAAAATAACTATCCATCTGGTCTTTGACAAAAAATATTTGAAATAAATTCCCTAGCTTATTTTGGTAGAACTTTTATGGTCATGAAAAGTACAATGCATATGGCAAAAAACATCATAGTGCATTGAAAATTCAACATGATACCTACAATAAGTGTGTGTGTGTGTGTGTGTGTGATTTATTTTTACATAAAAATGTTTGGCCATCTCAAAAAGTCTTTGACTAATAGCAATTTGTGGATTTTTTTCCAAAAAATTAGAGTATACTTGTGTTTGAGTCATATTCAAGAAATGTTTTGGATGCGATTCACGATTATGACAACTAACTCTTATTTTCACTAAATCTCTTGAATTGGGAAAAACTCTTGTATTATCTTTCCAAAATTATGCAAGTAAGTCTTTCAAAGCATCGGCTATAGCCTTGTCCATTTGTGAAACTCTAACATAGAATGCCTAGAGTTCTTTCGTATTGGGTTCATTAAGTCTTTCACATCTTGAAATTTCTTTCATTAATGTTTTTTTATTTATATCAAGTGTTCAAATTATTTTTAAAATCAATCTTTTTTTCTTTGTTTCAGCACTTAATGCATAAGTTATCATTATACATTAGGTAACATTACAATCTTTGTTGCATGATTTCAGGCCTACAATATGATATGCATCATGTAGATTTCTATAAATTTCATCATTTTAATTATCCAATTTAGATGTTCTTAGTCCTAATGTGTACATTATAGGTGTCATCTTAACCAATTTAATTAACAAAACAAATAATTTTACATCTTTGACTATCATATTCCAATCTATAAAATAAAATATCCCAAATTTCTTGAGCCAATCTTCTTGAATGGCAGTTAGACATTTTGTTATGCATTGGTTTCAAAATATTTTCATCAAGTTCAATTAAGTACTTATCTTTTCTATGCATAATTCTTGGAGGTGTTATTATTGGTGGAATCCATTCAGAGGGTGTTTCAAAATCATTATATGTTTCCATGAAATTTTCTTCATTATTTGCTTCTTCATTATATGTTTCCATAAAATTTTATTCATTGTTAATTTCATCATTATTTGAGTCCATTAAATTTTATTCATTATTTGTGGGTAAAGTATCATGCATAGGCTCTTCATCAACAAAATAAAAAACTTTAAACTTTGAATGTGAATTTCCAACATTATCTAATTTTTTATTGTCAGTTCATCATAATTCAATTCATTATTTCAAATTTCATCATAATTCAATTAATTATTGTGAATTTCATCATAATTAAATTCATTATTGTAAATTTAATTTTTCTTCAATTGATTATTATCAATTACCTCATTATCTAAGGCATTTGGTTCATCAGGGTTAGTGTTTGTACCTTATTTGGAATGAAATGGTTGCATTTGTACCTTGTTTTTTCTCTCAAATCTTCTAATTGATTAGATGTTTTATTCTTCAACTTATTCCTCTTCCATAAATGAGAACAAAACCCCATTTTGTCAAAAACAACCAATAAATTACTTCAAATGTGGGGTCCAAAAAAATTGCAACCAAGAAAGTATGTAGAGTACGTAGGGAATGTCTATAGGGACAACAATATCGATTAGTGGTAAAAATAGACGCTGAAAATTGAGATTTTGTTTTTACTTTAAGGAACACATATGTGTTATAGGAGTGTGTATTCATTACAGGAACATGTACACATTCCTATAACATGTACACATTCCTTGAAGTATAGGCATATACTATAAAAACAAGTAAAAAGGCTCATATTAAATGCATTTTTTCCACTATAATACTATAATATGATGCAATAAGACTCAATAAGACTATAATATGATGCATAAATACATAATATGATGCAATAAGACTATCATATTTTTTCATAATGCTATCATATTATGCAATAAGGCTCAATACAATGCAATAAGACTATCATACAATGCAATAAGACTATCACATGATGTAATAAATATATAATGTGATGCAATACGGTTATCATATTATTCAATAAGGCTCAATATAATGCAATAAGGGTCAATATGATGCATAAATCCCCAATATGATGCATAAATCTCTAATACATGATGTAATAAGACTCTTGATAAGACTATGAAGAAACAAGACTAATGAATGATGCAATAAGGCTCAATATTTAAGACAAAATGAACTAATTTTCCCAAAATCCCATCATAGGTCCTTAAAAAACTAGGTGAATAATAGATTCAAAAATTGGCACTAATCACATTCATGAATTTATGCATTTATGATGAAATCAAGGAACTTAGGGGTTGTGTTTGTTATAAAATTAGGATTTAGGATTAGGGGTTTAGTGTAACAGGTTTGTACATGTGTATATGTCATTAAATTAGGTTTTAAGGGAAATTTACCTATTCAAATGATAAAATTAGGGTTTATGATCAACATGTCATGAAACATGACCTAATTTAGCCCTTTCAATCACATCATAAACTCCAATTTAGGTTTAATGGGTTGAAATTGGCCACATTTGTGTTCATATTTTCATTTATGATTAAATTAGGTTTAGTTAAGTCATATATATTGAATCTAGATTATACAATTGATTGGGCCATAAATTTGGTTTAGGGGCTCAATTTTTCCCAAATGATGTCCCTAATTGAACCAATCAACTAATTGGTTCAATTCATGATAGATAGAATCATACTTAATTTTGTCTCAAATCATATATTATGATCTTATAGTTTGTTAAGAAGGGTTAAAATTGGCCTCCCATGCCTCCTCAAATGAATTGCCCCTATAATTGAACCTTGTTGTGCCATGTGTGTACCTTAGACACCAAAAAGTGTTAAAGCTATTAGAGATGCACCAAGTCCTAGAAGTTTTAGAGTTGACAATGCGCTGAGAGGCCAAATCTAATTACATACCACCATGTGTACCTTGTATGTACTCAAAAGTGTTAGCACTGTTAAAGGTGTCAGGTCTTAGAAGCATTAAAGAGCTTCCATCAGATCCCTGTGAGCCTTGATCTAATTAGATACATCACCATGTGTGTATCTTATACACATATATTTGTGTTAGAGATCTAACTATCACTTATCCTAAAAGCATCAGATTTGTCAGAGCCTCAAGATACCCAATCCAATCAAATATTTTCACATGTGTAGGTCTAGTACACCTAGATAAGTGTTAGAGTTATCAGATATGCACATCTTTTATACTTAGACATGTTCCATCACTAAGCAAACCAATCTAACTAAGGCCTATTCATAAATTTATCATACATACATATAAGCTAAAAATGTTTAAATATTGACATCAATCCAATAAAATCATGTCTAATAAATAATTCACATGATGTGAGCCTTTGACTTACCATTATTGTATAAAAATTGTCATGTAGAGCCCTTTAAGGTCCCATCTGAATTGAGCAAACACCAAACATTATCAGTTTTCTACATGTATGTATTCAAATTATTTATATCCCTTTTCCTTGAATTACCTATAGATCCTAAAGTACATTCATATTAAGTATTACACATAGGAGAGAACATAATTCAGCAATGGTTGAACCTCAACCTCAAATCCCAAGCCCAAGCAAGAATTCTGAGACATGTACTACTTTTTTGCAGTCCACATCATAAGGCTTAAGTTCATTACAATAAAATATGAACAAGATGATTGAATATATATGTAAAAAATCTATAATATTGAAACCATCAGTGAGGGGGTGCACACTGGTATTCAATTCTGATCAACCATCTGTATGAGGTGAATAGTTCATCATCCACATGAACACTTATTGGTTCTCTCTTCTTAGCATCATCCTTGAGGGGAAGTAGGTCTCAGATTTAGGGGACATTATCACAAGTTTAATGTATCTTAAATAAGTTAAATAGAGTTTGAGCTAGGGTAACTTATACATATGTCATACTTGATTAATGTCAGGTCTATGCCATCCCTTAATGGTTTTGAACAAAGTCCCTAGTGCATTTAGATATTTTCTAAGCTATATATTCATCACTACAGGGATGACATCTTAAAACAACATCTTAAAACCACATCATCACTAATGGATACATGTGACCACTTCAAATTTATTGAGCTCAAACCCACATCTTATATAAAACAAAATGTGTACCCAACTTGACCAAAATATTTAATAAAAACATGTATATACCTTGTACCCATCATCCTAATTTCGTATCTTACAATCCTAAGGACATAGTAAGGTATAGAAATCTATAGTATTGATAAGAACCAAGTATTGTCTACCTTGTTTTTGAGTTGTTTTGTATCCATGGTGTGGCTAGGACTAGTCCCATGTCAAAGACAAACTCTTTAGATGACATGGAAATGGATGGATTGGTTGATGGTTGTCCCATGTGTGATCGAGGGGTAGATGAAGAAGGTGAATAAAATGGAGTATTAAACATATTTTCAAAATAGATCTTAATTTTAGGCAAAATTTGAATACATTAGAGGAATCAAGTGAATAGTTATAATAATAGAAGACTCTTGTTAGACTTTCAATTGGGACCTCAAAATGCTCCTATTGAATTAGATGCACTAGGTGACCTTAGAGGAAACTTAAGGGACATTATTCAACAAATTTTAAGAATATTTTTGGGAAAATCCAAGGCATGATTCATAGGTATTGGGCAGTATTAGATATCATTCTTGAAATAGATATCCAAGAGATGCATTTTTACACCAAGGGCTCAATTCTTATTTCTACTTACACAAGATTATCTATACTACATAGTCCAATTCAACAAGTTTTCCAATTAAACAAATTAGTTAAAAATTTATAAATAAAGGGGTTTGGTGAAAGATATCAAAGAAATAACAAAAGGGCAAGATAGGATTTTAGGCAAGTAGGATAATAGTAAGTAAGGAACACAAAATTTAAGGGCAAGTAAGATTTTAGGCAAGTAAGGTGGTAAGGTATATCCTTTCCCTACTAGGGGAAAGGTCTCAATAACTGTACATGTTTAATTTTCAAACAAGGATTTTGTTAACATGTGTTCTATTGATGAAACATATTGGTGTATATAAATATTAAAGTGCACCAGAAGCTAAACATGTAATATCTAATACTTGTTCAACATTTATTCTATAAAATTAAAAGTAACCAATCACATATTGACAAGTAAGAGTCAAGTATTGATACTCTAATGCAAAATTATTGGTACTCTAAAGGTCGAGTTTTGATCATAGGTTTCAAAAATGCATTTTATGACCTCTTGTGATAAAATCAGTTATATTGTAAAATGTATAATGTGTTAGACCTTGAAACCTTAGTTATAAGTAATTAAGACAACACATATTGAAATAACTAAATTTTTTGAAGTCTAATGTGATGTTATGGCACCTTAATTCATTTTTAAAAGCTAATGGGATCTTTAACCTATAAGAAACATGAAATTTGACATTTCCCCTATAAGGATGCATGGCTAATGGGACCTTTCTCCTATAACAAACACATAATTTGTTTGTTTCATTTTATGTCAATGTAATGTGTATGTGTTATATAACGCGTACGCATGTATTTTACGTTATATAATGCGTATGTGTTATTTGAATTTAAATTTAAAACTGAGCCTTTAGTCTCAGACACAGCTTGGATTTCTGAGCCAAAAGCTTGGGACTGTGCATTTATAGTAGAGATTTAAAGTTTTAGGAAAAACCAACAAATTTAAACTTCAATTGCCAAATACACTATGGATTTCAACATCAAAATTCAAAAAATTATTACCATTATGATAAACATGTTGTCTTCTTTTTAAATGCATGTTTTTTTATAAATTTTGGGCTATTTTAAGGGTTCAAACTATATTTATTTCTAGCAACACCTTTTTTAGGCCACTACATGCTACATCCATACATGCCTATTCATGTTTATCTAATTTGTTTTTCATTAATCTAAGTGAAAAAAAAATTATATGGTAACAAACTAGGCCTAATTATACACACATTAAAAAAAAAAAAAAATCATTTTTTTTGAGGTAGTTAGGGTTGGTCGCATGACCATCTATCCATTTTTTTGTTAGTTTTCAAGATCTACTTAATTGAAAAATTAATTAAAAAAAATATTCATAAAAAAATATAAAAAAAGTTCGTAACATATTAGAATATCTTATCTAAATATTCACCAAAGGTTTTCTAATAATATTTAATGATGCTCAAAAAATGATGGGCCGCACGACCATCTATCTACTATGTTTTCTTAAAAAAATAGTAGGTCCTCTTCAAATTTTAGATGTTTGACCTATTTTTACTTAACCATTTTTAATTTTTAATTTTTTTTTAAAAAACTAGACTCGAAATAATACAATTCATATTTTTATACCATATTTAAATTTTAAATGTAGCCATCTCTAATTATATATAGAAGTTCACATTTCTGAAATTTTAGAAAAATCATGTCAATGAATAGGCCCTTTTTTGTCCCCCAAGTTAGTGCAGTTACCCAAAAAAAAAAATTATTTTTCATCTCCTTAATATATAATTTTAAATTTTTTATTTATCTTTAAATACTCTCTAAAATTAAGAATTATTATATATGTTTCAAAACATAATTTGGGAACAAAAACCATAAACCATTAATACTAGTTCTTTAATTTGGAAACAAATTATTTATTTTATGATTAAGGACAACAAATACATTTAGTTCTACTAAAGTTTCATGAATAAAGAAAGGAATTTTTGTTAACTCTTTATTAGGCAGTATTGAAAATTTAATTTCTTTTTCAATACATAATAAGATACAAAAATATTAAATTCATTTTGAAGATATAATATAAAGTTGACTAACTCAAAAAGAGGTTTGTGTGATTCTAGACCTCTTCAAATTATTAATTAATTCTCTAACCTGAATTTATGTTACCCACAAAATAACCTAATTTTTTTCTAATTTTTTAAAAATATTTCTTAAAAATAAAAATCATGCATGTCTTTATAAAATAAACCATGCTTTTCCTTTAATAAATTATAATTTTTTCTTTATAAAATAAAAGTTTTTTTTTTTAAAAAATAAAAGGGGTAAAAAATTTATTATAATCATAAAAATATTACAAACCAGCAAAAGGCCAACGCCCCAAGAAACAAAGAAAACTACAGAAAACAAACACCGAAAACTGTTACACCCCTACACCATTTCCGTCCTCTCTAAGAATCCTTTCCAGGTTCCGACACACCTCCTTGGGCAATAACACCCATTCATCCACCCTATATCCATCAATATCCTCCGAAGCCCACTTTGCCAGGTAATCTATCACCCCGTTCCATTCCCTTGGAACATGAGCAAAAGACACGAAATCCATAAGCGAACTAATCTAAAAAATCTGCTGCACTATCAAAGATAGTTGCCAACTCACATCATTAAAATTTCTTTCCAGGAGCATATTAATCAAAACTTGCGAGTCAGCTTCACACTTCACCCTTCACCAACCTAACTCATAAGCTCTCTTCAAAGCATACAGAATAATGAATCCTTCCATCTTGTTAACCGTCTGCTCCCCCATGTGTGCTAAAAAAATAAAAACAATAGATCCGGAGGAATCCCTACCAATCCCACCTATCCCTGCCGGGCCGAGATTACCTCTGGAAGAACCATTAGTGTTGATTTTCAAAAAACCTTTAGGAGGGGGCGTCTAGTTCCCATTCCTCTGAATTTGCTGCTTCCCACTTTGGCCACGCCTAATGCATGCAGAGGTAGGAGAAATACTCTGCATGCCTAGCCTTTCAACCAATTCAGCGTCTCCCTTCTCCAGAGGCAAAATGATTTCACTCTTAGCTTCCACAGTCTCCTGGATCATTCTGATAATTCTACTCCAAGCCTGGTGGATCACCAACTTCTCCTCATTAAAAATTCAACGGTTTCGCTCAAGCCAAACTTGCCACAACAAAAAAGTGGGTCCAGCATACCATGCCTCTTGTAATAAGTGAGCAACAGAAGGTGGCCTACCCAATTTGGACTAAAAATCAACTAGGGATGAGGCATGCAAGCATTGACACCTCCACATGCCCACCAAGTGTGCCAGAAATGAAGAGTGAAGGGGCAATTAAAAAATAAATGAGATGACTCCTCCTCTGCTCTCTCACATAGGACGCAGCATGAAGGGCCAACAAATCCTCTTTGTCTAATATTCTCCCAAGTCAAACAACGATTCCATGCCATCGTCCAAGTAAAGCAATTGCACTTTGGCCATGAAAAGCTGCTCCAAGCTCTTTTCCACCATGGAACTTCCCCTCTTACATGTTGCTGTGCTATCAACTCCTGATAACCTGAAGAGACCGTGTACTTCCCCTTGGGATGCGAGAACCAAGCCAACAAGTCACTCTCCCTGAGTGAGCAACAAAAGTAGCCAACAAGGATATTATGAAGCTCAGTGCATTTAGCCTCCATACCTATAATCAGCCACTCCTCTAGAGCCTTCCATCTCACCTCCGTCAGTTGACCATGAAGAAGGAGAGATTTTTAGTCACACACCCTGTTCCAACCTACCTCGCAAAATCTCTGTGCAAGAACCTCTAGGTGTGGGTACCGAGTAACCAGTGGGGGAAAGCCTTCCCATGAATCATGCCAGAATTGCACCTCATTACCCCCTCTACAAATCTAGAATAGACCTTTCTTGATCAATGCAACTCCTTTTTTAAAAGTCACCCATATCACCGATCCATTACCTGTTAAGCTGCATTTAGGAATGTCTTTCCTAGGGACCCTAAAAAAATACTTATGTGATAAGAGCCTGGCCCACACTCGATCTTCTTCCTCACACCATCTCCAATATAATTTTGCTACCAGGGCCGTACCTACCAGAACAGACTGTCACAATCCCAAGCCACCAAACCTTTTTGGGCTATAAACTACCTCCCACCTAATCAATCTCCACTTTGTCAAAGACAGGTTACCTGCCCATAAAAACTATTTTGCCAAGGAGTCAAGGTCCTTAACAAAACTCACCAGTGCTACTTGGAGCATACACCTATATAGAAGAAGCACCTGCACCACAGACTATATCAGTTGTACCTGATCGGTGAAAGACAACCACCTATTGGTCTAGTGATTCACCTTAGCCCTAAACTTGTTCAAAATCCCCTACCATGATTCCTTGGGCAGTCTCCCAACAGTTATAGGGATCCCAAGATAAAGAACCGGTAGGCTACCAATTAAGAACTGAAGAATATCAGCCACTCTTCATTGAATGGGTGGCAGAGTGTTGAAGACAAAAATGGATGACTTATCCTCATTAATTACCTATCCCATGGCAGCCAAGTAAGCATCTAGACCACTGCGAATATTGGCGGCCTCTCTCATAGTAGCCATGCCCATCAATGCCACATCGTCTATAAACTAAAGATGAGAAAGAATTGGGAGTTCACCTCCCCACCTCCATCCCTGAATAGCACCCTCATCAGTCTTTTTTCTAATCAGCCATCCCAGCCCTTCTGCCAGAAGAAGAAACAAGTAGGGAGATAATGGATCCCCTTGCCTCAAGCCACGCAAGGCACCAAAGAGATGTGAGTGCTCCCCATTAACCAAAATAGAGAATGAAATCAAATTCACACAGCTCATTACCCACCTTATCCAATCTTCTTTGAACCTAAAGGCTGCCAAAACCTTCTGAAGAAAGGACCACCAAACCCTGTCATATGCCTTGGACATGTCCAGCTTCATAAACATCACCTTCTCCCTGGACTTGGACATGGAGTGGATAGCTTTAGTAGCCACCATAATCCCATCCAAAATCTGATGCCCCTCCACAAAGCTGCTTTGTTCCTCTGATATCAGCACCCCTAACCACTTTTTTAATCTTTCCACTATCAGCTTCGATATAATTTTATAGACTACATTGTAGAGGGAAATAGGCTTGAATTGACTTAAGTGATCAGCCCCTTCTCTCTTGGGAATGAGAGCTAGAAAAGTCAAATTCAAGGCCCGAAGCATTTGCCGGCTATTTTGAGATTCTTGAACCACTACCAACAAATTTGATTTGATAATTTCCCAAAATTCTTGAAAAAATTCAATCAAAAATCCATCTGGGCCTGGCGCCTTACCTTTTTTCATCATGAAGACAATCTTCTTAAGCTCTTCTATGTTGATTGGATGCATCAGCTGCTCCTTCATTTTTGGAGAGACTAAATTGGGAATATAAGAGAGTATCAGATCCTCAGCAGCTGCTCCCCTCTGTCCTTCTTCTCTAAACATAGAATCAAAATACTACATAGCTTCATTACAAATATCTCTCGTAGAAGAAATAGTCTCTCCATTGTCTGAAACTAACGAAGTTATCATATTGCCATGTTGCCTGGCTCTAACCGAGTTGAAGAAGAAAGCTGTATTCTTGTCACCCTCCTATAACCACTCGACCCTGGCTTTCTACTTCCAAAAGATTTTCTCCCTCAACTCCCATTCCTCCACCATCTTAACAGACCTTGCTTCTTCTCTCAGTAAAAGTTCAGACAACCCCTCCTCTCTAATCAATCTGGTAATTTTATTCAACTCCTCTTGCACCTCTTTCTTCTCTTGAAAGATGTTCCCAAAACTTTGTGTATTCCACTTCTTGAGCTGATACTTCATTAACTAGAGAAGCTTGGTAAAAGTATACATGGCTGTCCCAACAGCCGGCCTCCCAATTCTCCACCAATCAACAACTCGACCAAACAAATTTTGGTCCCTGAGCCACATAAGTTGAAACTTGAATGACGGCTTCCTCTACATACAATTTGAAGAAATGTGAAGCTTAATTGGCTAGTGATCTGAGCCTCTCTAGTCAAGGATCTCAAAACTCAAAGACCATAAACTGCTCACCCAGTAACAAGACATTATGAATCTGTCAATACGCTCAGCAATAAAGTTGTCACCCATCCTCCTATTGTTCTAGGTGAACCACCCATTGCAAGGCTTGATATCCACCAGGTTGAGCTCTAAAATCTTGTCACGAAGAAAAGAGGAAGATGGTTCTAGTCTAACATTACCTCCCCTTTTTTTTGTTAGGTCTAAGATAGCATTAAAGTCACTAGCCAAAATCCATGGTAGATAAGGAAAACCCCTGCGAACTAATTGGATGTTATTCCAAACAAGAAGCTTACCTTGGAAGTCAGTGGGTGCATAGACATTTGAAAGAAGAACATACTCCCCTGACTCAATGCATAAAGATACCAAAGAAAGTGAAGACCTGAAGGCAATCCAAGACACCAACTAAACCTTGCATGGATTCCAGAGACAAGCCACACCTCTTGTCGAACCCTGTGCCCCTATGCATTGACATAAACCTTGCCTCCATAGCTTAGGTGAAAGACTCAACATATACTCCACTGAAACCTTAGTTTCCTAAAGAAAGAGAATATTTGGACAGTGATTCCTAACCAAATCTCAAACAACTTTTGTCTAGGGCCGCTGTTCAAGCCCCTAACATTCCAAGAAATAACAATCATTTTGGAGTAGACAAGAAGTGGGTGTCTAAGGTCTTGACCGACCCTAACTCTACCAGATTTTCCCCAATCATCTTTATCCTCTCCATGTCCTTTTGCCTCCCCAGTTTAACATTTTTTTGGAAGCCCCTTTCTTCCCATCCTTCTGAAGAATTCCTAGGTGAGTAGGAGCCTTGCCTCTCTTCTCCTCCTCTATCACCCTTGCTAGTGTGGGGAGAGTTCTAGCCTCGATTTCCTGACCCATATCAACATTTGATTTAATAACCTTCTGCTCCTCAACCTGCCCCTCCATAATCATAGGTAGGATAGCTTCTATAGGAGGCGTTACTTGGTCCATGGGATCATCTCTAGCCATTCTAGACCCTCTCACAACTTGCTCTTCATTAATTAAGCCTAGGTAATCCTCCTGCTATCCTAATTCATCTAGAACCCCAAACTTATTAACTGAATCCTCCTCCTGATGCTCTATTAGGGACCTCTTATGGCCTCTATTTTTGCTTCGAGTTTTAACCTACACAAAGCCTTCAAAATCCTTGCTCGTACTCGCTCCAACCTTTTTCCCTTTGTCCATTCCAATGACACTACTTGGTGGAGGTGGAGGCGAAGGCTGCTGGTTACCGAATTTTGCCTTTGGGCACCTACGCACCAGGTGACCATACTCATGGCACAAAAGGCATCTGAACAGGAGTGTCTCATAGTCTAGTTATTGTATCCATGAGTATGAACCTACACACAACTCTATTGCATCTTGCAAGCGTATACTTAAATCAATTTCCACACAAATCCAGGCAAAAGTCATGATTTTCTTACCTAAAGTTTGTGTGGAGGACCCCACCAGTTTTCTGAGCATTGAAGCAATCATATGTAGAACATCCTCATTACAACATTTAATAGGCATTCTAGGTAACTGAACCCACACTGGAACTCTATTTGGTATTTCCTCAGTAGGGTTAAATCCATCATGCCAAGGTTTCACAAAGAGCCCAACCTGGTTATAAAAATAGGGACCACCTTCAAAGACCTTGTTCCTATCAACCAGGCAAACGAATGTGACCATGAAGAAATTATTGGCCAGTAACGTAACCTCCATCTCATCCTCTGGCTCCCACACACGTCTAGCCTAATTCTCCAAAAAAGGGATGGAGACGCGCAATCTCAGGAATTTGCAATATAGTTGAATGCTTGGAGTAATACTCCACATCTTCTATGATCATGTCAAATAGAATAACCAGCTTCAGTCACTCCTTACAACGCTCCAAGTAGCCATTCACCTTGTTAGTTCTTTATCCCCTGACTGAGCCTGTGTTAAATGGTCCTAAAGTTTGATTAAAGTCTGAATTTACCTCCATCCTGGGATCCAGCCCCTGCCTATTCCTTCCTACTACCTCACTGAAGCTCCTTTCCATCCTGTTCTGAGTTGGCTCCTTCTGAGCCATGGGTGCTTCCCCCTAATCTATGCCTACCCTATTGAAACTTCCTTCTGCTATCTCCCTCCACCCAACCTACATTTCTATCATGTGCAGACCAAGAATATAGTAGAAATAGGCCAGGGTCTGAAGCCCTAGCTTGACAACGAGTTGCAAAACTCGGTTATGCGCTCCTAGCCTGCCATTTTTCCTTTATAAAATAAAAACTTATCTATACTAATCATATCAAATTATCTTCATATTTTGTTCACTTGTATTTTTATTTATAAAATAAAATCATATTTCCATTAAAAAAAATCCA
This sequence comes from Torreya grandis, assembly GCA_037957365.1. Lineage (NCBI taxonomy): Eukaryota > Viridiplantae > Streptophyta > Pinopsida > Cupressales > Taxaceae > Torreya > Torreya grandis. The sequence continues at coordinate 2,441,080 of JARHVA010000228.1, read as the reverse complement.
TGGAAAGTAAAGAGTTAACCTACCCAACATCCACAATAATTTTTCTAATAAACTAATTATTTATATGTAAAACAAGATTCAAAATAAATATGTAAATAACATTTTATATAACATTCAAGATAACTTTTATTTCTTATTTTTTAAAATTGAAAACAAATATTATAAAAGATTACTTTAAAAATATTAGCTCTTCTTTCAATATCTTCACATAAAGCTCTTACAAGTACATTTGCAAGTTCTCTAAAACCAAATGCATAACCTAAAAAAAATTCAAAATTAATATATCAAAAATAGAAAATAGACATGTGATGATTCTCACCTTGAGGATTCAACCACGCATTTGAAAACTCATCCAATTTATTACCAAACTATTATTTTTGTTACATACATACATCATAAAGGCATGGGATTACTTACTCTATACTTTTCAAGGTCATTAATAGAAAGAGTCATTTTTAACCCAAAATGTAAAAAATATTTTAAAAAAACTACCAATCTATAGGTATAGGTTTTAGGCCTTAAATGAGCATGCACAAATGTGCGTTTACTTGACTTACACTCAAGTTTTTGGTGGGTGAAAGTAAAATTTTAACTTTAGGTCTATAGATTGGGTTTTAAAGGTTAGGCCAATCCAAATAAATTATTAAGAAGATTTAGGGATATATATATAAGATTTAAAATAATAATTTTAAATTAATAAAATAGATTAAAATATAAAATATATTTAATGAAAGCATTAGAAATTAGTTAAGCATAATTTTAAATTTCAATAAGTTGAATGTAGTTAAAAACGATTTAAGAGTGCATGTGAATGAGAATATCATCTGTAATAAGAAAATTTAGAAAGAAACCAAAACTCTAATAAGACTACAACTCAATCTCTATACTTAACAAGGAATAAATCTAAATTTAAATAAAATATGATAGATTAAAATAAATCATTAATTTGAAGTTGTATGTTTTAACCTAGGTTTGAAATTATCATTAAAATCAGAGCATGAGAACCATTTTTTTTTGTTAAAACAACCTTGGATACTTATCCATATTATGTACATATATTTTGACTAAAAAAATTATTTGTAGTAGTTACCTTTTGCTAGAAATCTGAAGAGAAAGTATTCAAAAAGATACATTATAACATGGGGTTATAGTAAATATACAAGGGTCTAAAATCAACTCAAAATAAAGTGAAGTTATTTTTTTTTAATACTAAACATTTAGATGTAACTATTTTTTTCTATTTTTTCGAAGGCACTTTATTGTTTGGAATTATCATGTGTGAAGTGTGGGCCATAATGTTATTGTTGGGTATGAAAAATTGTAGTTTTTTCCAAAATGTAAGAAAATATGGGTTATATAATAAATATTCATTTCATGTTTCAACATGATTTATAGAAAAAATGGAGAAATGATTTTTGTAAAGATGTGCACATATACATGTTATTGGTTGCAATCCCAACCTCTTATTTTATTAAAAATAAAATTTATTGTTTTGATAATAAATTTTTAAGATAACACATTTTTAAAGATATAAACATGTTTTTAGAGTGATAAGGATTGTAAATGAAAGGTTTAATTGAGGGTAAATAAAAAATCCCTATAAAATACTTTTTGTGTTATAATATTTTTTTATAAAATCATTATGGATAAATTAATTACCTTTATTTCAAACAATAAATACTAGAAAATACTCTAATTTTTAATGATATATGAAAAATGATTGAAAAATAACCCATAATACTTACTAAATGCCATTCTAAAAAAAATTCATTCAAATATGAAAAGAACCTTGTCACATATTATGCTAGAAATTATTTTGTTCAAGAAGCATCCTTTTTATAGATGATTTTTGTCTAGATAATTGGGATCATGAATTTTTTTCTAAAGACACTTGCGTAAATGTATCTTGAGTTCGATACTAGCTCAAGGATAAGGATGATGATTTAGTGGTAGATTTTATTTTTGTTTTTGGATTGTTTTGTTTTGTTCCAAAAGTTTATAAGAAATATTTTCTTTGTTATTTCAGTTTGAAATTATCATGATGTGGAGTAATTTGGTGATATATAACTACATGAACTCTCTTATAATATGGGGAATGCATTGTATATCATATTGATATATGTTGTTATTGATGGTAGTTCATGGAGTAAGACTAATCAAACACTTTCATATGGGGTTGAAAGTGGTGTTAAAGGTAATAAACCATTTATAAACATTGACCAAGATAGTTAGAGAATGCCATAAATTATACATTAAATGTATAGGTTTATATGAGGAAGTAGTGATCATCATGGTTAGAGTATTACATAAATAATTCCATACTATAGGTACATGTACAAGGATCAAAGGATGATGATGTGTGTTGAATACTCATAATTATGTTCATGTCAGTGAATGTCCGAAGGTTATAGGATTATAGAAGGCACATAGAATAAAGGGTAAATATATAAGGGAAGTAGTAGACATGTTTTAAAATATTGATAATAATATAGATTATAATTTACAGGTAGCATAAACTTCATCAGATAGTGAGTTATTCCTCCAACATACATCTTTTGTCCCCTTTTAGATCAAGAAGTTTATTAAGTATAATCCAAATATTTTTTTAAGGTTTATTTAATTAAATTATTGAATAAATAATAATTTTAGATGGTTCATGTTACCATATTTTAAATAACTACCATTAAATAAGATCACATAAATTATTTATAGTTATTGGGGCAAGATTGGTCTGGTTGTTAGTCAATCTTAATATGAGACTTGTTAAGTCTATTTATTAACTGGCTATTGTGTGAGTTTGGTTCATAGTATATGTTTGGTATGATTATTAAATATTAAACTTGGTTTTTCTTATTAAATATTTTACAAATAAGTATATTTAGACCCATGTGTAATAAGAACCCATAACTTAATGAAATATATTTATACATTTCAATTTTATGAGACATGTGTAAAGTATTCAACTTGAACATAATAATATAGCATTGTATGTTTTGTTAGTGTATTTATTAACACATACACTTTTGATTTTCACTTTTAATTTTGAATATAATTCATGGATATAAACTAATTTTGAAAGTTATGAGCCTCTGAAGTTGCAAAAATGAGGATGGGAAAGAGCTGCTGTTGAAAAATTTGGATAAATCTAAAAAAACTACAAGTACAATAATGAAGAAATGAAATTTTAAGCTATTTAAAAATAAAATTCACTAAAAAATACCTCCTGGTGTTCAAATAGTGGGCTCCTAAAGTTTCCTTATCAATTCTACTTACTGATCCATGAGGTTTGCTTAATTTTTTTTGCCCTGCACAATCCATATGACTGTACCTGGGAGCAAAACAAATTATTGCCTCTTAGGTGATTGTGTCCAAATTGGACAAATTTTATATGGATTGGTAGGTTTTGATGTCTTATGAATGCAACTTTGAGGTTCATTTTGATCGTAAATGCTTTAATTTTTAGGTACTTTTGAGATTTGGGTGTGGTGCTTCTGGATCAAACCCTTTCCAATTTTGCCTCTTGTGCCCAATCTAAAAATTGTAGACAATTTTAACTATCTTGGGCACTTTGAACTAAATGGTGAGCTCAAAAATCCTCCACAAAGATCCAATTTATGCCTGTATACAAAATAAAAAAACCAATCCTATATTTGGATATTTTTCTCTTAAATATTTAGCAATCTACAAATTCAAGATAGCTCTAGTACCATGTTAGAATTAGCATATAGGATCTAATAAATCTAATAGAAAGCATGAACAAGAGATAAAATATTAATAGGAATAAACAATAACTATATATCCTAGACAAAAATTTAAATGAATAAATAACTCAAATATGATGAATTACTCTGATAATTCAATATTGATATGATATAGAATACACAAATATCCATTGCTTAAATAGAGTAAGGCATACAAAATAAAGATCAGGGAACTCACACAACATGTGTATTTCAATTGATATCTGACTACATGAATAGTGGAGTGAAAATATATAATAACAAGATAGGTGTCAAACTTGTGTAAATGATCAACACAAGTTGACTATTAGTTAAGTAATTTTATCCTATCTTCCCCTGAATAGTGGAGTGCAACTCCACAGTAAAAAAATAAGTGTCCAAATTGACTACTAGCTAAACAAGCTTATCCTATATGGTGCAAATTATTAGTCAACACAATAAACTAATTAAAATAAGTAATTAGTGTACCAATCTAAATAATAAAAACATGGAAATGCAATAAAGCAAATTAATGCACCAATAAAAACCATTGAGTTTACATCTACCGATGTTGTTATAAAAAATGCAGAAGACCAACTCACTATTGTAGCCATTCGAAAGGTTGATCATCAATTTAGATTGTATAAATTTGTATTTTTTTTTGTTTTCTCAACCATCACAAGCTATGATTGGGCATGGAAATGACTTGAGTAAACTTTTGCATGAGTTTTTTGTCACCTAAACTATCTCTCATTACATGATCTCACTAAGCATAACATAGTTATTAGTTTTTTTAAAATTTATATCAAAGATGAAATTTGTCCAAGTTGTGTGATTGGAAAGTAACATAGGGATCCATTTCCAAAAATCAAATCTTAGAGGGCCAGTGATAGATTATAGTCAATTCATAGTGATCTCTTATCATTCCCTCATGTTTATTTTTAGAAAAATAAATACGTGGTTACGTTCATTGATGATTTATATTGTAGATCATGGTTTTATTATCTAAAATAAATGAATATTATAATAAATTCAAAATTTTCAAATCTCTTATTGAAAATATTTTAGAGAGAAAACTTCAACATCTTAGAATAGATGATGGAGGATATTTTGTCAATAATCAGATGATCAACTTATGTGATCAAGCATGAATTCAAATTAGAAATATAATTCCCTACACTCATTATTATGGTGTAGCTAAATTCCAAAATATTACACTTAAGTAGATGGCTAATTATGTGGTACATTCCAAAGACTAACCTACTTAGTAATAGATAAACACAATCTAGTGTGCAAACTAATTTCAAAATCATAATCCCCACTCAATAATATAAGACATGACTCTTGAATAAAAATGATATATCATCAAGCCTAATTTTTCTAAACTCAATAATTTTGGATGTAATGCATGGGTGCATACACTAGATGATAAAAATTAAGAAACAAAAAGGAAGGGCCATCCTTGTATTTTTTATGGCTATTGTAAATATGTGAAGGCAAATTGTCTTTTTTTTAAAGCACCACTAAAGTGCTTTACTAGCCAGATATGTTTTTTATGAACACTATAAAGCTTATAGGCTAACATTTCCCCCTCTTCCTTCATTAGTGTTTTTTTAGATAAACACAATTTATAACATATCTTATGAATAACAAGGTAGCTTAAATGAACTCCATTTTAAAATTCACTACAATTAAAATGGTGATCAGTAGGGAGGGAAAATTTATAGTGCCTTAAGTCACTCAAAATTCACCTACACAACCAACACAACATCAAAAAAAAGGGTTTGCACATTCAAGATGAGGTTAGTGTATGGGTAGGGGATACTAGTGATCCACACAAGAATAGATTAAAACATTATATTGGTGTTGCATACTTGGTAGGAAACTATGATAAAAGAAATTATTTCTCTTAAAAATAATAAAACTTGGGACTTGGTTCCACTTATAAAAGATATAAAAATAGTTAGTTATAAGTGGATGTACCACACTAAGTATGTAGTATATGGATCAATTGACTAATACAAATCTAGCCTCTTAGTAAAAAGGTTTTCACAAGTTGAATGTGTTGATTATCACATAACCATTTCTCCATATTATAAGATGATTTCCATCAAACTGATATTGTCCTTAGAAAAAACACATGGGTGGGAAACCCATCAGATGGAAATAAAAATTTATTTCTTGCATGGATACTTACATGAATAAATATACATGTCCCAACCTTAAGGGTTTGTTAGTAGTAAGAAATATAGCTATGTGTGAAGATTGAAAAAGTCCTTGTACAGTTAGAAATAGGATCCTTGAGATTGGTATGAAAAGATTGACCTATCTCTAATCAATTCTTATTTTTGATGGGAAACTATTGATTTTGGTCCTTTATGTTGATAATTTAATCATTATAAGGAGTTTTCCAAAGAATTTTCTTGATGTAAAATCTTCATTAATGAATTAATTTGAGATGATTGACGTGGGTTTGTTACATTTTTTCATTAGTATTTAGATTTCATAATATGAGAATGAAATTTTAATTAAAAAATCCAAGTATGCTCAGGACATCCTACACCACTTCAATATGAAAGATTGTAAGTCCACACTAACTCTTTTTCATTATGAATTCAAGTTTTCCACTAATTATTCTTCTCCTTTAGTTGATGTTACACTTGATAGAAAATTGTTCAAAAGCCTTCTAGTCTTAACTCATAATCATCTTGATATCTCTTTTGGTGAATCTTATGTCATACTTATGTCAGGACCCCCATGATATCATTAAAAAGCTATAAAGTACATTCCATGGTATCTTTACAATATTACTAGTTATGGGATTGTATAAGTTAGGAGGAGAATCTTAAATTTTTGTATACACTTTTGGTGGAAAACCTACATTTTAAATTACATAGGTGGTGATTGGGAAGGAGATCTAGATGATCATAAGTCATCCATAAGAATCATTTATCATCTTAGGCTAGGTCACATGATTGGTATTAGAAGAAACATATGACTATTGTTTTTAATACTAAAAAATCCAAGTATAGCAGAGCTATTGCTTCTGATTGTGAGTTAGTTTAGATTTGGTGCATGTTTTCTAAGTTTTATTTTTGTAGACCCAACCCACAATGATTTTTTGTGATAATCAAAGTGTTATCCACATATCTCACAACCAAGTGGAACACCAATGCACAAATCAAATTTAAATCCATATGAACTATATATAAAAAATAATACATGATAAGATTGTTAACATTTTCAAGACAGATGATCAAGCTGTAAACATCTTGACAAATCCTTTGATTGAGGCCTGATTTGTTTAGCTCATGCAACTATTGGGAATTAAGAAAGGTGTCATCAAGGGGGGATAATCCATTGATTCCTCTATCCTTCCATTTACCAGAGCACATATTAAGGGGTATGTTAGTGTATTTACTGATGTATACACTTTTTTATGGTTGAGATGCACTTATAATATTCATTTGTAATATAATTCATTTGTAATATAATTCATGGATAAGCACTAATTAGATGCACTTATAATATTCATTTATAATCTAATTCATGGATAAGCACTAATTAGTGCACAATTACCCATAACCCTTTATTAGAGAAGATTATCAATTAAGTATTTACTTAATTAAATTTTAATAATAAAAGGAGTAACTTATTATAAAAGTAAAAACTCTCCAAAAACATAATTCTAAATGTAGCATCATTTCTTATCTATACAAGATCATTGAGGGCTATTAGGTGAGGTACATTATGGAAAATAGTTACTAGTGTTATACTATAGAATTTAGGTTAGGGATATTAATCAAAATAGGTAGTAATTCTACATGAGATAACTCTATGTATTACACACACACACACACACACACACACACACACACACACACACACACACACACACACACACACACACACACACACACATTCAAAATAAAAATATTAGTATCTTTTATTCCAAGTAGGTAAAAAGGTACAACCATGACCATCCAAAATAATTTACACTATCCAAGATGAGCGTAATGGATCAGAGAGGGAAAAACATGCCAAAAATGACATGAAAGAGACAAGAGTACAAGTCCCAGGGAAGCATTTCTGCCTTAACGTGGATCATTTCATATAAATTAGGATTGTAAAATACATAAATACCTCAAAAGAGGATGACCAACCAAATCAGTAGAGGGATATCTCCCTCATCATACAAGTTCTAATTTTATCCATAACCTACATAAAATTCTTACCTTTAGCCAAATTATAAGTTTCTTTAGCCAAGCCATCAAAAATGGTGTTTGTGCTCCTTATAAGTGTGTCTGATAGATAAAATCAAGAAATGAAAGGTGAGATATTGTGCTTTTTTTATGAGGTGTGGTAGAGAGATGTGATTATAGTGTGTTTTTCCATTCATCTAGTCACATATGAGCTTGGAGTTAGAATACACAACTAAAGTAGAGATGTCCTAATCAATATCAATGGTGAGAGCTATGATCATAGCCTATATTTCAAAAAATTTGTTTATGTGAATGCCAATACCCTGATTGGAATAAAATAGGGTTGATGCTGGATTTTATTATTTCCACAATTCATGAGAGCCTATGATAGCCTTATTGAGTGAAGATTAGTTCTTCTTATGTATGATTAAAGTTTATATTTTGTAAATTTTGATATATAATATCAAGTAATTCCAAGAGTTCATCTAAAGTAAAATATTACGTCTAGATTGATCTATCACAATTAATTATTCCAAGTTGCATTCAAAAGTGTAGTGAGAAAAATAAAACATGGAAAAGTATTGAGCCAAGCAAGAAAGAGTTGAAGAAAAAAAATATTTTTTATAATTAATATAAATGGAAGATCAAAGAATCCCTCATTTTAGGGTGTAATTATTGATTCTTGCATACTAGGATGTTCAAAATTATGATAATTTTCAATCTTGTACATAATTTTATTCATTATAGAATTTGAACAAATAATGTATAATTTTTTTAGCTAATCCTAATATGGAGGCCTGGGACATACACAATTTGAAGACTATTGTTTACCTTATTTTATAAGTTTTAAGTGGTGGTTATTACTAGTTGTAGACATGATTCCCATTCTTATCCTATCACCTTCAACATCTAGTAGTGCCTTCCTCGTGGTTTCATGAAAAATGACTCAAGACTATCTCTAGTCTCATCTCCCATGTGTGCCAAATTCAGGTCATTGTCCAAGTATCCTCATTCCATGCAGTTTATGCCAAGTTCAAATAGAAGCATGCATATGTGAGTTGAATGTTAAAATAAGTTGTTTAAGTTTTTAATGTATATTTTTAAATATTAAATATGCTTACTAGATTTGATTAGTTTATAAAGTGTTTATATTTTTAATATTTTATTTTCAAGTTGTTTATTTATTTTTTAAGTTATAGAGTAATGAGGTGTCATTTTTTTTCCTAGTGTGGTTACATTAATCATTATTTAGAATTGTATTTTACATTTTCTAGTGTTTTTTATTTTATAATGTGTTTTTATTATATTGTTTTTTGTTCAAGTTTGTTAAAAAAATCTACAAGTATATAGTTATTTTTTAAGGACATTAAATTTTAATTATATAATATTATATGTCTTAGGTGAATATTTTTTCATTTTTATAAATGGTATTTACAAATGTCTATTAGAATAAAAGTGCATGTTTTTAGTCATCAATATTAATATCCTATTGTAAATGATGCATTATCAAGCATAATTGATATCCTAAGTCAAATGTGTCAATCAATTGTGTGGGGGATATTTTTTATGACATAAAATTGATCTTAAAATTCTAATAAATTGAGTGAAAATAAAAAAAATGGAGGTTAGAGGCAATGGTGGTAGGAGGCCTGATATTACATCTCGTCATTTGTTAATGAAGGGGACATAAATATAATAGTGGCATCAATGTATGCACCAAACTAACTAAAGCTAAGGGAAATATTTAGTGGTGGTTGAATCATATTTTTTATTTGAGATTGAGGGGAAATGATCATGTGTAGTGGCTAAAAATGAAAATAATTATGACTAATGATAATGCAAAGATCTAGACTAAGATAACTATAATAGGAAGTGTTCTTCATAAGTTGATTGGCTAGGTTGGTGTATCCATATTAAGGGACATGTATTAACATGAATAGGTTGATGGGTTCCATACTCATGATATATGTAGTTCCCACACTCAATGTGAGTATCAAAACCATAAATCAGTTGATGGGATCTGTTGTCTCCCAAAAATAACTGTCATTTTTGGAACAACATTTGAATTATTTTGGTTCTACAAACCAAAATAATATCTTCCATTTTCAAAATTTGTCTTAGATATTTAGATTTCTCATTTTCAGAGCTTCTCAAAAAATCTACAGACTCTATAGGGTTAAATCTATGGACTCTGCAGGCTTGAATCTACGGACTCAGTAGGAAGAAAAATCTACGGACTCTATAGGCTTGAATCTACGGACTCAGTAGGAAGAAGAATCTACAGACTGTGAAGGAAAAGGAAAATCTACAGACTTTTGTAGGCGGTTTTCAGTCAAAAGAATTGATTTTTAAAATTTGTTCATTTTCCAAGATTGGTTCAAAGTTTTGGTTCATGTGAAAATCTTCATCGGCAAGCATCTGAATACAAAAGGAGACCTGAATCATTGAACCATTGAACCATTGAACCAATTTGGTTCAAAGGTTCAACGGGTTCAAAGTTCAACAATGTCATTGGAAAAAGTTAAGTGTTTCATAAAGGTTCAAAGTTCAATCACTTCAATAGGTTCATCGGCTTCCAAAAATTTGGTCAAATCAAAATGACTTGAACCATTGAACCATTGAACCAATTGGGTTCAAAGGTTCAACAGTCGGTTCAACCAAAGGAACAGTTCAATCGCTCAGTTCAACCAAGCAGTTCAATGCTTTATTTCACTCAGATGGTTCATTTCCTTTGTTTCAGCGTCTTTTGGTTCAATCATTTGGTTTGTTAGTCAGTTCAAGGCTTTCGTTGAACCAAAATTTTGGTTCAATGGAAAGGTTCAACAACAGGTTTATCACTTTTTGGTTCAAAAGGTGCTTGGCATGCTTCGTTGAACCGTTGAACCAGTTCAATGGACAGGTTCAATCAAATGGTTCAACTCTCGATTCAAAGGCAAGTACAAATATTTGGTTCAATGCTTAGTTTATAGGCTTGTTTTATTCATTGAACCATTGGCTTGAACCATTTTGGTTCAAAGCCTTGGTTCAACTGATTAGTTCAATGTATTGGTTCAATGGCAAAAAGTGCATTCAATGGTTCGTCGGCTATTTGCTTCAAAGGCTTGGCGCGCTTCATTGAACCTTTGAACCGGTTCAAAAAATGGTTCATCGAATAAGTTCAAAGGGACGGTTCAATGCTAAAGAACTTTTTTGAAGGACAATTGCCCTTACAGAGGACACTTCATTGACCAAAATACCCTTTGACTTGTTCAAAGCCCGGGGGAATTTTCCCCAGACTTTTTGTCTACGGGAATTTTCCCTAGGGAAAATGTCCACGGGAAACGTTCAAAGGGAATGGCCCAAGGAAAAACCTGGGGGAAATTTGTGAAGGGCCAACGAAGGACCCCGAAGGGCAGGTGCCCTTACGAGGAACTCTCAACCATTAATTTGAGGATACTTCTCGAAGCTAAAGGATCATTTCTCAAGGTCTGAAAGGGCAAAGTCCAATCTGGAAAAGCACCAAGCGAAAAGCCAAAAGAAGACCAAGGGGTGATGCGCCTGAACACATCAAATTCAACACAGTCAACTAGCCATTAGAAACATAGTGATGGGCGTATGAACGTCAAATTGAAGACAATAAAATAACTGTTGATCCTTTGAACATACATAACAGAATACATTCACAATTTTCAAGGCCAAGACCAACAAAAAGTGGGGAAGGAACATAACAGCAAGCTGAATCCAGGACCCAATTCAATTAATCAGAAAGGGAGGAATGATGAAGATAAGATCAGACCACCAGGCAGACATTGAAAGTTGTAAAAATTTCAATTGCATGACTTATCTATCTACATTGAGAAGATCAAATGGGTAAAAAGCCCCAAAGTTCTAGCTTGTCTTCCTAACATTTCCAATGCATCATGATGTATTACTGTTCCCGAGTCCTTCTCAAAAGTGGCTATATAAGGGACTTCCTATCATTGTAAAAAGATCATCTTCTTTTTGACAATCTGAACGAAACTCTATCGAAATTGAGAGGCATCATTGAGACTTTGTGCTCAGTCTATTGATCGTATTTTGTTAATGAAATAAGAAAGCAAGGGACTTTTTCAGACTTTGTGCTATGAATTCTTTATGGTTAAAGAAACTATTCTTACATTTATTTCCTTGATTTATCTTCTGTTTCATTGATTTAATAAGCAAGATTAGTAAAATTAGTTAGGAAGGTGTCCTGAAGAATCAATTGTGGAGAGACTTTGTGCCCCCATAGCTGCCTTCAGTGTGTTTGCTTTTTCATTGCTGTGTAAAGGACTTGAGAAGACTTTGATCTTTCATTTCCCTTCGTATATCACTCTTGAGTATTTCAGGTACAGACTTTGTGCTATGTCTTGATTTGCTAGTTCTCATACTTCCAATTATGCTCTACTTTAATTTCTAGGAGTTGTCTATCATTCCCTTGAGTTTTTCCTTTATTTTGTATGCATCATCTCTGAAGAAAGAGAGATGGATGTCTGGTCCTACCCTTAAGTATTATTTTCCATTTATACATATACATAGCATATCCACAGGGAACCTCCCCTTGATGAGAGGAGAGAGAAGTCTCCTTCTGATGTGATAAACTTACACATTAGGATGACTAATCTTCTTGCTTTGGCTGATAAGACCTATTTTGTTTACCAGTATGCTGATAGACAAAATATTCAACCAATAGTTTTTGGCGACTCCGCTGGGGATATACCCATTATCCATTTATAGTCTATCCATTCCATTCACCTCTACACCAACAAGAAAAGAATGCATAGTTCAAAGCCTCAAGCTTTAACTAAAGGAACGTCAATTCTTTTCAAATTTTGTTTTACAAATCTAGCAGATTAAAGGTATACACAAAGCCAAAGGGCTAAAGGTGTCATTGATCTTATGTTTGAGCTAGTACAACAAAGTGATTTTGATCTGTTTCCTTCACCATCTCATCTACAATGAACCAAGAGCTTCCCTCCTACTAAAGCTAGATCTCCATTACCAGGCAAAATATCAACTTTTGTTCTTGATAAAGTTGTGTCTATAATTACCCCTTTGAGATTTGTTATCCCTCCTTTTCAGTACCCTATAATGGTAGTTCAAGGCCCCTGGGGTAATGATTTTGGCCCTCTCAATCTTACTCCTCCTCTACATGAACTTCCACGTAGTTCTAGGAAGAATTTCCTAAAATTCCACGGTGATGGGAAAGTTCATCCTGATGAACATATTACAGCATTCAGTATAGCTTGTGGAGTAATTGGGGTAGAGTTTGAAGATGTAGCAATCAGGATTTTTGTTGAAACACTACAAGGTCCTGCTGCAGATTGGTTTTACCATTTACAGGCTCGATCTGTGACTTATTGGAATACTTTGAAATCTAAGTTTGAAGCCAAATTCAAACCTATAGAAGATGCACATACACTTCTGGCTCAACTTACACAAATGAAAAAAGAACCGCATGAGCCTATGAGAGACTTCATAGCTAAATTTGAAAAGTTGAGAAATAGAATTCCTATGATTTCCAGACCTACAACTGAAAATCTTAAATGCTTTTTCATTAATTCTCAGCTACCTGAAGTCAGTTTCCTCTTGAGACGTGCTGGCCAAATAGATCTAACTGCAGCTCAACTTTTGGCCACTTAAGTAGAAGATGATCTCATCTTAGTAGGAAAAATAAGAAGAGATCCCAATAGAAATAGAGCTTCATCATCATCCGAATTTGCATCTACAAGCGCCACAGATCCAATGGTGCAGAAATTAGCGAATGAGCTCCTTGCACTCCAAAAAAAAATGGCTCAAGGAATGTCTTCTGCTCCTACATACAGAAGAACATTCCCAAATCAGTCATATCAAGGCAATGTTGCTAGAAACTAAGGACAACAAAATTGCCTTCCTCCTCCACAAGGAAAACTTGCCTTGGAAGCTCCTCTAACTAATTCAGCAATGGGATATCTTGAGACAGAATCAGATTTTTCTTATCAGCCTGAATTAAATCAAGAAAATGATGTTGATATCATTGAAGATAGTCAATAAGAATTAGCTAGTGACTCCCACATTGGTTTCCTAAACTATCAGGATGAACCCAGAAGCAAAGGAGAAGCTTCAGATGGATCATATGCAGTGTTTACTAGGTCTAAGAATCAATCAGCCCAATAGGTTGATAAAGAAAAGATAGAAGAACAACCACAACCAGTAGTCACAATTGTCAAGCGTGGAACAACTCTGCCCTTTCAACCAAAAGACCCGGTAATCACTCAAAAGGTAAATACATCTGTTGCGCCTTCCCCTTCTACTTCTAATTCGCAAACCAGCCCACCTCCCATCCCTTTGAAAACTTAGAAAGCTAAAGTACCTTTCTCTATACCTAGCTTGATTCAGCCATTTGATATAATTGACCATGTTAAAAAAACAAAAATATAGATGTCTGAATTTGAGTACTTGCAGTCTAATCTAGATCAACTGAACAAGCTGGTCTAATATGTTAAAAATTAGACCGTCCCTGCAGTACAAAAGGCCAAAAAAATGACTTTTGATTTCCTAATAAATATGCCTAGTCTAAATAATCTGATTATTACTCCTCCAGCTGCTTCTGAAAAAATATAACCCTTCTATGTTTCCTTGTTAATCAATGGCCACAAGCTGAGTAAGAGTATAATAGACTCAGGCGCATCTGACAATGTCATACTTGCCAAAGTCACTGAGTCTCTTGGTCTCACATTGACAAAGATGTTTGGGAGATGTTTCTCCATGGAGAACAAGCAAGTGCCATTGCTAGGGCAAATCAAAGATGCTCAATTTGCATTCGCAGCCTTTCCAGACAAGAGGATTAAAATGGCTGTATAAGTGGCTAACGTCCCAACATCTTATGGTATTTTGCTTAGACAGAATTTTTGCAAGGACGTGGGAGGAGAACTAAACATGGATCTATCTGAGGCAAGGATCCCTGTCTAAGGCGTGATGAAAAGATTACTTCCTGAAAAGGAAGAAAAGTATGTGGTTACCCAAACATCATCCCCTGCAGCACAAATTTTGTTTGAATCTTCAGGCAATGGTAATTATTTCTTTACCATAAAAGATGCTCATGTTCCTAAAGATGAAAGTCCTGTAGCTAACAATCCATGAATTGATCCAAACAAGATTTTAGGAGAATTGGTAGAACATAGTATAAATAAGGAAGGATCTTTCATCTCTAATGAGGAGAAATATGATAAGAGATCAACTTTTGATGATGACAGCAATTCTTCTACCAATGATGGAGTTGGGACTATGTTGATATCTCCTCAAAGAGATATTCTTCCTTCATGCAATTTGCAAGTCAACAACACCAACAACACAGCTGGAGGTGAATTTCTATTTCCTAAATTGAAGATTTCTCAAGATGAAGAAGTCAAACTCCTTGACATCAAAGGAGATGATAATCTGACAGTTTGTTAGGAATTTGACTTGGACGATCCAATCATGTGCTGGACTGGACCAGCAGAACAACAAGTTATAATGTTGGACCATGCTACTACAAATCAAAATCAGGCAAAGGAATCTGTCACCAAGACAACGAGTGATAATTTCCAGTTTGAAGGCCACATCCTGCCATGGGGAAAGAAGAGGAAAGAGTCAACAAGAAGAAGTAAAAAATCAGTTTCTTCATGGAGAGCTCCATTCGCCCGTCACCATTTTTGGGGACAAAATGGTTTCCTGCTGGTTTACCAGAATAAAACATTATTTTCATTATCTCCCAAAAAGTAGTATTTGAAATACTTTAATTCTTGAAGTATCAAATCATTGCCTTTGTATATATGTATATTTATACAATTTTAATTTCTATTTTGTTTTGTTTGTTTTCATTCTTGTTGCCTCTCATTTCTAGAAGCATGACTCTGAAGCCCAATGGTACACTTGAAGACACTAGAGTTTCTGAATTCTACTCCTTCCAATTCATTTTGCAATTGACAGAAGTTCCCCAACTGGAGCCAGCTGTTGTCTCCCAAAAATAACAGTCATTTTTGGAAAAACATTTGAATTATTTTGGTTTTACAAACTAAAATAATATCTTCCATTTTCAAAATTTGTCTTAGATATTCAGATTTCTCATTTTCAGAGCTTCTCAGAAAATATATGGACTCTGCAGGGTTAAATCTACAGACTCTACAGGCTTGAATCTACAGACTCAGCAGGAAGAAAAATCTACGAACTCTGCAGGTTTGAATCTACAGACTCAACAGGAAGAAGAATCTACAGATTGTGCAGGAAAAGGAAAATCTACAGACTTCTGCAAGTGGTTTTCAATCAAAAGAATTGATTTTCAACATTTGTTCATTTTTTGGGATTGGTTCAAAGTTTTGGTTCATGTGAAAATCTTCATCGGCAAGCATCTGAATACAAAAGGAGACCTGAATCATTGAACTGTTGAACCATTGAACCAATTTGGTTCAAAGGTTCAACGGGTTCAAAGTTCAACAAGTTCAATGTCATTGGCAAAAGTTAAGTGCTTCATAAAGGTTCAAAGTTTAGTCACTTCAACAGGTTCATCGGCTTCCAAACATTTGGTCAAATCAAAATGACTTGAACCATTAAACCATTGAACCAATTGGGTTCAATGGGTTCAAAGGTTCAACAATCAGTTCAACCAAAGGAACAATTTAATCGCTCGGTTCAACCAAGTAGTTCAATGCTTTATTTCACTTAGATGGTTCATTTCCTTTGTTTCAGTGTCTTTTGGTTTAATCATTTGGTTTGTCAGTCGGTTCAAGGCTTTCGTTGAACCATTGAACCAAATTTTTGGTTCAACGTCTTGGTTCAACGGAAAGGTTCAACAACAGGTTTATCACTTTTTAGTTCAAAAGGTGCTTAGCATGCTTCGTTGAACCAGTTCATGATAGGTTCAATCAAATGGTTCAACTCTTGATTCAAAGGCAAGTACAAATATTTGGTTTAATGCTTAGTTTATAGGCCTATTTTATTCATTGAACCATTAGCTTAAACCATTGGCTTGAACCATTTTTGTTCAAATCCTTGGTTCAACTGATTAGTTCAATGTATTAGTTCAATAGCAAAAAGTGCATTTAATGGTTTGTCGACTATTTGCTTCAAAGGCTTGGCGCGCTTCATTGAACCTTCGAACCGGTTCAACGAATGGTTCATCGACTAAGTTCAAAGGGACGGTTCAATGCTAAATAAATTTTTTGAAGGACAAGTGCCCTTGCGGAGGACACTTCATTGACCAAAACACCCTTCGGCTTGTTCAAAGACTTGTTCAAAGCCCAAGGGAATTTTCCCCAGAATTTTTGTCTGTGAGAATTTTCCCTGGGGAAAATGTCCGTGGGAAACGTTTAAAGGGAATGGCCCAAGGAAAAACCCAGGGGAAATTTGTGAAGGGCCAACGAAGGACCCCGAAGGGCAGGTGCCCTTGCAGGGAACTCTCAACCATTAATTTGAGGATACTTCCCGAAGCCGAAGGATCATTTCTCAAGGCTCGAAAGGGCAAAGTCCAATCTGGAAAAGTGCCAAGAGAAAAGCCAAAAGAAGACCAAGGGGTGACGTGCCCAAACATGTCAAATTCAACATAGTCAACTAGCCATTGGAAACACAGTGATGGGCACACGAATGTCAAATTGAAGACAACAAAATAACTGTTGATCCTTTGAACATACAAAATAGAATACATTCACAATTTTCAAGGCTAAGACCAGTAGAAAGTGGGGAAGGAACAGAACAACAAGATAAATCCAGAACCCAATTCAATTAATCAAAAAGGGAGGAATGATGAAGATAAGATCAGACCGCCAGGTAGACATTGAAAGTTGTAAAACTTTCAATTGCATGACTTATCTATCTACATTAAGAAGATTAAATGGGTAAAAAGCCCGAAAGTTCTAGCTTGTCTTCCTAACATTTCCAAATGCATCATGATGTATTACTGTTCTTGAGTCCTTCTCAAAAGTGGCTATATAAGGGACTTCCTATCATTTTAAAAAGATCATCTTCTTTTTGACAATCTGAACGAAACTCTACCAAAATTGAGAGGCATCATTGAGACTTTGTGCTCAGTCTGTTGATCATATTCTGTTAATGAAATAAGAAAGCAAGGGACTTTTTTAGACTCTGTGATATGAATTCTTTATGGTTGAAGAAACTATTCTTATGTTTATTTCCTTGATTTATCTTCTGTTTCATTGATTTAATAAGTAGGATTAGTAAAATTAGTCAAGAAGGTGTCCTGAAGAATCAATTGTGGAGAGACTTTGTGCCCCCATAGCTGCCTTCAGTGTGTTTGCTTTTTCATTGCTGTGTAAAGGACTTTGAGAAGACTTTGAGCTTTCATTTCCCTTCGTATATCACTCTTGAGTATTTTAGGTACAGCCTTTGTGCTGTGTCTTGATTTGCTGGTTCTCATACTCCCAGTTACGCTCTACTTTAATTTCCAGGAGTATTCTTGTGGCTGGCTGAATAGTTTTTCCTAAAAGAAGAGGAGAGCTATCTGTCATTCCCTTGAGTTTTTCCTTTGTTTTGTATCCATCATCTCTGAAGAAAGAGAGATGGATGTCTGGTCCTACCCTTAAGTATTATTTTCCATTTATACATATACATAGCATATCCACAGGGAACCTCCCCTTGATGAGAGGAGAGAGAATTCTCCTTCTGATGTGATAAACTTACACATTAGGATGACTAATCTTCTTGCTTTGGCTGATAAGACCTATTTTGTTTACCAGTACGCTGATAGACAAAATATTCAACCAACAGGACCTTACTCATGTTTCCTAGTTATTGAGTATTGTTGTCTTGCCATGCTCGTATTAATGGGAGAATGTTAGAAATATAGTTAACACTCACAATAGTGTTGTATGGGACAATATATTAATGTATGTGAATAGAATTTATTTATTTATAATATGTTTGTAAGTGTGATTAAGTTGTACTTAAGTTTAGAATATGATATCTGTAGAGAGATTGTATGGATTGAGATGATCCTAAACTCCATGATTATAGGAGTTAATTAGGCCTATAAATGTAACTCTTTATTATTGAATAAATGAATTGAATGAAATTTATTTTGTAATATATAACCAAATTAATTAGTTATTTTTAAATTTAAAGGAAAAAATATTATGAAATGAATGGTTTCATTGGAAAGAATCTATGACTTGGATAGGCATCTAGAACATTCTATAAAATCAGAACCCAGTAAATAATTATTTTCTCATATCAATATAGGAATAAAAAAACATCCCTATTACATTAACATGGGCATAAACTACTCTAAAATTAAGAAAGAGAAACCCAAATATCTTCTTCATCAATCCAAATATGCGATTGCATGGTCATATGATGGATTTAACATATTTGATCCATGGGTCATCACTCACACCATCCCACTTAATGAAGGCTAAACTACTTATATAAAAAGACAAATGAAAATTAATCCTATGTTATAAACTATAATACACAAAGTAGTACAAAATTTTCTTACAACACAAATCATTTTTCCAATCAGGCATTCAACACGGGTATCCAACTTAATCCATGTTCACAATAAGAATGGAGACATTAGACAATGTGTTGATTTTTGTAATATTAACAGAGCATTAGATAAAGACAAATACCCATTTCTATCATTAAAATTAGTAATTTAGATTATTAATCATTTTGAAATGATGTATTTTTTAGATATATTCTTAGGATGCAATCAAGTTCTATTAGACTGAGGAGAAAATTAAAATAGCCTTCACCACCAAGTGGGGAAAAATTTATTACAAGAGAATGTATTTTGGTTTATAAATGTAGGTGAAACATTAAATCATGCTATGGATTTCACCTTTTAAAGGTTTGGTTGGTAAATGTATTATGACCTATATGGATGATCTAATTGTGTTTTCTAAAAACATGTGCCTAATTTATAAAGATTCTTTGACAGATGCATAAGGTATTTCTCTCACTCAATCCAAAAAAGAACATTTTTGGATTTTCAAAAGGTAAGTTTTTGGGTTAAAAAGGAAGGTATCACAATTGATCTATAAATATCCAAAGTAATTTCTAAAATTCATTTTCTTAATAGAAAGAAGGAATTAAAATCATTATTTATTAAAATTAACTTTGTGTAAAAGTTCATTTTTTTTACTAAGAATGTAATTCATTTGAAATTTATGTTAAATCAAGATGCCAAAGTGGAATGGAAAATTGAAGATAATAAATCATTTCAAGAAATAGAAGATGACATTGTCTAAGCTCTATTACTAGTTAGCCTATATTTCAATTAAATATGTTTACATATATTCTTTTGCATATGATCATACCATTGTATTGGTTCTCAGACAAAATATAAATGATGAAGAACATCCTATTGTATTAATGATCACAAATTTACATGATGTCAAACTCAAGTATCATGTTATGTATAACAAGCATATGCATTGGTAAAAGTTGTGAAAAATTTTAGACACTACATATTGCACAACATGTCTATACCATCATCATAAACATTGATTTAAAACTTATGTTGGGACAAAATTAACTATAAGAATGTAGATGGAAATGAATGGAAAAACTCCAAGATTATGATTTAGAGGTCAATCCAACCAAATTATTTTGAGGTCAAGGACTTATGTAACTCATTAATAAAATAGATCCCAAAATCATTGTGATGTAGGTAGATAATAATAGATTCATTAGAAATGATTGGTATGATCATATCATCCACTATTTGCTAAATAAAATGTGTCCCCAAAACTTGAATAAAGAACAAAGATAAGAAAAAAGGGCTAAAATTATCTCATTTCATGCTAAATAAATGTGTTTCATACCAAAATAAATATGAATGGATCTATATTAGTTGTATATACAAAGAATAAGCTGAGGAAACCATGAGTAATTTCCATGAAAAAATGGGCAACTATCATCATTCTAGTAAAACAACACAATATCTTGTGAGTAGATCATTATTGACCTACAATTTTAAAAGATATGCATAACCAATTAAGGAAATTTCATCAATGTCAAACATTTTCCAAAAGGGATGTACTATAGCCATGCCATTATATCCAGTAATTGAAGGGCATCCATTTTATCAATGGGGACTATATTTCATTAGTATGATCAATCCCAATTCCTTTGAAGGTCATAAATTTGTGTTAACAATGACATATTATTATACCACACGAACTTAATCTATTAATACAAAGAACATCAACACAAAATAACCAAGTTTTTAGAGGAAAAATAATCACAAAGTTTGGAATACTATATTCCTTGGTTTATTTCAATGGACCTACTTTTTAATCATTATAATTTTATAAGTAGGCCTAGGATAATAAGGTTACATTGAAATTTGAATATATTTATTACCTACAAGGAAATGGTGCCACCAAGTCTACAAATAAGAATTATATTGATGCAATCAACAAGTCCACTAAGAAGAAACCTAGAGAATGGCATATGTTGTTGAAGTATGTATTGTGGGTAGATTGAATTGAATGCAAACAATCAATAAAAGATTAACCATTTTGATTGGTATATGGTTAAAAATATATGTTTCCAAATATACTGAGGATCCCAACTTATCAATTCATGCATGAATACATAGAATTATATGATAGAGTAGAATCAAGACTATTGAAAATTATCCAAATGGAATATGTGTGTGAGGATGCTCTTCACAAGATTATTATGCATCAATATTTCATAAAAATATGGTTTTATAAGAGAGACAAAGTGAAATTAGTCATTATTTCAAACTTGGTCCTACTTTGGGACGAATCATATGAAAAAGGCCAACATGCAAAGTTTACCCAACTATGGATTGGTCCATACCAAATTTATGATATCTTGGGAAATAATGTATTCAAATTGAAATACTTACAAGGAAATTATTTATCACTTCTAGTGATTGGACTATACTTGAAGCACTACTTCTCAATTATTCCATAATCATCTACATCATAATGATTGTGAGTCCTAGTTTAGGAGTAATTAGTTAGTTTGCTTTTTTGCATTATTTTTTGTAGTTATTGCTTTCTATTTATTTTTAGTCTATAGAATACTAATTCAATTTTTATCATAGTATCTAGTGAATAAGTATTATTTAAGCTAATTTTTTGAATAATTGCACATATATCTTTTATTTCAACATCTAATTCATAATTTTGAATAAATGAGTTTTGGTTACTAACAAATTGGTTGTCTTAAAACACAAACATTTTGAGATGTTTAGAATGTATGAGATTTGGTTAAAAATTTGGTATACATCAACATTATGCTTGAACATTTCATGTTCTTATTATGATTTTAAATTTTGTTTTAGAATTGTTACGTGAATTAAGAACAATTTTACATTAATAAGAGTCATTCCTACACTTAAATGAATATAATATTATTTAGGTTAGATTCAATGACAAGAAAAAGGTTGTAAGTCCTAGAGTGGAGCCAAAGGCATCTCTATAGATCTATATATGCTTAACTGGCAACAAAACAATGTCCAAGCCTTCCTTATGTATGCATGTATGTGTGTGTGTAAGTTAGTAAGTAAGTAAGTAAGTATGTATACATACATGCATATGTATCAATATATACATATAGACACACACAAACACACACACATAAACACATACATACACACACACACACATACATATACATACATACATACATGCATGCATGCATACATACATATGTGTGTGAGTGTGTGTACATACATACATACATATACACGTATGTATGTATGTATAAATACATACATACATATATAAGGAAGGCTTGGCATTTATTTTTTTCTAGTTAGGAATCTATAGCTCTATAGAGATGCCTTTAGATCCACTATAGGCCTTACAACCTTTTTTGTGTCATTGACTCTAACCTAGATAATATAATTTTCATTTAAATGTAGGAATGAATCTTATTAATATAAAATTGTTCTTAATTTAAATAATAATTATAATAAAAAGTTAAAATCATAATAAGAACATGAAATATTCAAGCACAATGATGATGTATCCCCAAGTTTTAACCAAATCTCATAAATTTTGAACATCTCAGAATGTATTTGTCTTAGGATAACCAATTTTTTATAAACCAAAACTCCTTTATTCAAAATTATGAACTAAATTTTGAAATAAAATCTACATGTGCAATTCTTCAGAAAATTATCTTAAATAAGACTTATTCACTAGATACTACAATAAAAAGTGAATCACTAGTTTACAAACTCAAAAATAAATAGAAAGCAACAACTACAAAAAATAATTATGTATGTACACACACACATGTATACATACATACGTATGTACACATACACACACACACACATATACATACATACATATGTATGCATGTATATACACATACATGTGTGTGTGTGTGTGTAACACCCTTCAAAAATTTTGTTAAATTTATAAATCATAAGTTAAAGATGAAATGACAATAAAAAAGGAATTGAATCACTACACACACATGTGTGTGACTCTTTCCTAGTGTTTAATCTTAGTATGCCACTTGATAAAACTAAATATTAGGATTAATTTTGATAAAAAATGAAGATTTCAACCTCTATGCTAGTTTGTTTTCAAAATTTAACTAGTAAATCTAGGTTTTAACACTTTTAGTGTTCCTCGTAGAAGTTTCCATTTGTTGTGACCAACATACCCCCATTATTTTAAGAATATGATCCAACATATATAAAAATACATATGACAAATAGACTTATGATCTTATGAGCATGAGTGTTTGAAATATTTATTTTGTATGATTTAATAGTCTTTGTCATTTGAAGTTTATTTTGACATGATTTAACAAAAATCTCATGATGTTTTTTAGAATGGTACATAAAAGATTATTAGGTTTTTAGAGACATATTTTGAACATATTTCATCATATATCACTAGTTTTGAGATATTATTATTATATAAATTATCACACACTACAAGAATATAGAGGCTTTTAAAACATATATTTTTATTAATTATACATTATTTAACAATGTTGGTTGATATTTTAGTTATCCATAATACATTTTTGATGCTAAATTATGTTTACATTGGTATTCAAGATTTTTCATGCATTACACAATCTTCACAATTTCACACACTATATTTTGAGACTACATGTTTTTGAACTTATCACAACATGACAAGTGTCATAATTTTGTTTTCCATATATGCACCTTGTAGCACTCACATCTCCTCATTTAAATATTTTCAACTGCATGACTATGAGCTATTTGGAAGGCGGTATTTATCTTATTCATTGTACCACATGCTACCACCTCACATATTTATATTCTTGGAGCTCTCACACCTTCACATAATAAATATCCAAGTTTTGAAAGTCTGATTATTTTCAAGATTCCACATGTCACATTCACAACATCTCCCTACCTCACAATATTTCACTTATTGTATTACTCAACTTTTATGGTCTATACCACATTTTGAGAATGACATAGTAGTGAGCCAAGAAGGAGGAAACACATGTCACATTTTTCATAGCCTTGATATCACACATAGTTCACACATTAAAAATAACCCTGAGGAGAACTAATAACTGTGTAAATGTGAATCAAAATCAAGGAGATGGTTATCACTATTTTATTTATCAGACACTTCACAGTCTCAAAATACTTCATAAGGACCCCAAAATTATGAGAGTGTGAATCAACCATAGAGTGAAATGTGTCTATTTTTGAAGACTCATGAGAATATACATTAATACCATTGATAAATTTGAGAACCATAAAAGTCTTAACTAATCATCAAATGACACATGGAAAATGTAGAATAACTCACACTTTGAATAAGTTCAAAAGGATACCTACATAGTATACATGGCAAGAAAAAAGAAATATAGATCCAACATAAGCAACATGATGATGACATGTGTATGGTTTAGGTTCATTCTCTTACATAGCCACAAACCAAATCCTAAAATCAAAACATAATGAGAATAAGGCATTCAATTAAATAAAAATACCACCTTTTGAATTTGATACACGTGAACATTGAAATTCAATTTGTTATCCTAAGATTTATAGTGAGAGATAAAGAAAGACAATTTATCTATTCAATGTTCAAATTCAAAAAAATTATTAGATCTTAGAATTCTTTCCATAAATCATAGAAAATTCATAGGGCTAATTTAATTTTCTTGGAAATAAATTAAAACCTAAATAAGCAGTGGAAATTTTCAAAAAACATCATTGAATTATTATCTTTTTTCTTTTGATACATTATAATTGTTTACAAATACCTCATTCATATGATACATGTTGGGCCTTAGTTTCAAGCATTACACATGTTGGGCCTTAGTTTTAAGCATTACAATGCCATTTTTGATGTGGTTGAAAGGATGAATCTTATCCTAGAATAAGATATCCCTTTCTATATGTAGATGTTGATTATTCAGATGACCTCATGGACTTATATAAAATAGGACTTCATTAGACAATAATAAAACTTGATATATTTCCCTATGCAAACCTCTTCTGCAAGGTGTTTTCTCAAACTATCTGCCTAGATGACATGATCTTATCCTTGAAGAATAAGAACCAAATTCCCTTCATAGATGGTATGGCCATAGAGGGATACTACCAATTACCTCAGCCTACAGTAATATAAAACTAGTCAGTTGTGTCAAAATGGTTTGAGAGCCATAATATAAAATAAATTATAAAATATTGGTTAGAAGACGTTGAATGATGGGTCAATAGGGATGAGGTTGAAAAAAATCTAATCAAAATATTCATGATGGACATCCAAATTTATTTGGATTTAATGAATAGGTTAAATGGGACCATTGATATATGTTAATAATTTATTGGGTTTTATAGCTATGCACACATTAATTTTACACTACATGTGCATTTCCCAGCACTAAATCTACCTATGACATTATATCACACATTATATCCTTACATGATCACCTGGGGCATAGAGAGAGATACTTGGGTGGGTTAAGGTTAGTTTCTAATGATGAACCTATTCATTTTTATCATGCATGCCCTTGCATGCACAATAACACTTGGACATATTTTATATTACTTATCAACACATGGAAATAACTATGCATAACATGATTAATGGTATAATAACTCTATTCCACATAATTAGTTATTTTATCAATGGAAGAACATAAAAAATATAATAATAACTTATCTTAATAAAAAAATTAGTCTAAATAATAATGAAAACAACTCATGGATACAAAGTCCACAATATCACTAATGACATTAATGTCAATTCTAAAATCTTTCTCTCTAATTTGGAAACATTTTCCCTATGGCCAAAAATATCTCTTTAAACAAACCATTTACCTAAATTTTAAATATTTTCAAAGCTTCTCCATGTAATGATCTCAACTACCACCAATTAGTAGTTAATGTGACATCTTATTAGGCACTCTAGGTTGATACAACTCACCAAGCCTAGTCTATATTTGTAGGCTCCTATTCACCCTCACCATCATATCTTAACTACATGTCAAAGAAACTCTGCAGGTAGTTATTTATGTTTTTTGCCTCCTGTTATCATGTTGAATTATACTAGACTAACATATATAGATTATAATGTTCCCTATAACTTATCCACATGGCACAAATGGTCTATGTTTACGAACAATAAAACTACCATTTTTATTGTGTTCATTTTTGGTTCTACACATTGATGTCCATCTGTGCTAGCCAAAAAGTTTATAAAACACTAATCTTTCTCATCAAAATTTGGGGTAAACATCACCCCACACTAACTAGGTTGGTTACCTTCATATATCTTGTCAATAGCCTTGGCACCAACAAGGAAATCTAAAACATCTTTTGTTAACTCAAATTTAAAATTAGTCCAACACATGAGCATAGCCTAATATTTTTATATGATACTATAGATCCATGTAGTTAATCCCTTAAACTCAAGAGGCTACTCTAGTGATCCTTTAGCTTTTTATTTTATCAAATTGACCTTCTCGATCATTTCCTTGAGTGTATCTTCTAGTTCACTTTATTCATATATCATCTAACATTGAATACTCTTGAATATTTCTTATAAATTTTATTAACTCATGCCAATTTTCTTCCCAATGTCTTCTACTTCATTTAGGATCTAGTTTTCCTCATATTTTTCCTACTTCATATAAACTTGTAGAGCCAAAGAATTTTGTTCCTATTTCTCCATGTTCAAGCACATCATGATCACCAAACTTTATTGAGTAAAATTTCATAAGATATGCTGAATTGTGGAAGCTCTTTCAGTGATATTACTTAATCAGTCCTCACAACCCTCGAGTTTTAATATAAAATCAATCTAGGATCACTCTTGTGATTATTTTTTATCATCCCTTGTGCCCTTCTTCTCAAGGTTAATTTTAAGAGGCCCTAATAGATAACCTATTGGAAATATTTTGTGAATATTAGGAAATTTGAATTATATATTTGGTGAATCCTCCATCAATGATGGCGAATCTATGTTGATTCTGAAGGAGAAAAAATAGGTAATTTTATTTTTATGTACAAATATTCAGCTGTATTGAATGCATCCACCTAATAATTATACTAAATGGATATGCTAGATGGCTATGTTAGATGGTTATGCCAAATGGTTATGTCAATGGCTTAGCTAGATGGTTATGCTGAATGACTGAGCTGAATGGATATGTCAAATAACTATGCTAAATGAATGTGTCAAATGGTTTCATTGAATGATTGTGTCAAATGGTAAAGCCAAACCAGGCTACTAGGTTATCGATGCAATCAGTTTGCTATCTGGTTTCTTGGTCACCTCCCTAGTCCTATAAATATGCCCTCAATCCTTATTTTGCACATTTTACACATTGGATTCCTCATCCCCCGTTGGTTCCAACTATAATAATTCACCATAGTAAGAAAATATGTTTTAAATAACCTATCATAATTCCAAGCCTATACATTTTGAAGATCATATAGTGGACACTACCAGATGCATACATAGTATAATGTTTGGATTTTAAAATGTAGTTTTGAGTCTTGATGCCCTACTATATATTTGCTTGGCTATATCCTAGAGAAATAAGTTCACATTGTTTAAGGAGAGATTTATGAATATGAATAGAAATCAAATTTACAAGGAGTCTATAAGCATAATTTATATTCCATATGTCAAGAATTATTATAAAAGATGGTGCTACCTCTTCAAGTATTGCCATTATTTTAGACAAGTTGATATGAAAAAGATTAGATCAAGAATTGGTCAAGCTTCCTCTAATAAAAAATGTCATGGATCTATTAGATAACTTCAATAATCCATCTAAATCATATGATCTAGCTAAAAAAATGGTCAAAAATGTCTATTATGAAGTTGTGGGGCACAATTTAGATGATAGGGATAATGAATAGTAAGAGATGGCAATTAAATAATGATCAGTCAATAAAAAAAAAGAAACCCTTGGTGACATAAAGATTGAAATGTTGCATGGAGTTTAGTATTAGGATTAGTCTATATGGTGGTCTCTAAATATGAATTCTATGAAACAGTTCAATCTTTATGTCACCAAGGGTTTCATCTTTTTTATTGATTGATCATTGTTCAACTGCCACCTTTTGTTGTTTGTTATCCCTGTCATCTAAATCGCACCCCGTAACTTTAGAATAAACATCCTCAACCATTTTTTTAGCTATATCATATGATTTTGGATGGATTTTTAATCTATCCAATGGATCCATGACATGGTTACTAGAGGCAACTTGACTAGTTCTTGATTTAATATTTTTCATATCAGCTTATTTTTAAAATAAAGACAATACTTGCATAAGATGCACCATCATTTTTGCTAACTCCTGACACAAGGAATTTGAATTCCCCTTATAAACCCCTTATAAATTTTATTTCTCTTCATATTCAAAAATCTCTACTTTAACAAAATATGAAATTCCTATTTCTATAGGATAACTAGGCAAATGTAAAGGTGTACTTGAAGTATTTTGTTTGTACATTCTATTGAAAGTCACTTTGGTATCCTTCAACATGTGAGGTAAATTTAATGGTTTTATATATTTCAAGGTTTAAAACTTGGTTTCATTATTCTTTTTCACCTTTTCCTAGTTGGGTTTGGGAATATAGTCCTTGATTTTTTTATTTTCTTTTCTTCTTCCCATGCCGTTAAGTTTTAACTCTAATGAATGTTCTTACAGTTTCATTTAGCATTGTCATTCATTTTTCATTCAAAAATTTCGGTTGGCATTTACATTTAGAATTTTGTCTTCATAAATATCAAAGGTATTATCATTGTCATTGTCATTCAGATCCGATGATCACCACTATTGGTGTTCACTATTTGGTATTGTCATTTGGGTTCTACTAGTTGCCTTATTTGATAGTGGGGGCTGGGGGTATATATATGTGGTGAATTAAAGGTTAATCTAAAATAATGATATTAATGGTTGAAAATATGACCTCAAAACTAATTTATATCCCTAAAATTTTGGCAATTCGGTCCCATCTATTGACCTTTAAAAATTGCCAAAACAAAAATCTAAAAATTAGAATATTCATGAATTAACAAATATTGGCCTCTAAAATTTACCATGCTTCTTCTATTTTAATATGTATTCTACCATTGTACCTAATTTTTATATAAGATTAATTCCCTCTAATTCATATCCACTAAAGAGGCTAGGATTCTCCTTCACGATGAGTTAACATAACCTTAACATTTTTAATCCCATGGTAGCTATTTACTTTTTTACCTGAGTGCCAAATGCACCTTTTTTATCCTAATTATGGTATTATTAATAACATTTTAGTGATTTATCTCTACCATTAGTTGTAAAAAAATTGAATTTGGTGAAGCCATCTTGCATGAGTATCACTTTAGTGTGACCATCATATTGCATATAGTTTTTGTGTTCTTGGGCACTATGTTCCACTCTTAGTGCTACTATTGATGGGTCATTTGGCACACCAAATTAAGAAGGATGTTGAGCCATCCATCTTCCCCTAAAAGGAAAGTTGAATATCTCCCCAATGTCTATATCTATCAAGTCACAATGTACTTGATAACTCAGTTGGTCAATGTGGACATTTTCCAATTCAATGGACTTGCTAGTTTTAAATTTAAACATCATTTTATCTTTAACAAAATATATGTAAATGTAAGTTTAATTTTTTTGTTCATGCAAGGTTTAAACATGTAATGGGAAATGACAACAACAATACATTTTTTTTATAATTTCCTAAGAGAGATAAATTATTTTTTTGAGTTTTTAATAAGGAAAAATATGGTTGATTTTAATATGTATTCATTGATTCTAATCATTCAACAATGCATAATCAAAATATAAATGAAAGAAATTATGGAATTGAGATATATGTAAAAATATAGATTGTACTAGTTTAAACCTTGCATCAACAAAATAAGTAAACTTGCATTTCCATCTCTTTTACTAAAGCTAAAACAATATTTAAATTTAAAAGCAACATGCACTTTTAATTGGAACAAGTTCACATTGACCAATTGGGTTACCTAGTATGTCATGGCCTGGTAGATATATACCTTGGGGAGATCTTTAGCTATCATTACAAGAGAGGATGGATGAATAATTGTTTCACCTAAGTTGGTGTACCAAATGACCCATCAATAGATTTGTGTTATAATGCTAGATATTTGTTTCTCCAAGGAAATATATTGAGTTGGTACCTCTTTTTATGTATTTGTATTTCTTTATAGTGTAATTTCTCTCTCATTCCTTGTCTTCTTATTATTATGATGGTGAAATTTATAACTGATTAAAAACTATGGATCAAAATTTGGCTATGAAAATGAATATTTCAATTAATAAAATATTTCAAATTTTTTATTATATGATTTACACATGTCAATGGTGGTTGTAATATTTCTCTTCATATATCATTAATCCTTAGACTCTATCATCATCTATATTTATGGTTGTGCATACACTAGCCAGACAAGAGAATAATTTGTGTGGTTTATTTGATCAATCAAAAATGATTTGACTTTGTTGCAACATGATTTCTCTTTCTTTCCCCTTTTATTTTGATTTTTTTAATAAATTTGTTAACTAGGGCTTAGATTATATTTATATGAAATTAGTGTTTGCATGTTTATCTTGATTGTGCATTGTATTTTAATTTTATTTAATTATCACATTGTTTAATGTTTAGATGTGATGAAAATAAGTTGAAATAAGCCATATTTTTATTCCACTTAATAATGAAAGCATTGACTTACATTTGGGAAAATATGAAAATGCAAGCTTGTGGTTGTTTTTTTAAACACATTTGAAACACACATGAGTCAAACAGATAAAATTATGTCTACCTCTAACTCATTTAAAACTAAAATAATGTTTAAATTTCAAACTAGCTGCCCCCCTTGAATTGAAATAATTGTACATTGACTAACTTGGTTACTTAGTACATTGTGACCCAGTAGATATAGACCTTGGGGAGACTTTCACATCTCCTTTTAGGAGAGGCTAGATGGTTCAATGTCCTACCTAAGTTGGTGTGCTAAATTACCCATAAACAAATCTTCCTTGCCCTGAACTCTCTATCATATATTTTATTCTTAGGCATTGTGCTCCACTCTTAGCACACATCCTTGCCCTGTAATTTATTTCATGTATTTAGATACTTGGTCAAATTCCCCCACTCTCTTCTAATATTCTTCTTTACTTAAGAAACTCAATACCCCTACCTCAAATTAAATTATGTGCTTAGTCCTACAACATAATGAGTATTTTTATGTTGAAAATCCCTAATCTATCATATACAAAGATCATGGTGTTCCTTTTAATATTACAAGGTGTATAATAATTAGGTAGTTGTGTGAACTTAGTTTTGATTAAATTTCAAATTAATTGAAAGAGAGAAAAATTTATAGAAAGGGAATTACACTCACCCAAGAATATGACTGGTTGGACAAGGCTGCATGCTTCATTACAAAAATTAAGATACATAAACATTGCACTAATTACCTAATATACACTATAATAGCTACCAAACACAAAATATAGAGAGAAAAAACTAGCATATGCCTTATTATAACATGTATCAAGCACAATAAGTATGGTATGGCTTGATTTGGCTCACATTAAAATTCTTAAGGAGCATTTCATAATCCAAGGTGTATAGCTTGCACGCACCGATATCTAAAAATCATGGATTATGTAGGGACCCAAGGCAATGGATCTAAATCTTCCCTAGGTGTTTCATGTATTGTGAATCAGAGTAAAATATGGGAGACTTTAATAAATATCTTTCCCTTAATGCATTAATCATGCCAAGCCTTCTATCAAGCCTTCTCCATAGTTTGGCTCCTTTAAGATATGATATGACTTTAATCCAACTGCATGAGGTCCTCAAGTTGGGCATAAAGTGACTCCTTTCCCTCTATTCAACCAATTTTTATGATGCACAAATATGAAACTAAAAATTCCATGGGAAGAAATTTCTCTATCTTGAACATAACTTGAAAAGGAGTAGATTTATTGAATCACTTATAAATCATACAACACATCCATAATACTACCAAAAATGATCAACCTAGTCTTTTCAATTTCCTTCATAAATCTTGGTCAATGTCTTACCAAGAATTTTATTGAAAGATTTTATGGTCTCATTTTATTGTGGTTGGTATGGGGTAATATTGTGCTTCACAATCATGAAATAAAATAATAAGATCACACAACCTCATTAATAAAATGGTTACCTTCATCACTTATCAAGCTCAGAAGGCACCCATATTGACTAATGATATTCTCCCACAAGAATGAATTGTTATTTTTATTGTGAAATTATTTATCAATGTTGATTCAACCCACTGATTGAAATAGTTAGTGGTAATAATAACATAGTATGCATTGATCTTATTCATAACTAGAGATATTTGTAACATAAAATCAATAACCCACTTTTCAAAGGTTTATTGGGCTAGCATGGAGATCAAAAGAATCTCATCCTGATTATTGGGGTTCCTAGTCCATTGGTATACATCACACTTTTTCACATATTATTTCATATCTCAAAATAAGGTAGGCCACCTAATGTTAGTAGACCTCTTCTAGGTCTACTCAACTAGGTTTTCTAGGTCTCCTTGAGGCTTTATAGCCTTCTTGTGCTTAGTCTAATTCACAACGCTCACCTCTTGTGACTTCCTTAGGGTTATTACAATGTTTTGTATGTCATCCACATTTGCTAATAAAATTTAATTTATTATCTATGACCAAATTTTTAAACATGTATAAACAAGGGCTCTTAATTAGGTCTTCAAATGCTCTTATACATCCATTTACTTATTTCACCTTCTTATAAATAAGGTTCTTACACATCCCTAATATAATTAGGTATCACCCCTTATTTCATGGTGTTTTCATCTTTACACATAGACTAAAAACTTGAAACTCAGACTCTGATGATCATTGAAATGAATTCATACACCTATTCATATGACATATAAGATAAGAACTGGTTCCTAACTTTCTTAAAACTTGAGCTTTTAATGGAATAGAAAAACATGGCTCTCTACTGGACCAAATGGCCTTCAAATAAGTCTATTTTTAAATCTTAATAAAGGATAATTATTTAAAAT
Source organism: Torreya grandis (assembly GCA_037957365.1). Taxonomy (NCBI): domain Eukaryota; kingdom Viridiplantae; phylum Streptophyta; class Pinopsida; order Cupressales; family Taxaceae; genus Torreya; species Torreya grandis. The sequence continues at coordinate 2,407,608 of JARHVA010000228.1, read as the reverse complement.
ATCTATAATCTTATGGAATTATTAAATTCCCATAGGTATTTTCACCTCTCAAGGATTTATAACACACTTTTCTTATATGTATCATTTCCATAATTACATAAAAACATAGTCTTTAGGCCTTCTTATAGGTATGTTTTGCTATCATGTCATGAGGTTATAAATCAAAGTTAGATTAAAATAACCCTTTAAAATGAGTTTACACATTCATTCATAGGTTCCATATAAAAATAAATACATTTTACACTCTTTGCAACTTGGGTTCTCACACAATTTTGAAAAACATCACTCTTTAGCCTTGTTTTAGGCACACACAAGTCTGGAAAAACTTAGTCACCTATATTCCCTTATATATATTTATTATTATTTTAAAACCAATTTCACCATATCTTATACGTTCTCTTATTACAATCTTCAATTTTTTATAAATTTTTATGGGACCAATTGAAAGATATGCCAATTCTTATTTCTTAAACCCTAGTTTAAGGGTTTAAGATAGTACATAGACCTAAGGGATTATAAATAGATGAAAATTCACTTTAATGACATGTTATAGACTCTTTAATATTTTTGGATATTCTCCATATAAATATCTAACCTTTCTAATATTTTTACCCCTTGAACAATCTTAAGAGTGAGTAATAAAGACATTTCCATGATTGTTAAAGCCTCTTAATGGAATATCATAGAATATAAAGCTCAAACTTAATGAAAATTCAAACATTGTTACATATTTATGAAATTTAATATTAGATAAGACTCTTCCCTCATTTATAAACACTTATCACTTATCTCCTTTTCATGAATCAACTCAAACACTTAAAGAAGGACCTCATTTTCATGACTATGTTTAACCAGGAGTCTATTTTTCAAGCCCTTGGGACATCAAAGTATCACTAAAATAATAAAAAATGAGATAATTAAGTGATATAAACATTCATACACTTGTAACACATAGTCATAATTGGATATCAATTCATAAAATATTTCTTCATTTCATATATTCCAAACCCTTATTACATATTATAGAATTACCCCACATATATGTAGACCTAGAAACCCCTACTACTACACCATATTTACCTCCTTATCATTTATACTTTATTAATTATTTTCTTTTACCCTATGATTATTAGTTTTAGGATCATATCATGACTAAAATTTTCCTCTTATTATCTGATGCAACTAAGAGTTCTCAACCAACCTTAAGATTTAGGAAGCATGCTTATTTTAGTCCTCCATCTATGTTGGATTCTCTTTATCAAGGGTTAAGAGATGGAGTGAAGACATTAAACATTGAGATAAAGGATAAAGAACAATTATTTTAGGTAAATATACCCAAATTATCCATTACATAAAGATAAATACCCTTTAAACATGTCAAAACCTCTCAAACAATTCAAAACAAGCTCAAATTTTTGAATTTCCCATTTTGGTGGTAAAATGGAAAACTAGAGACTTTGATCAAATTATTGGGTTTTGAGGACTAAAACTGATATTTTCACACCCATTAAACCTAATAAACCTATAAAATCCAAAATTTTATATATTTACATGATTAAAATTCATCATATCATGATGTTCTTGCATCATACTCCCCAGGTGGGAAAATTTGAGCTCTTGGTCAAATGAAATTTCTTGTTCTCTTTTTCCAATTTATCAGTACCTTATTTTGTTAATCTACATGCCTGATCTTGTCTTCACTTCCTCATATTTCTTTATTTTATTCACTAGATTCCTCCTTCCATTCTTCTTCATTCTTTTCCTCATATCTACTCTTTAGAAGCTTTATTTGATCTTCCTTACTGTATACGAGTCTTAGACAAGAATTTAACTCTTTTATATCTTCCTATTTACCACTCTTATCTTCATTACATTCATAATTATATTGGTTTAAGAGATCACATATCTCATATTTTTCCCTTTTTATGTCTTCCTTATCTCCTATGAGGTCCAAAGAATCTGATCCCTATATTATTTGCCTCCACATTAGCTTTTCCTCTTTACTATATTCTTCCATTTATTTATTTTGTAGGTTTTCTTTCTTCTTCATAAGGTACTATAAATTGTACCATAACTTATTATTTGATTTTGTATTCATCATGTGTCAATTTAGACATGTCTTCATGCTACATCTCTATCTTATTTCTTGCTCTAAACACCATTATAGGTGTTTCTCTTACTGTCTCTCTAAATACTACACCTTGTGCTTCATATTTTTATTCTTTTACCTTCTTATATTTCGAATTATTAGTCAAAACTATTTTTCCTATAGCTCCATAATCACTTCATTATGTGTTTTATCTTCATACTTTCCCTCAATTAGTATACATAATAACCCAAATACTTCCTTATTCAAGGCACTCTTTAATTCTTTCATCTCATTAACTTGTAAATCTACATGCACATAATTAAAATCAACATTAGAAATAAAAATTTGAGGCCATATAGCCTCTTCAAATGCTTATTGATACAACATTTCTACTTATTTCATTCTTCCTTCTCTCATTTCTGTAATGATACATTTTTCTTCTTGAGAATCTTCTTTTTCTTCTCCTAACATCGCTCTTTCTTCTAGATAATAATTTCTATCTTCTCTTTCTCAAATCGCATGTTCATATTCCTTTCAATGCTTGCATGATAATAATTATTCTCATGTATCCTATTTATCTTCTGGTTGATCCATTATTTAGTTTGATTCTTATATTCTATCTCAACTACAAACTCAATTTTCTCTACACATGTTTGAGTTGGTAACTCAGCAAAATCAAGTTCTTCTACACATGCGATTATTTTTCATGTTTCACTTATGCAACCAATTATTTATGGTTCATTGATAGCTTGTCCTCCTTGGCCTTTTAAATGTTTGAGACCTCAAATTGGACCTCCTCTTCATCAAATTACATACTTGTAATCACACATTTAAGAAATTATTAGAATCAAAATATTGAGGCCTTATTACCTCTGTAAGTTTCTTCTTAGGTTGCTATTCTAGCACCCTTATTAATCTTCTCCATTTTTTTATTTATTTTTTCCTCTTTCTTTTCTCTACCATTTTATTGATTTTCCATTTAATCATATTTTTTAAAATGAGTTCTTTCTTTACCTAATTTTGAATTAATTCTTCCAAACATTGAATTAATCTTGTCAAGGTTTGATTCATCTCAACTATCTATTTTTGAAAATCCTCTTATTTTCTCACCTCATTCTTTTTCTTCACTTGGTACTTCTTTCTTTTTAGTCCTTCCATTTGTCTTCTACTTCTTTTCTTCCTCTTATGCCTCACCCAAAGCTTCTCTTTGGTCTTTTGACACTTCACACTTCCAAGTTTGTTTCACCTTAGATTTTTTCGTTGAGCCTCAATGTGATCTTTATCCTTACCTTCTTAATTCCTAGTGGGCTATATGACTGTTTTAACATTTCTCAATTTTCTTATTTGTAAAAATTCTTTAAACTTATTTTCATTACAACTTGCACTTATGAAAAACTATTCCCAAGAGATTCAACTAAGCTTTGATACCACTCTTATATAAGTATACCTCTTATAGGTATATTAAAATAGGTCTTTTAGGTCTCCTTGAGGCTTTGTATCCTTCTTATGCTTATTATAATTCATAACTATCACCTTTTGTGACTTCCTCAAGGTTCTTATAATGTTAAGTATGTCATCCACATTTGTTCATAAAATTCAATCTATTCTCTATGACCAACTTTATAAACATATGCAAACAAGGATTCTTAATTACGTATTAAAATTATATTATACATCTTTTTACCTATTTCACCTTCTTATTAGTAGGGTTCTTACACATCGCTAACATAGTTATGTCTCATCCCTTATTTCATGGAGCTTTCACCTTTATACATAAACTAAAAACTTGAAACTTAGACTCTAATGATCATTGAAATGAATTCATACACCTATTAATATTACATATAAGACAAGAAATAATTCTTGACTTTCTTACAACTTGAATTTTTTAAGGGAATAAAAAAACAAGGCTCTCTACTAAACCAAATGGCCTTCAAATAAGTCTACTTTTTTACTCTCAATAATGGATAATTCATTAAAATATATAGAATATTATGGACTTCTTAAACTCCCATAGGTATTTTCACCTATCAAGGACTTGTAATACACTCTTCTTATATTGATCCTTTTAATATCTACACAAAAACAAAGTCTTTAAGCCTTATTATAGGTATGTTTTATTATTAGGAGGTTATAAATCAAACTCAGATTCAAATAACCCTTCAAAATTTATTCACATAGTAATTAATAGGTTACATATAACAATAAACCCATTATACACTCTTTGAAACTTGGGTTCTCACAGGAAATTTAAAAACATCACTCTTTAGCCCCATTTTAGGCCTACAAATAGGTCTATAAAAACTTAATCGCCTATATCCCCTTTCATACATGTCCTATTCTTGTGGAACCACTTTCAATATCTCTTACACATTATCTTCTTACAATTTATTTATTTTAAATAATTTTTCATGGGCCCAATTGAAAGATATGCCAATTCTTATTTCTTAAACACCAGCTTAAGGGTTTAAGATAGTACATAGACCAACGACTTGTAAATAGAGTAAAATTCACTATATTGATATGTTATAGACTCCTTAAGCTTGTTGGAGATTATCCATTTGACTATATAATTTTTATAACTATATTTTACCCATTGAACAACCTTAAGAGTGAGTAACAAACACATTTCCTTGACTATTAAAGTCTCGTAATGGACCATCATAGAATAAAAATCTCAAACTTAATGTAAATGCAAATATTATTTTTTTATATGAAATTTTAATATTGGAAAAGAATTTTTACTCATTCATAAATACTTATCAATTATCTTCTTCTAATGAATCAAATCAAACACTTAAATAAGGACATCTTTTTCATGATTGTGTTTAGTTAGGAATTAGTTTTGCAGGCCCTTGGGACATCAAAGTATTATTAAAACAATATAAAATAAAATAAAAACTAAAAAAAATCATACACTCTTAACATAGACTCATAATTAGAGATCGATTCAAAAATTCTTTCTTCATTTCATATATTCCAAACCTTTGTTACATATTACAGAACTACCCCACACATACGTAGACCTAGATACCCCTACTACTACACCATCTTTCTCTCTTTATCAATTATCCTTTCTTAATTATGTTTTTGGATCCTATTATTATTAATTCAAGGTTTATCTCATTAATAAACTTATCCTCTTATTATTTCATGAAACTAAAATTTCTCAACTAACCTTAAGATTTAGGAAACATGCTTATTTTAGTCCTCCATCTACATTCAATCCTCTTTATCAAGGGTTAAGAGATGGAGTGAATACATTTACAACTGATATAAAGGTTAATAAACAATTAAAATAGGTAAATAGACTGCCAGGATCCATTATATGAGGATAAAGACCCTTAAAACATGTCAAAACCTCTCAAATAGTTCAAATTTTTTAATTTCATTTAAATTTCTCATTTTGGTGGGAAAATGGAAAATTGGAGAGTTTGAGAAAATTATTGGGTTTTGAGGACTCAAAATGGTATGGACACACCCATTAAGCCTCCTAAACCTATAAAAGACACAATTTTACATATTTACATGATTAAAATTGATCACATCATGATGCTCTTGCATCACCACCATAGACAAAAAAGAAATATCTTAAATATAGTAACTTATTTATAAAAGTGACCACTTGAAATGCATTCATGTCCTTCATGTAATACCCTTAAGTTCTCATTTTCTAGGATACACTTATGTTATCATCGTCACACCCAATCTTATAATCACTCCCCTAATGAGCTAATAAGGGAGGCACAAACAACTAATTATTTCTTTTCATTAGTGGAATGTTTTTTGGGAGCAATTTTTGATGTGATAAAATTAAAAAACATTTTAAATATCCTTAGGGATGTACTAGACCACATACAACAAAGCTTTGTCAGATCCTTAATATTTTTTGCATATTCACTTGTATTTATCTGTGACAAGTGTTCAAGACCCAAGTTCTGCTTGCCAAACTTCATGACATAGAAAATTAGAATTCTTGAAATAATAAAATCAATCATCAAATCCTTCTATGGAGTACTAATTTATTTACAAGGTAATTCAATACCTCATGACTAGTGAAGAAGATAAATTCCATAGCCAACATATATCAATATAACTTATAAAATGCATACACCATTCTGAATTCCTCATGCTCCATGGTTGTGTAGTTCTAGTCAATTGATGTAAGATTTCACATGGAATATTAAAATGGACGATCCATCTTATTTTCACCTAGTTAATCTAGGATGGTGTCTATCATCATACCTAACATGTAAACATGAACATGAAATAGGGTCATCTAATATGGGAATTTTAAGATCAACATTATTTTATGATTCTTATTCAATGTTTATAATGCCTCATCTTGTGCCTCACCCCATATAATCAAACCATTCTTTCACATAAGTTACTATAGTGGCACTATGATCTTGAAACAATGGTAAATGAACTTATAGTAGTAGCTGATATGCCACAAAAATACAATCAATTGTCACTGAGTGGTGGGTGCCTCAAATGGAGAATATGACCAATTTATTATTATTGAAAAGGAGTCTATCCTTACAAATCACATGGCCAAACAATGTGCTAAAGAGTTTCACAAATATGCACTTCTTCAAATTGAGATAAATTTTAAACTAGTGATATCTCTCAAACACAAGGTTCAAGTTGTCATGATATTCCTTCACTAGCTTATGCACTATCTATTCATTCAAATGTACTTGAAGGAAACAATGAAAAAAATCATTCCAGGTGATTATGATAATGTGAGATAAAATGGAAATTACATTATATTGGGTCCAACACACCCCATTCTCAGATTTTGAATGGGGACCCTCTTGGTTCATCATTACTACTTCCTTATCCTGATCTTGATCAATTGATTGAAATTATATATGAGCACTTGGATTTGCTTAAATTTGCAAGGTTTAACCATTCCATATCATGTATTTAAAGTACATTTGAAAATTATATTTTGATTAAAATATGACTCAACTTTGATTTGATTAAATATACAAATAGATACAAACCTTTGGGTCACTAGGATGATGCCACATTACATCATCCCATAAACCTAAGACATAGGTAAAGTCCTAATATTAGCTAACCCTATGATTGAGAAGTTTAGTGAGATTGTACCACATGACATAATCCTACTCCTTTACTACCCTAGGGTAGATGTACACTCAACTCACCCTTTGGGTAAGTGGATTAGTGGCATTTCACCACTTGTCACAATCTTACTACTATGATATCCTAGAGCTAACTAAACACCAAGTGGCCTTGAGTGCCTGAAGAGAGGTTGATGTAGCCAAAAGGCATGTTCAAGAGGAGGTGGATGAATGCCAAGTGGCATAGTGAGTAAGTAGAAGACACATAGATCTAGATGATGTTTATAGAGTATAATTTTAAAGTTATCAACCTATCAAAACATCAAAATGGCATGAGTGGAGGCAAATGGTAGGAAGATTAGTTGAGATATACTTTAACGAGTCTAACTGGTTAACAAAGTATTTATGGTGTAATATACCAAATTGTAGGGTTGAGTATGTCATTTTAGAGGTTGAATAAAAATAATTTTAAATACTTGGCCTAAATAGATAAATAATTAAAGGATATTTTTGGTTAGATAGGTTTTGTGACCCTAAAAAAAGATAAAATGGAATTTGAATTTCTTTTTATGATGGAAGGAGTGATGTAATGGAATACAATTGCAACATATTAGAGTGGAAATCATACCATGAGATGGGGACATTTATCTACTTGGACACAAGTCTCATTCTATTTATATTTAATATAGTCTAAATTCTTGTTTTGAAGGGGTAGAGATATTATACACCAAAAATCTATATAAACTATGATAGGCTCTTGTCCTCTCTTTTTTTTTGGCTTGTGATTGTCTACTTGGAGGGCACACCCAAATGATTTTGTAATAAAATTGAAATAGATACTAGTTTGGTCTGAAATTCATGTTGATATTTAGTAATTCTCTTCATTTATTTATGGAACAAATTTGATTCATGTTAAGAATAAATTTTAATGTTTGTTTACTAGTGAATATGTAGTTGGAATGTGCAATAGCTAGTCTGATTAGTCTTGAATTTCCATTCTATTTAAATTGAAGCTATGCCAATTAAATATGTACACTAGATTAAGGCCTTCCATATGCTTTAATTTTATATAATTTAGGATGATATTTTTAGATAATTCCTTAGAACCTTTCCCATTGAGTTACTCCAGTTTGTACATGATGGTATAATTGTGCTCAAGCATGATTTTGATTTTTGGCATTTTTAGTTAAGGAACAACTTACTTTCCTACCTTAATATTCCCCTCTTTTTTATATTTTTTTAGTGATGAATTTCCTTCTCATTTTATTATAGTATGATGAAACTGTGAATGAGAAGTAAGAGGACTTAAGAAAACATCAAGAATAATATTCAAGTAATACATAATATATTGAAATTTTGATGGTTAATTTCTATTTCTCACCTAGATAAATGATTGGAAAGTTATAATCCCTTGGGTTTAACCATTTTAATCCTAAAAATGAGGGGATATTCATCCCATGTGTTGTTATATACCTTTATCTTCATCAAGATAATTAATCTAATAACTATCTTTGTTGTGGGTCATAAATTGAGACCAATAGAAACTAGTGATATAAGGAGGGCTTGAATCTTTAACCTACTCATTAGACTTTGAATTTAAACCCTCTCCTTCCTATTTCTCCCAAATTCTATTTTTTGTTTGACACAGCCGAAAGAAACTAGCATTAGAAGGAGGGCATATTTTATATCTGGTTTAAAATTCTAGATATCTAGTGTTACATTGATTTATTATCTGTTGTGATCTTTTAGATTATTTATATTTCATATTTAATTGGTTTAAGGTTATTGGTTTAAATATTTATAACTCATATTTGATATCTTAAACAACTTGGATCCTATTAAGTGAATCAATAGATCTCAAGCAATCATATGTAGATTTATTATATTCCCATTAAAATATTTAAGAAAACACAAAAAAAATAGAGGGAGACCTTGAGCCACCCATACTATTTCATCATATCAACCTACTTATAATATATCCCCTCCCATTACTGCATCCATGTCTTGGTTAGAAAGGTTTTCAATAAATGTTCTAGATGACATGCATGATCTGCCTAGGAACCTTGATAGATACCTTCTAAGGTTCACCCCAAGTACTAGGAGGAATAATGAAGAACACACCACATCATACAAAATTTACCTTAGGTTGATTAAAATAAAATATGAAGATGTATCTTGCATGCTATTCCCTTTCACGTTGCTTGATGTGGCCTATGACTAGTTCATTAATTTACCTAATTAAGTAGCACATTCTCGGTCCCATTTGGTTAGGTGGTAGATCCCAGTGTCCTATATCAATAATTTTATTACATGAAAAGGGACATCAATGAGACTATACATAATTTTAATTCCTACTTTCAAAAGATGTATAGTAGGGTGATGACCATGTATAGACCAAATTATCAATTAACATTGGAAATGTTTACATATGCCTTAGACCCATGGATAACCATGTTCCTAAGGAGAGATCCAATTATCATTGATCTTCCCCTCACATATATAGATGTGATAAAATTAGATAGGAAGATTAATACATAAATATATATTATGGACCCTATTCCTAACATCCTCCAAAACATGTCATCATTGAATCCAATCCCACTTGTGAATAAAAACCTCCCAACATTACAACTTCTCCCAATCATGAATCAACTTCCTCTAATCCATGTTGCTCCAAATCATAATTTGGGATTTATAAATTCAATGGAAATGAGGCTATGCCAAGGTATTATAACCAAGATATATTCTAATTTGTAACTAATAAAATATAGACTTTCAATCAATAATCTACCAAACTTGAACTAGATGCAATTCAAAGGATGGTATAAAGGTTGAGCAATGATTTCCTTAGCTTAAAAAAATAAGTGGGTAACTCAACCAGTGGAAATTAATCCTTAAATTTCAATTACCAACATAATTACCAACCCAAAAATAGGGAAGGAAATTAAACTGAGTCCCCATCTAATAGGATGCCCTAAATTAACATCATGCATATCAGCCTACCCAACTAGTGTTATGTTCATAATGCAACCTAGCAAGGGTAAATTGAATACATTGAGTTAGGTAATGCATTTTTAATATTTCAAAAATATATTTATGAGTATGAGGTGGTCCTAAGTAACCAAAATATGACAGGCCACCCTGACTTTCCTAGTTCATCCAAGTCACTTGACATGGCCATGGTTCTAAAGACCTTGGACTTTCCTAGTGAAGGAGACAATGAGCTTGAGGATATTTTCAATGATATTAAGGTCAAGAAAAAATATCATATAGGTAATTATACCCTTAGGAATAGGGCACACTAATCATTGACAACATGAACACCACCCAATAACATTGCTACTCCCCATGACATAAAATCTAGAAATGACCCACTTCCACCGAAGTCAAGTAAAAACCAACCTACCACTATTAAATTCACGACAACATAATGGAGGATATGCAAATTATAAAGGACAATATTACCCTCCATAAATTTTCACAAATTATTAAACATAAATATTTACTCCTTAAGTCTCTTATAAATAAGATCACTCAACCCAAAAATAAGGCTACGACTAATACCAATATTTTGATACACAAGGTTAAGACTGAGATTCCACCCTATTTTTCACCATCTAAATATTTAGAAAGAATTTTCATAATTTATTGGTTGACTTAGGTGCCTCATCAAATAACATGCCCACATGGATTTTTAAGAAATTAGGATTGGCCCCTATAAAATCAAATGAGGTAGTGTTCTAGTTGGATAAGTCTGAAGTCAAGGTTATATGGGAACTATTGAATGTTCATATAAAATTGTAGGATAAGATAAGAGCACATCAGTTCATATAAATACAAGTTGTTTAAATACCAAACTACCAAATCTCTGAATCGCTGTATGGAAATAGACTTCTCTCATTTGTGGTTGCCCTGGAGAGGAGTACTAAATCATATAAGGATTGACAAAGAGTTTCACATGGAGTTTGTGATTATAAAGTAAAATGCAATCAATGAAAAAGTAAATTTCACCTCCATGGATTTAGGTGTTTATTATCTAACCCACCAAACCAGTAAGGAAAAAACATCTCAACCCAAACTAAGATTCAAGTATGTGGTCTCTGTATTTTGATGGATCTCAATCCAAGTAAGGACCAAGAGAAAATATTGTAATTATTTATCCATGTGGTAAAAAACATATAACTCCATATATATTTCAATTATATTATACTAACAACATAGTATAATATAAGGCATTGATATTGGGATTATAGTTTGTAACCAAGTATGATGTCTATCAATTAAAGGTATATGATGAATTTGAACTAGTCATTAATCAGGTGAGGAATAAATTTCAATGTAATTTTTCTCATTTCAATAAATATAAAAAATGTGTTTGGGACTTAATAGAATCCTTTTATGCATTTAACATTGTTTCCATTCCTATAATGGATAATGCCATGGCAAACTCACTAGGTGTTTCTACTACTAACCATACAACTTTGGATAATATGAATATGGAATTTTTTTATATTGAGTTTGTTTCATGTCCATATATACATGATAATGTTAATAAGTTTCCAGTGTTTGATGATGATAGACACATCTTGTATTTCCTTTATAATTTTAATGTTTTTGATGTATAAGTGTTTGATGAGGATAAGAGGAGTGATTTGGATAGAGAACATTGTGATGCCAATGGAGTACTAAACCTTAAATAAAATAAAATTCCAAAGGGAATAATATCATTATAAAGATTGTTCAATTTAGAGAGACCCACAACTATCCCTGAGAGAGTTGTTCACCCTAATCAGAGGTCACAAATTTTTAACATGGAAACACATGATCAATCTTGGAACATCATTATAGGGCTAGAATAAAATGATGAAGAAATTTAGAATTTGTAAGGGATGTTAACACATTATAAGGAAATCATTTCTTGGGCCTATGGTGACTAAAGGTGTTTAATCTCAACATCATGATGCATAATATTCCTTTGAAACCTAATTAGAAGTCATTCATATAGTGCCAGAGACAAGTCAACCCTAAATTTGAACCACTCATCCTAAAGGAAGTTCAATTTTTTTATCCATTGGTATAATATTTCATATGTGACATTTAACCTAAGTAGTTAACTGAGTACCTGTTAGAAAGAAAAATGGAGAAATTCACCTCTATGTGGATTTCAAAAATTTAAATCAAGATTCGAACAAGGATAATTATCCTTTACCATCTTTGGATGAGGTCATTCAAAATGTCAATGGATCTAAGATGATGTGTTTATTGGATGGATTCTCAGGCTATACTCAAGCTCTGGTTGACAAGGAAAATTGACCTAAGATAGCCTTCACCACAAAATGGGACACATTCACATATAAGAAAATGCCTATTGGTTTGATCAATAATGGTGCCACTTTTTAGAGGCTCACGGGCATAGAGTTCAAAGGGTTGATTGGTAAATGTATTTTTGTATATATAGATGACTTAACCATTTTGTACAAAAGTAGATCAAACCATTTGAGGTACTTGTAGAAGATATTTGAGCACTAACATAAATTTGGTATCTCACTCAACCCAAAGAAATGCATTTTCTATGAAACTAAAGGTAAGCTCCTAGGTCACATAGTTATTAAAGAAGGTATTCCAAAATACCCTGATAGAGTTGATGTTATTTCTAAAATTTAATTACCAAATAGTAATAAGGAGATTAAATATTTATTTGGTAAAATCAATTTCATGTGGAAGTTCATTAAAGGTTTTTCTATGATAACTAAACCATTGAATGTCATGTTAGATCAAGGAGAAAAAATTTAGTGGATGCCCACTTTAAAGAAGGCCTTCAAATAAATTAAGGATGCCATCATGCAGGACCCTATTTTGGTCAGCCTAGATCACACTAAATATTTCTATATGTACTTATTCACTCTGATCATACCATTGTTATAGTCCTCACTCAAAAACTAGAAGATGGGGAACATCCTATAGCTTTCATGAGCACCAAATTGAAAGAATCCAAATTGAGATACCTCACTTTGGATAAGAAAGATTATAAAATTGTAAAGGCAATTAATAAATTTAGGAATTACATCCTAAGGAACAAATTTTATGCTATGGTTCTAGACCCTACTATCAAAATGATGTTGGGGCAAAATAAACTTAGAGAAAGAAGAGTGCATGTGGTATCAAAACTTCAAGAATATGACATTGAAGTTAAGCTTGTGAAGCTGGTTTGAAGTCAAGGTCTATCATAATTGATATCTAAAATTGGTCCTAGTATTATTGTTGTCCAAGTGAACTAGTCTAAACTAAATCATAACTCATCATATGAATCTATTATTCACCACTTTTTGTATGGAGTCGCACCTATTGGCTTGGGTAAGACATAGAAAATAACATTAAGACTGAGGGTTTCCCACTACATGATATAAAAGGTGTCTTGTACAAAATTAATCATGAATGGATTTTACTAATATGCTTAAAAAAAGAGAAAGCATTCGATGTCATGACTTCCTTCCATGATAAATTAAGTAATGACCATCCTTTTGGTAGGGTAACAACCCATAACATCTTGTAGTTTAGTTATTTTTGGACAACTTTGTTAAAATATGCTCACACTCATGTGAGATCATGTCACCTCTATAAAAAAAATTGAAAATAAGTAAATTCATATGGCCATACCTAGCCAACCAGTAATTCAAGAGCATCCCTTTTCTCTATGGGTTCTGGGCTTCATTAGAGTCATAAACCCAAACTCTTCAGTGGGTTATAGATTCATTATTAAAACAACTGACTCTTACACAAGGTGGGTTAAGTCAAATGCCACCAATAATATCACTAATGAGGAGGTAATTAGACTAATTGAAGAACACAGTACAACCAGATTCAGCACCCTTGTGGCACTTGTGTGTGATAATGGGCCTACCTTCTAATTGGTTGAGTTAGCTAAGAGGGCATATCAACATGGAATTACATTGAAGTTATCTTATAAATATTACCCCAAGGAAAATGGTTTGGTTGATTCTATAAATAATAACTTATTGAATGTCATTATGAAATCATCAAAAGATAACCCACATAGCTAGTATCTTCTTTTCAAGTATGCTTTATGGACTGATCGAACAAGGCACAAGAAGAGTCTCAATATCTCCCCTTTCATGCTAGTTTATGATGTAAGACAAATATTTATAATGAAACTCAATATACCCATGTATAATTTAATTAATGGCTACATGGAAAAAAAAATGAGATAGGTCAATCCAAGTTGTTTTACCTAGTTTATATGGATGATATTAGATATGAAGCCTTGCATAATTTTAGCAAGCACTAGGCAGTAATGAAGATATGGTTTGACATAACATCACAAATAAAATTATTTACATTTTAGGCTTGGTCTTAATATGGGACAAATCCCATAAGAATAAAGCCAACATTCTAAGCTAAGTCCTCTTTGGATTGGTCCTTATCAAGTTACAAAATTGTTAGGACATAATTCTTTTAGATTGAAAGGTTTGTAAGGAAATGACCTATAGTTACTAGTCAAAAAATAGTTTCTAAAGCATTAATTCTCAGCAATTTCATATAAAACCATTTTATAGTAAGTTAGGAGGTTTCTTTTAGGTATATACTATATAGTGTTTTGTGATTTTCTAGAATAGGTTTGTTTTCTATTACTTGTTTGTCTATTTGGATTTACTATTTTTTTTCCTTCCCCCCAATTCATTTGAGTTGGATTGTTTTATTCAATCCATTTGTGTCTTTTTAGTGTATTCTATAAATAGTAACTGATTGGGGATAATTACTTTCCATATCATGGGAAATTAGTTCTATTTTGGGTTGGTCTCATGGCATTGTTATATTAGATCTTCCCTTGTAGACCATTGATTTAAATTCAATCCAAAAAATAGATCTTGCTTGAAACCAACTTTTCATTAAATCCATCTCTAAAAGGGAAGTAGGAAATAGAGCAACTATGTTTTAGGTTGGTCAGTTCAAGTGGTAATTAAGAGCATGAAATCTATTTAGATTTTAGAATTCAAACAATAAGTAGTCATTCTTGGGCAACTCCATAAATTGGAAGCAATTATGTTGTGCATTTTTAGAGTTTTGAAGGCTAGTGATTTATAATAGAATATATGAATTTTAGAAATGTTTTTTTTGAAGCCATCAAAATTCACTTAATTTAATATATTAATCAGAATACACAAAATAAATTTATCCTTAATAGGTATGCATTTTTTGAGTTTATCCTTGTACCCATGGATTGTTACCTGACCCCTAATGGATTGAATAGTGAAATATTTCTAAAAGTAAAAAAATTAAACTAATGCATAGCCTAAATTCTTTCCTTTAAAGGGTTATTCATGCAATCTCTGTCATAAGCTTTCTAGCCTAGTTAGAAATGGAACAAGGCCATGAGTGGGACTAGAGATATCTCTATCAGGGATATAGATGTTTGGCTAGTATTAAAGTAATGCCCATTACATTTATGCCCAATCCAATCATCCAAATTATTTTAAAAAATTCTAATTATTTTAGGTAGATTTGAATTTATTTATGTGAATGCAAAGGGATATAAAATAACCAACCATTTTTACAAACATTATGGTCTAAGGCTGATTTGGAACTTAGTATGTCACATTTTGAAGTAGAATTTAGATGCCTTCATTATTGTAATTTTGTCTAACAAATTATTTATAGTTTGTGATTGCTATTTAGGAGTGAAGATTTATAGTCTAGGTTCTAAATACTAAACAACATTATCCCCATAGATGTCACCATTTTTTGGGTCCAACATGCCCCATTCTCAAATTTTTAATGGGGACCCTCTTTGTTCAACATTATTGCTTCCTTTTCGTACTCTTGATCAATTAATTGATCTTCGATATGAGAACTTGGACTTGCTTAAATCTGCAATGTTTAACTATGATATATCATGTATTTAAAGTACATTTGAAAATCCTTTTTTGATAAAAATATAACTCAACCTTATACAATTGGTATGACCCTTTAAAGCTCTTAAATTTTTTTCCTTAGTAGAATGACTAAGTTTCTACAATGTTTTACCTCAAAACTTACCATATTTATGATATTGTGAATTCTATGATAAATTTCTTGAGTATATAATCTAAGTTTTTAATCATTGGTCCTTTTGAAGTGTTCATGTTTGGAGGTCTAATGTGGCCCTTTCAAAATGTTTATTTTTCTACCCCTAGATTATTAAAATGAAAAGTTTGTTCTTTCATTTATATGCTTAGTCAATTTTCTCATTTGATTGGACTAATATTGGACTAATTTTTCTCACTGAGTGTTTTATCTTTGGTGTGAAGGCATATAGGCTCTAGGGCTTTGATTTTATTCATTGAAACACTTAGTCAATTCATTTGATTTTTTCTAAAGTCTCAGTGTACTGAGATTGCACCACATGGCACAATCCTAAGAACCCAAAACCTGGGACTCAGATGATGAGATATATATTAAATGGTTTTATGCCTTCAATTCATTGATAAAATTCCATGTGGCATCATTATAATGACCTAGGAGATCTAAGGTTGATGACATGTGAAAATAACTTTAGGCCTCTAGGTCATTGGGATGATGCCACATGCCATCATCCTAGCAACCTAGGAAGTAAGTGGAGCCTAACTGTTAGTTAGTATGATCATACTATATATAACCATCCCACATGGCACAATCCCACTACTCCACTACCCTAGGGAAGGCTATACACATAGCTTACCCTCTAGGTGAGTGAGTTAGTGGGATTGTGCCATGTGGTGCAATCCTACTACTCCACTACCCCAGATCCATGTAAGCACCAAGTGGCTCTAAGATCCTAAAGAGAGACTGACATGGCTAAAAGGCATGCCTAAGAAGATATGTATGAATACCAAGTGGAAGAATGAGTGAGAAGAGGACATGTAGAGCCCAATGATGTCTATAGATTATTGGCTTAAATTTGATAGCTTGTCAAAATGTCAGAATGGCCCAAGTGGAGGAAAATGGTAAGATTAGTCAATCTGGATTTTAATGACTCTAATTGGTTTGTAAAGGATGCATGAAAAAATATGCCTAATTATGGGGCCAAAGTATGTCTTCCTAGAGGACCGAATGAAAATCATTTAAAATACTTGGCACAATGATATAAATAAGTAAAGGATATTTTTGGTTAGACAAGTGTTGTAACCCTGAAAAGAGATAAAATGGAATTTTAAATTCCTTTGAAGATGTAAGGAATATTTTAACAAAATGCAATTGTAACAACCTAGAGTGGAAATCATACCATGAGATGGGAACCTTGTACTACTTAGAGACAAATCCCATTCTCTTTTATATATAAGGAAATATACATTCTTATTTTGGATGGGGGAGATATTATAGACCAAAACTCTACATAAATTGTGATAGGCTCAATCCTCTCTTTTTCTTATTTTGTTTTGGCTTGTGATTGTTTACCTAGAGGGCAAACCCAAATACTTTTGTAATAACATTGAAATAGATACTAGTTTGGTTTGAAATTCATTTTGTTATTTAGTAATGATTTTCATTTCTTGATGTAACATAGTTTTAATGTTAAGAATAAATTTTAACTCTTATTTACTAATGAATATGCATTCGGATTATGCAATATCTATTATGATTGGCCTTGAATTTACTTTTTTTTAAACTTGAAGATGCGTCAAGTCATTGTGTGCATTAGCTCAAGCCTTTCATATGATTTAATTAAATATATGTTTAGGATACTATGTTTATTTAATTCCTCAAAACCTTATCCATTGAGTTACCCTGGTTTGTGTTATAGCTATACTTGGTACACGATGGTATAATTATGATCATGCATGCTTTTGATTTTTTTCATTAAATTTATTATTTTAGTCAACAAACCAATTATTTTATTTTCTTACTCTTCCCTATTTGTTTATATTTTTTAGTTATGAATATCTTATCCATTGTATTATATTATGATGCCACTATGAATGATAAGTAAGAGGACTTAAGAAAACACCATGAATAATCTTCAAACAATATAAATTATATTGAAAATTTTAGTGGTTAATTTCCATTACTCACCTAAATAAATGATTGGAAAGTTATCAAAACTTGGGTTTAACCAACTAAATCCTAAAAATGAGGGGACATTCATCCCATGTGTTTTTATCTCCATTTTTCTTCATCAAGACAATTAATCTAATAATTGTCAATGTTATAGGTCATAAATTGAGACCAACACATTATTTAAGTTTAATGACATGAAATTTTAGGAAAGCTAACCCTATTTAATAGTGAAGGTGGTTCTAGGCTTATCCTCCTCTTCAATTTTCACTTGGTGATAGCCCAAAAATCCATCAATGAAGGTGTAGATCTTGAAACTTTCCACTAAGAACTTCCTCAATGAAAGCAGTGAGAAAGGGCTTTGTGTAGAATTGAGGAAATAGTATTCAACACATATATAAATGTTCCCATCATTATTGATAGTAATAACCATTGGGATCACTCATTTATATTCATCAACTAGAATGATGACATTGTTAGTCAACATGGTATCAATTCCTTCCTTAACCATGGTATAAAAAAATTAAATTCACCTAGTATGATGACTTATTCATGGTTATTTCACCATCCACCAATGTGATATTCATTTTACCCAAATAATAAAACACACCCTTCATATCATTGTAGCTTATTTTGAATAGGTCTTGGAATTCCCAAAGTAGGTTCATGATTTTCACCAATTATGCATTAGACCAATAATCCCCAATTGTGGCATTTTTAGGGTCTCCTTTAGACCTGATATTCTATTTAATCATTTTCAAAGGATCTCAATGGAAATTCTAATAATTATCTTTCACGTCCACTACTTATCACTCCCTATGAGAAGTCTTAACTCGTAAGTGACTTGGAGTTTTATCCATGTACACACTAGTCTTATACCACACATGCATTTACCAACACTAAATCTACTTGTGATGGCATATCATGCAATATATCCTTATGTGCTAACTCTAGGCATAGAGAGAAAGGCTAAGGTGGGTTGAGGTTAGCTGATAATGATGAAATTGGCATAAATGATGCAATGGTTCATTTGTCTCGCATGTTACCTTATGCATGCGAGGACACTTGGAAATATTTTATATTACTTATAAATGCATGGAAATAACTATACATAAAATTAAAAAATATATAATAAGTTTTTTTTTCATAAGTAATTATCTTATCAATGGCAAAAAATCAATAACTTGTCTTAATAAAAACATTAATATGACGAATAATGGCAAAATATTAATGCTACAAAGTCCACAATAACACTAATGAGATTAACATAAATTCTAAAATCTCTCTCTAATTTGGAATAATTTTACCTATGGCCGAAAATATCTCTTCAAAAAACCACTTGCATACAGTTTATAGCCTTTCAAAATCTCTGTGTCATCAGCTCAATTTCCACCAATTATAAATTAATGTGACATCATATTAGGCACACCAGTTTGAGAAAACTAATAAAGCTTAGTCTATGTTTGTAGGTTACTATTCACCCTTAATGTCATATATAAAATATATATCAGAGAAGATGTTCATGTAGTTACTTCTATATTTCACCTCCCACAAATCATATTCACATGTACTAGATTGATGCTGATAGGTTCTAAGTTGTGTCATTTATCTACATGGCACAGGTGGTCAATTCTAATAGACCTTATAATATGTCATTTTTCCTATGTTCCCTTTTAGTTTTACATGTTTATGTCCACATGTGTTACCCAAAATTTTAAACAACCACACTCCTTCCCATCAAAATTTGGGGTCAGCGTAAGCTTTATTTTCCTTTGTTATCAATGATCATCAATGACAAAAAAGTCCCTACCTTGGGTGAGTTTGTCTCATTAAATTTGAGGCATTAGGTCATGAGAATGAGGAATGCAAATAATTTATATTTTTTTATTATTTTTTTGTTAATTTTTATGCCACCATCATGTTTGACAAGATTCCATGTTATACTCCTACTTCAAAATTTATTTTCCTCTTTAGTTTTTGTAAATTATATGCACATAAGTTTAAGGCATTTATCAAGGAAATGTGTGAATATTTTTATCCACCAATATACTAGGTGACTAATGAAGTACCAATTCTCATGTTTTTAAATGAAATCGAATATCCATAAAAGGTATGTGACTTTATTGGTTCTACCCATATTTTTTTATGATTAGGATTGAATTTTTTTTGGTATCTCTCCTTAGGCAACCTAAATATGTTCTTGAAAAACTAGCTAAATAAGAGTTTGCCTAAAAACTTATTCATGGAATTGGGGGAATATGAAAGGAAAATAATAAATACTAGTAGCCTAAAATTCCATATAAATTTGAGAGAAACATTTTCAAGCTATGGCTTGTACTACATATGGTCACAACTTACAGATTTTCCTTTAATTTTGATGACCATGATTTAAGACAATGGAAACCAAGGTGAACATAAAATTAAAAAATTAAGTCATTGAGGGAAAAAGTTTGAACAATATATAATCATCATCCACATCACCTATTGGATATTGATATTTATTTGGGTATATTAAATATATATAATATTTGTGCTTTCCTTATTATGTGAATTTATAATTTACATAATCTGGATTTATGAGGCGTCACACCTCTTTTATCCCTTTTAAATGGAACTTAAGAGTTCCAAGTCACATGTAACTCCTTCCATACTTGTCACACACTTATCTCTCACTTTATGGGGATTAGTGATGCTAGGCACAACCAAGAAGGTTGTACAAGATTATGATGGAGTTTCTTAGTAACTCCTTTTAGATCACTAGCTCTATTTAAAAAATTATTTCCTCTCTCATTCCACAACTTGAGACACTTAATTTCTCATCTCTATAAGGTCATTATTGATTTTTATTATCTCGTTTCTCCTTCTCTATTCATGAATATTGTAATCTATATAGTTTTTTTTGTAATCATTCCTTCTTAATGTACGTGGGGATTTCTTATGTTGATTTAGTTTTCTCACTTATTACTTTGTGTCTCACATTCTTATGGTGTGGCTTAATTTTGAGGTGATATTTTATTTTTTGTGAAATTTTTTATTCACTTTCAATGTTATTTTCAATATATTATCATTTATTCTAGCATAGTACTAGAGAAAGTCATTTTTTTAACGTTGAAATATAGGTTTGTACAAGTTCAGGAGTGGAGACATAGAAAAAAAATTCAACTCTTAACCCTTAGGTAATCTTGTTATTTTTAATTTTTCTCAATTGTTTGCATTAACCTTATATGCCATTCTTTTATGCTTGGATTAATAAAATACTATTTATTTTTTGTTAAGTATGTAGTATTTTTATATAGCATCATTCTCATCAGCTTGGAATATTGTTACATTCTTTCATTCTTCATTCTTTTTTGGAGAATAAAACCAATTTTTTGGAGTTTTGTTGGTGTGGTGAAGTCACTTTTGGCTCTACATGGTATTTATTTCTACTGTTTATTTTTAGCAAAGCTATTTTACTAAGGCATTCAAAAAAATAGAATATTTCAAATATTTTCTATCATAAGCATAGTATGCGGCTATTTACTTATGGTTTTGCTAAAATTTGGTAATGTGTGGCACCTTCATTGGCATTTTTTAATTCTTTTTTACTTTATTTTTTGACATTGTTGGTATTTATTATTTCAAATTTCTCACATGATTTAAAAAAGGTATATTTTTATTATTAGTTGATTATTGTTTCATTTGGAATTTTATGCAACTTTAGTTGCGATAATGTACAATGTCTTCTGTATAACACTTTTCTAATTTATAGTATTGGACATTAACATTTGAACTTGGGGTAGTACTCTTGATATATTATTCTTAGTGTTATGAATAGGATATGTGTTATGTTGTTACTATTTTATTTTCTATACATTTTTTTCAAGTGAAGTTTGGCATAACGAGTATATACGGTGTTTAAACATGAGTTTGTATTACCAACTGGCTATTTCATTACACTTTGATGTTTTGTATTTATGTTTTAAATCTTAGAATGATTTTTTATAAAACTACCTTCAGGGAAATGACTTTCTTAGTTTATATAATAGGTTTTGTAATATTACATTACTTTATTACCTCTAATGGCATATTAATATTTTGTTTGGTGTCTTTTTTCAAAGACTTAAATCATATGTGTATCCATATAAAAGTGGAGTTTTGGTTTATGCCATGCCTTTTCATTTAATACATTTGGATTTTTCAATGTTTTTGTATTTCTTATTTCATTAAACCTTTTCAAATCCAAACCAAAATTTATTCATTAACTTTATAAAAAAATCTTTTATTAATTCTTCAAAATGTCTTTAATTTCCAAGTCCTCATGGCATGAATTTTTTAGCATAAGAGTTTTTATCTTCTCTTTAACATATGCTTCCAAAATAAAAACAAATTGGTTATGATGCAATTTTTTTATTTAAAATTTAATTTATTTAAAGCTTTAATATAAATGTAAAGTATTTTTTTGTATTTCTGAAACTGTAGATACATAATTTTGATCTTTAGCTCTCTTCATTCATCTTAGTTGTATAAAATCTATATTTTTGAAATGATGTGGATTTGTAAGAAAAATGATGTTTTAATTGATCAACTTAAGAACCAACTTATGGAAAAATATAATGAAATTATTGATGTAAAAATTCAATTTGAATGTCAAAACCAGTTCTTTCATTTATTACAAAATTGGCATAATAAAAAGATAAGTGAAATGCAAAACTCGATTGACTCCCTTACCACTCAAATTATGTCCTTTAAAAATGCTCATGACTCTAATGATGATATTAGATGTGCTTCTCCTAAATAAATTATTCCTTTACACACTCATTTTTATAGACCTAATTAATGAATTATACAATCAATGGGTTATATTGGTGGTAGACTTGTTAAGTATGAACATGCCATTCTTGAGACCTTTTTATTTATCACCAACACAAATTTTTAAGGTCTTGGTTTTAATTCTTCTAATTTTAATGTGATGTAATATTTCCCCCCCATAAAATGACATTGCATCATAATGTTTTTGATTATAAGGCTTCTTATGCTCATGCTTTGGTTGAAAATGGTAAACATTGTGGTAAAGATAAGCATGTTGGGTCTGTGCATGGAGTTGGGAGATAACGCTATGGATATTTACCACAAAGTGTATGCATTATTTCCATAACACATGAATTATTTACATTTTAGGACCAGGGATACCAAGACATAACACATACACATTATAATGTGTATGCATTTCTAGTGTTATGAATGTGTACAGGTTATATATGCTAAAAAAATTAAAAACACACCTGAGAATTATAACATATCATTTTAATTTTCCCTTTGAGCTTTAGTATCCATCACACCATCATGTTTTTCTCTACTACTTGTGCTACCACATGATCTTCATTAGAAATCTAAAAACCTGGCCACCTCAACAATGCCACCATGGAGGGAAGGTAAGAGATAAAAACTAAACCTAATAACCCCATTTTTTTATATGCATTATTTTATTGATAAATTATGTTTTTTTAAATAGGCCACTTTGGTGTAAGAGGAAACCCTAATAACTCTCCTCCTAACCCTCCTCTTAACCCTCCGCTTAACCCTCTACCTAACCCTCTTATCCCTCATACAGTTACACAAGATCCCCCAAGTAGTCAATATGATTTTTATTCACATATAGTGGGAAAAAATTGAAATTGAGAAACTAATTAGAAGAATTATGGACCCCACTTCCACCAACACCCACCACACCTATCTATCTAATGCCTTAGAGTTGATATTAGGCCAAGTTAACTCGATAACGAGTCTAATTGATAGATGAACATCGTATATGGATATATGTAGGGCTTATTATGCTGACAAATTATCAACATAAGAGTTGAAGACTAAAGATATAACAAAAGATAAAATTTGTGCCTTATTCATTGACCCAACCACCAATGCAACATTTCCATTTACTGTTAAACATTTCCTAATCTATCGATGCCAACATAACTTGATTAAAGCTAATTTATGGGACCAATGGTGGATGTTTTTTTATTATCCACCATGTAAAAACCATGAGGTCCCATTTTATTTTTGAGTAAAATCTATTATGAGGTTTCCTTAAGAAGATTTCAAACTATTTTGATATGTTGAGTTTCATGGCCAAGGGAAAGGCTCTGAATAGGATCAACTAGTTGCACAACATGCACCTAATTAGCCTAAAAGCATCCCTACCCAAAATCCACTTCATATCAAGATTCCCTCTATGGTGAATGAGGTCATGAATATTGCCACTTTGCATATGGTTAGTGTGATTACTGATACACTCGTTTAACATACAAGTAAGATTTCAAAGATCAATGATGGAGATACTCCATGTAGTGTTCATCCTTAACCCCACCCATATAGATCTTGTGGTGATATATGAACTAGACATTTGGATGATGATGATGATGCTTCAAAGGTATTGGATGATATACTCTTTATTGATGAGTTTTTTGCACACACATTTGGTGTGTACATGTTATATGTTACATGCATGCAAGTATCCTTTATATAAATTTCATGTTGAATTTAA
Source organism: Torreya grandis (assembly GCA_037957365.1). NCBI lineage: Eukaryota > Viridiplantae > Streptophyta > Pinopsida > Cupressales > Taxaceae > Torreya > Torreya grandis. The sequence goes on along the minus strand of JARHVA010000228.1, from coordinate 2,382,878 downwards.
GTTATATTTATAAATTTAAAAGCTAACAATTAATTTAAAATTAATTGGATATATATATATATATATATATATATATATATATATATATATAATTTATATTTTATAGGAGGTGGCTTCATCGTCATGGTCCACAGGTGCATTATTTGATATTACTCAACCCATGTTTACATTTATGGATCCAACTAGTAGGCCATCCACTACTACATATGTTCATGTTAGTACGATACCATTTACGTATATAAAGGTAAAGTTTTGAGTTAATATTATACTCTATGTGAATTTTCTCTATGTATATTTAGTCTTATGCTTAAGTTAAATTTATCTGTCAAGGATCTCAAAATTTAAGTATAGTGATATTAAGTACACTCTAGGTTTAATAAAGGAGAAAAAATTGCCATATATCTTCAATAGTTTCTAGAAAACTAAGAAATATTATTTGTTCAGTTGATGACTAGTGTAGACACTCCTTCATCAATACAAGTCAAGATATACACATGACTTTATACTATAATGTCATTCACACAGACACTCACATAGATACATATTAACTTGTAATTTTGAATTTTAAAAATTGATTTATTTTATTAATTTTACATGTATTTGGGAAAATATAACTTATGTGAATGCATTATGTATGCAGGGTTGTCAGATGACATCTGATAGTATAATTTAGATGATTATTATAGAACTTCCTCATGTTTATTAATCATTTCACACATCTATTCATGTAGCTAAACCTTTTATTGACCTAGTTAAGCTTCAAAAGTAGATTGAGTAGGGCCATGAACTTGCAGTAAGTGCATGTTTAAATGATTTTTTATTCTAGTTTAAATTTAATTTATTTTACTTGGTTTCATGTATAGTATGCTAATTTTATAATAATATTTGTATTTAAATAAGTTTATCTATAATTGAGCTATGAGCATAGGACCTATAGTCAGACCTTGGAGAAATCTAAGGCATTTGAGGGATCTCCATCCATAAGTAGGGCATCCTAGGGAGAGTCTTCTTCAAGGAAGGAAAAGAGAGGGAGGCTATTTTATGATTGGGATGTATTATATGACATAATTTTTTGTATGCCTATATGTAAATGTATGCAATTTTAGCATTGTATGTATAAATGACATTCACATGACATTAGATACTATGTTGTTAGATGATGTAATTTTATGTATGCCTATATGGCAATATGTATTGACATTGTTAGTCTATATAGCATTCACCTGAAATTATATTATGTTATTATTTTGTATGAGTTTATGCTTTTTATTATTATTTTATTGAAATGATTTTTATTATTATTTTATATGCCTTTATGGTTTTTATTATTATCAATAATGAAGTGTAATGTTTGACTACTGATCCAAATTTAAGAATGGAACATCATTTATACTTATATTACCATGAAGTGAAATGTTTGAACATTGATACATAATATTAATTTATCTAGTTTATAATTACTCATACCAATTTATTCAAGCTATGTAAGTGATGTAGTAGCCTCAGTTATAAGATCCAAGTTTGTAAATATTAGTCAAAAGGAGTCAAGTAGGTCATATTTTAGTCAATAAGAAGCCTTGTTATGATTAAATATAACATGTATGGTTATGTTTAAATGATGTGTGGTATTGTGAGGCCCTTATATAGTATATTTTACTTGATGTATCTTTCCTTATTAACTCTCTTAAGCAAAACCTACAATTTTGGAGACAGTCAATTCGAGTCTTGATATAAACTCTTTACAACTTGGAAATATATGTTTTTGAATCAATCCCTCTTGTAGACTAATTAAAGGCTTAGGATAATGTCACTTGATTTATGGTATTGTGAGGACCTTAGATAAAATATGTCACTTGATGGATCTTTCCTTCTTAATTCTCTTAAGGGAAACCTGTAACTTTGGAGATAGTCAATTTGAGTCTTGATATAAACTCTTTACAACTTGAAAATATATGTTTTTGAATCAATCCATCTTTTAGGATAATGAAATAATTAGGATAATATCACTTGAATTAGAGAAATCCTTTTATGGGTTCAAACATACATTAAGACACTTGATAATCCAAAACCTAAATTTTGTCTCAAGATTACTGCAAGATTGTTTTAGAACAACTAGGCCTTAATAATGATGTTTTTGACTCTTGCTTATATAGTATTTTTAAATATATATATATATATATATATATATATATATATAAACACTGTTGTGAAGAAACCAATCTCCATTCATTGGTTTCTTAAAAAGATCAATTCTAGACCAAATTTGTGTTTTAGGTCTCTATGCCTAATTGGCTCTTAGTAAGTCAAATCACTTATTAGGTTATTTATCCACCTAAAAAAAATTACTCAATATATTTAAATTATAAAAACAAAGTTTCTCAAGTCTCAAAACAATATTATTGACTTCATCTACAAGAATTTTAATCCAAAACTATTCTTGCCCATTTTGACAAATCAACATCTACAGAAAACACTATCATAGTCCATGTTTTCTTATTTCATAGGGTCTCATTCATCAAAAATAAAGCTTTAAATAGTTTATATACATGATCCTTAACCTTCCTATAAGTTTTTTTTTGAATTCTACTAGTTAAAAATAAATATATGAGTCTTTTAATGTCACTAAACCTTGTTTTACGGTTTTTCTAAGTTTTAGAAGCTGAGAGCTTCTTATTTATTGTTCATATAATATAAGACTTATCTAATTGATCCAAAACTTGAAAAATAATCTTATAATACTCTATATAATCCAAGCTTCATTTGTAATGCATGCACGAGTTTTCATGTGATATAAGTGATTGAGAAGACTATCCTCACACAAAAAATAGGGGTATTATGAGTTCCAAGGAGATAAAATTCAACTTGAGATTAAAAAAATTATAGAATTAAATTAATCACATTAATTTATTCATAATAGATATGAATACACAGGTTTAAAACAAATATTAAATCTTTTATTGACAATATATTTTCCAAAACACACTTACAGAACCCTGTTTAACAGATTATAAACTGTCATTAGTCTCTCCAATGGTTTAATCTAGCCTTTTTATCCATGTGAAGGGTATTTTATGCCTAAAAAGTGATAGGATAGATGATGATAATTTTTATAGAGAATTTTCCAAGCTTGGAGTGTGCATATTTATTTGATATTTTTCCTCAACTTCTCTAACTTAAATTAGTAAATGGCATTTTAAAATAGTATTATGTTATATTTTACTTTATTTTGTCCCATAAAGATGACTATTAATTATATAATCCCTATAAGAAACATAATTATATTTTTATACTACTAAAACACCCTTGATAACTTGTTACAATCTTTATACAATAGAAAATATACATACTTTTAATGCCTCATAGAGGCTTATTATGAATTAACCACCTCTTTAGTCTTTTATCCAATGTAATTATATCATAATGTCTATTTGGGAAAAAATACTATAAATATAATTGTGTGAAAGAGAGAGAAAAACATTTTGAGTCTAATACCATATTAATAATGGTCATGAAATAGGCATGTTTGCTTCAAAATGGTAGTTACAAGTGTATTGATGACCCTCCATCCTCCTTGTAGACTTATACAACATTATTAAGCTTATAATAGCCTCTTTGAGATGAATATAAATCATTAAAACACAAAATTCTCCCTTAATGACTCATGAGAACACACACACACACAAACACTCTCTCTTAAGGAATCAACCTTCTATACCATTCTAATAAACTCTTGAAGATCAAGTACAAACTTGTAGATAGGTGTAACAACTTGAAATAGATTACAAAAACCCATAAATTTCATGATTGAAGTTAAAAACTTGATTGATAAGCCTAAAATTATCCTTTAAATTTTTACTAATACCTTTAAAAATGCTAAAATACCTTAGGGGTAGAAAACTATTGTTCAGGAGTGCGAAAACATTGACAACAAATATTGTCAAAGTTAAATCTCTAGTTGGAGAACTCCATTTCCGATGATTGTTGGCTGAAAAATATAACTGACAACACATAAATATGGGTGGAGAATTTAAAATACTATTTTTTTTTCTCCTATCATGTCCAGTCAACAAACCCACCACCCATTCTAGGCTCAAGAATACCCTTATCAATTCAAGAGAAATGCCAATTTTAGCCTAACTTTAGACATACATAAAACAAAAATAGTAAGTCATATGGATGAATAGTAATATAAATATTATTAATGTTAAATAAATATAATTTCAACCTGTATCAAATGAGTATAAAATTAAAGATAATTTTGTTGCATAATTTACAATAATGGGTCATGAATGTAACTTTTTGGCAGTGAAGAGACAACTTATTGAGCTACAACTGGAATTTCTACCTATAGTATCCTTAGGTGTAAATACATCAATATAAACATGTGAATATGGTAAAATTACATGTGATATAATGAACATGACATCTAATCCCATCGTAAGCACATTTTCACTATTGTTCAAAAACACAGAAATAGTGACAACAAATGTTGTCAAACATGAAACTCTAGTTGGAGAACTCTATTTATGGTGATTCTTGGATGAAAAATTAAAACTTAAAATATGTATGTATAAGAATATAATTTCTAATACTAGGTTATTATCCTCCCATCATGTCTGGTCAACAAACCCACCACCCATTTTAGGCTCAAGAATGCCCTTCCCAACACAAGAAAAATGCCCATTTTAGCCTAACTTTAGACATGATTAAAATGAAAAAAATAATAATAATGTGGATGAACCATAAGATCCATTATATGCATGTAAAATCCATATAATTTCTCCCTAGATCAAGTGAGTATAACTTCGAGAGCAATTTGTGGCACAAGTCGCAGTAACAAGCCCTGAAATATAACTTTTTGGCAGCGAAAAGATAACTTCTTAAGCTCCAACTCGAATTTATACCTTTGGGACCCAAAGGTCAAAATTAATCACTATAAACACATTAATATGGGAAAATTACATGTTATTAAATAATCATGATGTCCAATTCCAGCCATTATCACATTTTCACTACTATTTAGGAGCACAGAAACACTGACAACAAATGTCATCAAAGTTGAAGCTCCAATTGGAGAATTCCATTTCTAGTGATTGGATAAAAATTGGATAGGGATGTATATTTTTTAGGACTATTTTCTTGTCCTCCCATAATGTTTTTTTGACAAACCCACCACCCATTCCAAGCTCAAGAACACCCTTCCCAATACAAGAAAAATGCAAATTTTAAGCCTAACTTTAGACATGCATAAAAAAATAGTAAGTCATATGTAAAAACCATAATATCCCTCTTATGCATAAAAAATACATATAAATTCACCCTATATCAATTGAGTATGAAATTAGTGAGAAATTCATGGCACAAGTTGAAATAATAGGTCCTAAAATGCAACTTTTTGGTAGTGAAGAGACAACTTTTTGATCTCCAACTAACATTTCTATCTCTGGGATCCCCAAGTGAAAATACATCACTCTGAACACATTAATATGGGAAAATTATATGTTCTCCAATGAACATGTTTTATAATTCCACCCCTAAGCACATTTTCACTATTGTTTAGGAGCGTAGAAACAATGACAACAAATATTGTCAAAGTTAAAACTCTAGTTGTAGAATTCCATTTTTGATAATTCTCAGCTAAAAACTAGCACTACCAACACTTCCATATGGGCAGATAATTTCCATGACAAGTTTATTATCCTCTAATCATTCTTGGTTGACAATCCCACCACCCATTAAGGCTAAATATGCCCTTCTTGACACAAGAAAAATATATTCAATTAGTCCAAATTAGATTCAATTATTCTAAATTAAATTTAATTAGTCCAAATTAGATTCAATTAGTCCAAATTATATTCAATTAACCCAAGTTAGCTTTCAAATTATTCCAAATTACATTCAATTCATGATAAAATTAGGGTTTAAGGCTAACACATGTCATGAAATGTGGGCAAATTTAGCCCCTTTAATCACATTGTATACTTTCATTTAGGTTAAATAGGTTTAAATTTGCCATAATTACCTTTGTGTTTTCATTTTTGGTAAAATTACCTACCCAAGTCATTGGTTCTAAATTTGAGGCAAGACCCTTTGAGGGAATCAAAATATGCTTATATAGACCTAAGGAGCAGTGGTTACAATTAAATTTATTCTATTTTTAGAAACCAATAATAAGATTAGTTTCTCATCATTATATAGATGATACATGCTAGTTACAAGAAGCATTTAGGAAACCATTTAGGTGGACTTAAGTGAATGACACATTTATAAGATCTGAGGGACCTAAATACAACCTTATAGTAGTTTTTGGGGCTAAGTCAAGATTCTTGGTCTTTGGTAAACTAATTGATAATTTGAACTTGTGCAAAACCTCTAAAGGCTCTATAGATCATTATTTTAAGTCTTTCATCCAGAGTTGGAAATTATAATGAGTAAAGAATACTTAGTTGAGATTCAATTCTTGAACTAGATGCAAGTAACAATCCACCCTTCCAAAAATTATAGGCTTCTAGGTGTAACCATTTGAGGATGAAATTTAAAATAGATTCTTTTTGGAATCAATTTGTGGAATATAGAGGATCCATGGTGAAATAAAACATTTATGGATGTGATAATTAAAAGTGAGATAAAACCAAGGTATTGGTATCTTGGGCTTGTAGAAGGATGTTTTATGAGTACACATTGAATTGAGACATTAGTCTAGCATTGGCTAATCAAACACAAGAGACAAAGATCAAAATAAGTTCATTGGTCTTTCAAGACCAATATAATAGATATTCTTTTGTTACAATCATTAAGATAACTAGAAGTACCATATATTCCTTCAAGTGGGTTATATACAAAATAAAGTTAAATTTTACATGATATATGGTCATTTCTAAGCTATGTGTTTCATAGATTATATAATTGATTGAGACATAAATTTTGTTCAAGGGCATAATTTTACCCAAATCACATCCCTAATTGCACCAATTGACTAATTGGATTAAATTCATGATAGAATCAAACTTTATTTTGACTCAAACTATATCCTACTAGATTTTAGTTAGGTTGAAGGTGTTTAAATTAGCCTCAAATGCCTCCTCGATTGAATGAATCAACTCTTTGATTCATTATATATGATGACATAAGGGTTAATCTCACTCCAATAACATTCTATAAGTTATATGTACATGTTCAATGGGTTCATATTAGCCTCATTTTACTTCATGAACTTATATTTATGATAAAATTAGGGTTTAAGGTTTACGGTTGTAATAATTGACTAATTGGCTCAATATTAAGGTAATATGAGATAATTTAGCCCTAAATCACATCCTAAACTCATAAAACTAGGTTCAATAGGTTCACATTGGCCCCAATTACCTTCATGAAAATGCATTTGTGATGAAATTAGGGAACTTAGGGGTTGTATTCAATTCATAAAATGATTAGCCTATTTAGGGTTTAGTGTAATGGGTTTATATATACATGTGATGAAATTAGGGTTTAGGGGAACTGCATTTGTGATATAATTATGGTTTAGGATTAACATGTCACAAAAAATGAGCAAAGTTAGACTCTTTAATCACATCTTAGACTCAGATTTAGGTTTAATTAGGTTCAAATTGGCCATAATTACCTTCATGTTTGTATATATGATAAAATTAGGGTCAGTTAATCCATATGTTTCATAGACTATACAATTGATTAGGCCATGAATTTGATGTAGGGGCTCAATTTTACCAAATCATGTCCCTAATTGCACCAATTGATGAATTGGCTCAATTCATGACATAATAAAAATTAATTTATCCCCAAATCATATCACATTCTCTAGTAGTTATATTGAAGGGGTTCAAATTGGCCTCAAATGCCTCCTCGATTGAATGAATCAACTCTTTGGTTCATTATATATGATGAAATTTTGGGGTTAATTTCACTCTAAATCACATCATGCATACAATTTAAAATAGGTTCATATGGCTCATTTTGACCCTAATTGTCTCCATAATTGAACCAATTGGCATTTACATTCATTATATGATGTTCCATTTAAGTTCATTGAGTTCAAAACCACATCCTATACATGTAAAACTTGCATTTAGTGTTTCTTTGCTTAATATTTGATGAAGTTGGAGATGACCAATCCCCAAATAATATTACATAGTCATGAAATTAGGTTTAAGGGGCTCAAAATAGCCCCAATTTCCTTTAGATTCAACCATGTTTGACTATTTTATTAATATTTTTTTATGACATTGGGATTGACACATTACACTTGAACTAAGTCCTGATGTCTCATGCTTAGCTTAGGCTACACAGTAAATATTATCATTACATTATCACATTCATACATTTTCATCATATCTTCACATAACCTATTATTAATTGAGGCTATAAAGCCCATGACAATATAATTACATCCTTTTTGTGGTAGTGTATATAAGGGAAAGGTACCAATAGTGATTTGCACCTACCAATAGCCAAAGAAGATTTTTATTAAGGTGTGCTCCATTGATGGAACATATATTAGTGTGTATAAATATTATTGTGTATGTATTAGTCTAATGTGAAACCATAACACCTTAATTTATTATCCAAAGTTAGGGATATTTACCCTATTATGACACACCATTATTAGGGAGCTAAAGATAAAAAATATGCTTATCCATAGAGAAAAAATGTTTTTTATGTTACAAATAAATAACACGTATGAATTATAACACGTACATGGTAATTAAATTTGAATTAGAAAAACTGAGACTTTTGGCTTGGAAACAACTTGGATACTTGAGCCAAAGTCTTGGACCTGTCAATCTACAACCAAGTTTGAGAGTTTTGATAAAAAAACAAATTTCAACTTTTATCACCAAATAAACTTGAATTTCAACAACAAAATTCAAAAAATTATTACCACAATAATGAGCATGTTGTCCTCTTTTAAAATATATGATTTTTATAATTTTTGGATTATTTTAAGGGTTCAAAGTATGTTTATTTCCAACTATACTTTTTTTAGACCACTACATGCCACAAATATACATACCTATTCATGTTTATGTACTTTTTTTGTTGATCCAAGTGAAAAACAAATTATTTGGTCACAAATTATGCCTAATTCTACACACATTCAAAAAAACATTTTTTTTGAGGTACTTAGAGGGGGCAAACAACTGACTGTCTAGTTTTTTTTATTAGTTTTTAAGATCTATTTACTTGCAAAATTAATAAAAAAATATTCATTGAAAAAATATTTAAAAATATAGGTCAAGAACTAGAATATATTATATAAATATTTATCAAAGGGTTTAAAATAATATTAAATGGTGCTAAAAAACTGGTGGGCTGCATGAACATCTATCTAATTTGTTTTCTTTAAAAAATAGGAGTTCTTATTCAAATTTTAAATGTTTGACTTAGTTATACTTAAACATTTTTAAAAAAAAACTTAGTATTTTGGAAACTAGACTCAAAATTATACAATTCATGTTTTAATACCATCTTCAAATTTTGAGTGTTGCCATCTCAAATTATCTATAGAAGTCTAGATTTTTGAAATTTTAGGAATGTCCTTGGGTAGGCAATTTTTGGTCCCTCGATTATGTGCACCCACCCTGATATTACTAAATGTTATAAATTAAATCCATGCAAAATTTATGATAAAACTAATCATGACCTTTTACATCATTGGAAAACCTCTAAAATCACTCTTTCTAAGGTTAAGCAAATTTAGATTCCTAAAGTTATGCTTTCTTATTGAGACAACAATGTGCCTTCTTTTGATACTCCTTCATTTACATCACCTATGATATATTTTTTGAAAGTAAAAACATATTATTTATCTCACTTTTGATAAGTTTAAAACTTTAATTATTTTTCATTTTCTTTTGTCCATACTTTATTTTTTAATTTTTAAAGGAAATATACCTTTGTTGGAGCTAATTTCTTTTTTTGACTAACTTCTTTTAACCATGTAGGATTCTACACTTTGTTATGGAAGTTATATCTTTGCTCTTTAGATCTAATTTTAGTAAAATATTTGTATGTATATCATATTATGGCATATGTTTTGTTATATTTACTTAACCTAAAGATTGGTGTGAACTTTTTTCTATAGGTAGATTGGATCACTTTTATCATCTCCTTTATTGGTCTTTGTTCCAAATCAGATTGACCTTTTTATCCAAAGCGCATTCTTGGAGATTGTTGATGATCACATCTTCATGTTTGAAAGAATATTTTCAAATTATATTCCCTTATTATTAGTTTTCTCAAACCATTGTGATTGTAATTCCTCTTGAAAGAAGTAATCATCAAGGGGGAGTATTATGTAATGTCAACTTAGTTCTTTGTTTAAGGTTTTATCCTCTTTTATAACCGTAAATAAAGAATCTAAATGCTAAGAATGATGAATAAAATATAAATATGTATACCATAGGTGTTATAGTCTCACATCCAATGCCTAAGTGACCATAATAATAATAATAATAATAATAATAATAATAATAATAATAATAATAAAAGAGGCTAGACACATTGATAATCTATAATGATTTTCCTAGCATGGATGCATACCTAAGAAATAAAGTGTTGTAGGCACTACCTCCTCCAGTTTTTTCTCAAATAATAATATTAACAAAATAGGTAACTAAATTCTTTATTCCATTAGTTATTATATTCTTATTCCTTATCCTTAAAATGTAATTTTAGATAATCCACATACTATATCTAATAATCAATAAATAAGGGTGACTCCCCCTCCTTATGCTTCCATGCCTCCACTAGAGGATGTTCCACTTGACACCCCTGTATTGGTTCCCAAAACATAATTTTTAAACCCTATTTATCCAAAAATGGTTGTTCATATCAATAAAATTTATACTATATAGTTGACACTAAGTAACTTAACATAGTACCCCCAAATTTTTATGTTGCATGTTTCTAGTTAAACCCAATCCCTATAAATGTGACAAACATCCCTCATTTGTTGGTTATAATGTCAACATTAGATATACAAGTACCTAAAAATGAGATACCAATTTAGGCAAAGGTAAAACTACCAATAGTTTATCCCATTAACATATTTCCTACATCCAAGATCACCATCATGGTTGGGTTACCTAATATTATTTATCAATCTATATCAAATCCTAAGGAGCCCACTATGAAAGGGAAAATTCATAGTATAATGTTATAAAAGGCCTAATTTTATTATATTACAACAACAAAATCTATTCCATTAAAATTATTCACTATCACTCCTCAAATTCCATCTCCATTTTTATCATAAATTTCATCATGTATATCATCCAACTCATTTGGTAAATCAATCAATTATAAGAAATGGTATTCTACTTAATGTTGAGACCTAGAAAATGATATTTTATATTTTATAGGATAAAATACAATATGTTATGCATATAAATTAATTTTTTATTACATATTTTAGTTCCTCTAAAAAAAATACAAGTTAAAAAAAAATGGTATGTCATTTCGAGGTCATATGCAAAAGTTATAACCTTTGGAAGTTACTTTATTTCTAGTTGGTCTTAGGGGATATGACTAACGACCTCCAGATCTATGATTAATAACCTATGGACTTGTTAATATATATATATATACTAACAAACTCTAGAGCTATATGTATTATGAGGTTACAAATGTTTCTCCTTCTATTTGGTCATTTAGTTGAGATTATTGGTTATTTCTAAGGTTGTGAAATGATTAATAAAAATCTTGAAAATGTATAGATAATAAAAAATATATAAATTATAATATATAAATCAAAATAGATCCATATAATAAGGATTACTACATAATTGAGATATTTTAGTTTAGTAGTTGGAGACTACACAGTTGAGATAGCTGAGTTCAGTAGTTGGTGACTACATCACTAAGATAACTAAGTTGATTAGTTTTTCCTTTCTTGAGAGGAAATTTTTCCACTAAATATTAAAAATATTATTATTAGTATGGTCACCATGAGGGTTTTTTCCATTTTAATCCCAAGAGGAAAAATGTTATAAACTATAGAACATTATGAAGATGAAGAAGCATGGCTTCCTTTTGCTAGAGTTTTCTCACATTGAGTTTCTCTATGGTATGTATTAGTTTATCTCTATTTTATGTGTTTTTTTCATTTTTTTTCAGTTTACATTCATTTCAACTATTCTAATGTATAAAACACTTAAATGAGCTCAATAATAGCCTTAAAGATTAAATAACTTCACATTTGATATTGCACATCTATGAAAGCATTTTAATTATAGTCATATATGGATTAGTAACATGTTTAGAGTGTGGAGGTATATATGAAATGTATGTAGCATATGGTTATTTCATTTTATGGGTTTCACATTCTTTTGTATGATATATATGTCAGTACTAAGAGCTGGAATATTTATTAAATTATTTTTTTGGGTGTTTTTCTATGGCATAAAACCTAATAGAAACACATTGAACTTAAAGGGTTTATGTTAGTGAAAATTAAAGTAAAATATCCATATATTTTACATATTATATTTATATCAAATTATGTTATCATTTTTTTCATAATATATTTTCTAACATATTTCGATAGATATTAGATTTTTTTTTGTTTTATTTTGGTGGTTGTTGATGCAAGACATTGTGGGATTTTATGATGTGATGTTATTTACTTAAGTCTTAAATGGACCATCCATATAAGTGATATCAAAAAATTGAGCATTCAACTTGTAAAGATAGTTTTAAAATTGCAGAGCAAGACATGTTCAACATGGATTTGGGCATAGTTTTCTTGTGATATAAGGGTATGGTTGTACTTGGGTGAAGAAATAATCCAAAGGTAACACTATAAATCTTAAGTTTTTTTTTTTTATAAATTTATATGCCTCCATTTTATTTGAAAATGGATGTTTATTTGAGCCTTACATGTGGAACAAAGAAGGTATTTTGTGAGTTTCATTGTAGATCCTTATTTCTATTGGCCAAGAGGAGTGGGATAAAGTTGTTTATATAGATTAAGGAAAGGATTCGATAAAGGGGAGATAAATTAAATAAAAAAGGTATTTGAAGAAGAAGTGGGGTAAGTATTTTACTCACCACTTGAGTTTCTAAAATTTTGGGATTGAAATCCTTCAAATTGGAGAGTTTATCAAATTGGAACCTTGACAAGGTATTGTCCAAGAGCTTATCAAATTGTAACTTGAGCAAGGTATTGTCTAAATTATGATTATATTGGAACCTAAAAAATGCATTGTATAATAATTAATAATATTATAAATTGAACAATATATTTTATATCATATGATCAAATTGGAGCCTAAGCAAGGTATTGTCCAAAACATTATCAGATTCAAACCTAAAATGGCATATATCCAATAAGATGATAAGATGGTTTTTAAACTTGGGTGATAGAAGGTAAATATTCATCTTATTTTTGTAGTTTTTTTAGGACCTAAAAACATTTAAATTTTGGTCTTGTGATCATAAATTTGATCATGTATATCATCCAACTTAATTGGTAAAAGAATCAACTATAAAAAAATAGTAATTTGTATAATGTTTAGACTTTTAAAATGCTAGTTATATTTTATGGGATGAAAAAAAAATGGCATCATAAGGAATATTTTATTACATATTTAAATATCTCTCAAAAATTATACAATTTCAAATAAATGGCATGTCATTTTGAGGTTATATGCAAAAGTTGTGGCCTTCAGAAGTTGGAGAACTTTATTTCTAGTTGATCTTGAGAGATACAAATGATGACCTCCAGATCTATGACTGATAACCTCTGGATCTTGAATAAAAAACTATGGATCTATGTGTATTGGTAGGCTACAAATATTTATCCTTCTATTTGGTGGTTCATTTGATATTCTTGGTAATTTTTAAGGTTGGGAAAGGATAAAATAGGACTTGATAAGGTAGAGATAATCATAAGAATATAAATTATAATAAATAAATCAAAAGAAACCCATCCAATAAGGATAACTACATAATTAAGATAGATGAGTTATAATTAAAGACTACACAACTAAGATAGTTAAATTCAATAGTTGTTGCCTACACATCTGAGACAGTTATGTTCAATAGTTTTTTCATTTCTTGAGAGGCAAGTCTTCTACTAAATATTTTATAAATCCTTAAAAGTATTGGATCCATGAAGTTGGTTTTCCTTATAAGCCCAAGAAGGTGAAAATATTTTAAACTATAGAACATAGTGGAGATGAGGAGGCATAGATTCACTCTTGCTATATTTTTCTCACATTGAGTTTCTCTAAGGTATGTCTTCTGTAATATCTCTTTAATGTGTTTAGAGACATTTTTGTTTCCTCTATTTGAATGTTTATGTTCCTTTTAACTATTATAATACACCAAAAATTTAAGAGAGACAAAGACTAAAACCTAAAGGTTAAAAAACTTCACATTTGGTATTGCACTTCTATGCAAGCATTTAAATTTCAATCATGTATATAGTAGTATCATGTTTAGAGTGTGGAGGAATATATCAAATGTATGTAAAATGTGTAAAATTACCTGTGAAGGGTTGCATATTATTTTACATGTTGTATATGACAGCCATAGGAGCTATAATACAAAATTTTTTAAAAAAAAAAATTGGGTATTTTTGTATGGTATAAAACTTGAGGTAAACACATTGACTTGAAAGGGTAATTGATGGTGAAACTTAGAGTGGAATATCTACCTAGTTTATGGATAATATTCCTACTTCTACCATTAAAACCCATGCATGCACCACATTCATATATTTCATTTTATTGACCCCAAAATCACCATTCCAAGATCTATGCCACTCCATCAATAATCCTCCACATTATCCACACCATCTAAAATCACTATTATCTTTATGTCATGAGAAAATGAAAATTGGATTGAATGTATTCAATTATCCAAGGCTAAAAAAAAAAAAATGATAATAGTCAAGTAATTAGAAGTTAAGCTTGAGTTTGAATGGGACACATGCAAATTGAAAAGAGTTTGTTGGAGAAGGATAACCAAATGGAAGACTGTTACACTATGTGATATTGATAAATAATTGTTCACCTTGATAATAAAAATAAAATTAAGAATATGTGAAATAGCTGAATTTGTAGAATACCTTGAGTTTGTGGTTATCATTATAGGAGAACATGTCTAGGAAGTTTTTACAAGAGATTAAGTATAATATGAAAAAACTAGAGAAACAAAAAAGCTAAATTCCCAAAAAAATATAATTGATGAAGTTGAAAAGGCTTTAGAGTCACTATATGAATTATTGGTTGATAATTTTTAAGTAAAAACTAAGAGTTCTCTTAGGTAGTAAAAAGATAAATGTATCAAGATCACATTGCCACAACAAAATTTTAAGTTTGGAAACCTTAGAAAAATTATAAATAAAAATATGTTTCCCCTCTTAAATTTGATGGCATTATTTGAATTTAGATTATGTCAAAAAATAATGAAAGAATACATCCTTGCAAGAGTGATCATATTATATGAGCATAGTCCTTAATGCTATTGATAATGCCATAGACCTAATTTTGGAGTTGTTTCAAGAAGATGTCATTATTTCACTATTTTCCTTAGAGGATAAGTTTGTTTCCCTTTTAGAATCCATTCTTAAGCTAGGAAATTTTATGATTAACTTTAAAGGGAAGATTTTATAATCTAACCATAGGGTAAGCATAGAGGTGATTTACTTGGTCAAATTTTCTAAAGAGAAAATTTAACATGATATAGCAATGAAAGGGATTCTTAACACCCCATTGGTAAACCATGCAACATTAATTACCAAGATAGAGCTTTTATTAAAATGGGTTAATGCTCACATGTTTGAGTAAATATATTCGTATGTGTGGTTGTAATAAAAACTCATATAATTTGAGTTGTATTAGTTAGTTTATTATGTGACTAATTTGTGAAAATAAATCACGTAGATAATGTGTAGGTGAAAATAAAGGGGGAGAGAATAATGGTTGAGATATTTTTGGGATAAGACTTATCTCCTTTTTATAACAAATGGAAAGGATATAAAATTATAAAAAATCTCAATGGTTTATTATCTTGAATGTATTTATTATCCCATATGAATCAAGACAGAAGATTATTATTTTTTATGTTTACTTTAATGTGTGCCTAGTTTGAGAAATCTGAACCAGAATTAACAAGAGTCTTTATTTTTAATGATAGTTATAAAAATAACAATAATATATTATTAATACTATGCATGTGTGATGAACTTCCATAAACAACAAGCTAGCTCTTGAAAATCTCTAGAGAAGTCCAAGTAATTTTGGAGAAAAATTATTTTTGGTAGTGTATTGTTTTTAAAGCATTGTGATATTTTTGCATGATTTGTATTTTTTTTATAAATTTATAAAAAATATATTTTATATGTTTTTTATTTTTAGATGAGGTGATTCCAATCTAGATCCATATATACGCGTTGTATTTACTCCTTAAGGAGATAGAATTTTTTTTCCATAGAAGCTCAAAATTATTTATAATTTTTGTGACTTTGTTATATATTTTTATTCTCTCAATCTATAAATATTGCATAAGATGTTCAAATAAGTTGATTACTATATGAAAGCAACATGTATGAATTTCATGTTAGTTTAATTGAGTAGTAACTTTTTTTTTTTTTGACTAATACTTTTGTTATAATATTGATTTGTGAATGAATGTGCTCATTAAATTTATCATACATCAAAATATGTCAAGTTAATGTCACATTAGGTATCCAAAATATAATTCCCCTAAATTAAACACCATGTTTGTCTAAATTTATGTCACAACTAGAGATAAATGATCATTAGTTAAAAATAACATGGTAAAATTCATAAACTTATTGGTTTAAAAAAGATATCATTATTAGTTTAGAAAACCCTTTTTTCTTACTTATTAATCTCTCATTTGATGTTTATTTTGATCAAAATTTCTTGTGTAATATCATCATTGTGAATATCCATCTTATAATATTTTTTATATTTTAAAAGTAGAGTTAATCGATTGTTAGGAAGGATCTTTGTAAGTAAAAACCACCTTACTTAATTGTTATTCTGCCATTAATTTATTTATGAAACTGAATACATGTAACTCATACCCTCGGTTACAACCTTTTATCCTAAAATTAAATAGAATTTTTCCATCATATTTTTGGGTGGGTAATATTGCATTAACCCTCACTCTCTCTTAGTTATTTCTCAATTTTATAATATTTTAGGTACAATATTTATCATCAATTTCTCAATTCAGATTGTGGTAATATTGTTATATTTTACACAAGATTAATTTAACCTCATTTTTTATTATTTAGATCACATTAATCCAAAATAAATAAAACAATATTATTTATTTTGGGAAAAATTTAAATTTTTTCTATATCTCCTTTTTAGAATTATATATATATATATATATATATAGGATTTGATGATTACAATATATAAATACTTGTAACTAAATGGAATTGGAGAAATAAGCCTGAGTGGTTCTTTAAAAAATAGGTAACATATCCATTTGGAACCATCTTCACTTTATCATGTCATGTATGAATATGAAATAAAAATAAGATACAAAATAAAATATGTTTTTACATTGGAAGGATGTTGGATAATATTTATATGACATTTATATTGGAAATCAACAACAAGAACCAGTTCTCATTTCATCTTCTATATTGTAAGAAAGTATTTAAAGTACACATTTATTATTTTTTATGAAAATATAAATGCCTTTCCAAGCACTTCAACTTGGTGTTTTGGTGTGAACTTACAAATTAATGATCTGAATTCAAATCCAACAATTGAGAAAATAGCATGTACTATGCCAAGGAAGCTTGAAAAAATTTACATGAGAGAGGCTAAAAAACATTGTATGAGTGCCTTACCAAGAATTTTAGATTAGTGTTTTGGTGTGTGATTACATTTACAAGTCAAGTGATCTAAATTCAACTCCCAAAAAATGGAAAATTGTGTGTTATATCCCAAGCAAGCCTTAAAATAACTACTTTAAAGAGATTACAATAATTTTTTTTAAAAAATGTATAAGTTACTTATGAAGAACCCCAAATTGGTGTTTTATTGTGGAATTACATTTACAAGTTAAATTATCTAAGTTAAAATCCCACAAATGGTAAAATGGCATATTCTATGCCAAGCAAGCTTAAAAACATTTTCTTGAGAGAGGCTAAAATAAATAAATAAAATTATGTAAGTGCCTTACCAAGCACCCTGACTTGGTGTTTTGGTGTGGATGTATATTTAACATTTAATGGATCCAAGTTCAAATCTTATAAATATAAAAATGGTATGTTCTATGCCAATAAATATTTAAAACCTTTACTTGAGAGAGGATACAATAAATTAAAAATGTATAAATGCCTTACCAATCAACTTAGCTTGGTTTTTTTGTTTGGATTTACATTTACAAGTTAATTGATTTGAGTTTAATTCCAAAAATAAGAAAATGACATATTATATGCCAAGAAATATTTAAAACCTTAACTTGAGAGAGGTTAAGATGAATCAAAAAATTATATATATTCCTTAATAATGACCTTGGATTGGAGTTTTGGTGTGGAATCACATTTACAAGTTAATTGATCTAAGTCCAAATCCTAGAAATAGGAAAATGATATGTTTTATTTCAATACTTTCTTAAAATAATCCACTTGAGAGAGGCTACAATAAATAAATAATGTAAGTGCCTTACCAAGCATATTGGCTTAGTGATCTAGTGTGGAATCACATTTACAAGTTAATTGATCTGATTTCAAATGCTATAAATTTTAAACTGTCATGTTCAATTCTAGGTGATGAGGGTCGTTGTGTCCTCTTCATTTAGATGAATATGTGATGTCAATTTGGGAGGTGTTCAACGACAATCAATAATAATGTATGAAAAATGGTGACTAACAATTGTATATTTGGGGTGAGTTGTGGATCATTTACTTCTAAGGTTATAATACACTTGATTGAATTGAAATCAAATTGTTAGGACTTGTTCCAAAGTCTTAACATTAGGTTAGATTTTTTGGTAGCTTAATAAATAATAATTTTTAATGGGGCATGCATCTTTTTATTAAAGACACCCCCATAAAATAAAGTTACTTAGTTTTAGTTTTAAGTAGTTTTCATATTTTGTGTTTATTAATTAGAACTACCTTACGGGTTGATTTCCTATAAATAGTTGGTTATAGGATTAGTTGGTTTTACTGGTCATGGGTAAAATCTATATAATCTATGTTTGATATGAAAAAGGGTTAACAGAGTAAAGGCACCCTTATGTACTTATTTTTTTGAAAATTAATAAAATACTTGTGCACTCGCACTAAGCGGGGACAAGGTTCAAGCTATTTGTTCAAGGAGTTATCAGTGGTATCAGAACATGGTTTTGTCCAGCACGGTGAATTTTGGGAGCATTGGTGAATTTGAAAGGAAAGCAAGGTGAAAAGTTGAATTCAAAAGAAATCAAATGGCATGAAATAAGGTATGCCATATAATGAAAATATTTTATTGGTTTAAATGTAATGTCAAAAGTTTGAAAAATTATTAAATTATTTTAATTTTTCAAATATTTTTGCATTTAAACTTGTGTATTTCTCATATACCACCATCTGGTCATTTTGGCCATTCATACTCCATTAAATTGTGTTCAAAATCCTCATCTAAAATTAAAAATGAATTTATTAGCATTTACATGTTATTAAATTCATTATTTTTTGGCAAAAAACAAACTTGTACGGCTTGTTTACATATTGAAAACCTCTATATTTTTCATCCATGGCTGCCATTGTTGATTGCATTCATTCTTAGCATTTTTGAATACAAAAACACTTGTAGATCTGGTTAAAACCCCTATTTTGTATCCTCAAAGGAAAATATGGCATTTTTTTGGATTTGTACAGCTAATGGTATGGCCTTCCAATGCCCTGGCTGTAATTTGAAATCATTTCCTACAAAAAATACCTTAAAAATTTGCTAAAACTCAGCGAAAATCATTTTTATCCTACCTGTATGGATTTGTATGACCTCCAGCAGTGAGAGCAGGTGCAAAGAATAGTTCCAAGAGCTGCCATGGTGTCCCAAGCAAAAATGGCATAGTGATAAAACTCAAGCAAATATTTTTTTTATGTTTCTAAAGTTTGGATATCAAATATTTGCCTTAGATGGGTCCCACATGAGAAAGCTTGGCTGAGAAGGTTAAAAAGGGAAAATTTTTGGATTTATTTACATATATATATATATATATATATATATATATATATATATATATATATATATATATATATTTTAAATTTTCCCTCATAGACAAAATCCAACATAAGTACAAGTTTCTGAGTATTATATTTTGAAAATGCTCTTAGAGCAATTGGTTAAAGTTATTTTGTAAGAAGCTTGCAAAGGAGGAGGTCAAGGGTTCAAATCCCTTTTTTTTGGAAGATTTTTTTTTTTTTAGAATATAATTTTTGTAAAAAGAATATTCCCTTTTAAATTTGCTTTTTGTATGCCTTGAAAGTTATGAAAAGCATACTTATTGTATAGTGTTGTTTTAAAAATTAAAAAAGGGGAATTAAATTCTATTTATTTTACATTGTTATGGTGATATAAGGGTGAAATTGGTGGAATAAGGATGTAATTTGTCAAAATAAGGGTGTAATCAATTGATTTTTGGTGAGGTTAAGTGCAAAACCCATCAAAAATTCTTGTTTTTCTTTTTTTTGCTCTATGTGGAGGTTAAGTGAAAAAACCCATAGAAGCAATGTCTTGTGTAGTGAGTGTGATATTTGTTCATCTCTTTTGCATTTTATTACACTTTTATCTATTTCACTTGATTTTACTTCAAGATGCCAAAAATTCAAAACTTTCTTTCAGATGGTGATAGATTAACAATTTCCAATTATTTCTGATTGGAAATGATTGATGGAGGCTTCACTAGTTTTTAATGAGTTCTGGGATATTGTCAAGAATGAAATCCCACATTACAAATAGAATAGGATAAATTATATGTATTAAATTTGTGTGATTCTAAGGCCTTAACTCTCATTAAATTTTATTGTACTCATGATACTTATGTGCATATTGAAAATTCTCTTCATAGTTACACTGCATGGAAAACATTGTCAGATTTGTATGATAAGAAACCTAAGCGTAAGAAGATAGATATTCATATGAAATTGTTTACTTTATCATTAGATGAAGATGGGGATATGGGAGAATATATGTCTAAGTTGAAAAATATCACTATTGAGTACACTAAGGCTGTGTTTGGAAAACTAGATGATGACCTCATAGTCACTGCTGCTTTGAAAGGACTACCTGGGTCCTATAAGAATTTTTTTGAAATGTTGCATGTCTCTGACAAGATCAAATGCATCACCTTTGATAAGTTGGCTGAGTTTCTCATCCAACATGACCTCTCTCTACCCAAGAAATCCAAGAAAACTAAAGAATCCCATGTTTTAGAGTCAAAGCCTAGTTCATCTTCATCTGGGCATCAAAACAATAGAGGAAATAGTTATAGAGGGGGTCAAGGTTACAGAGGAGGTAGATATCAAAATAGAGGTAGGGGTTATTCAAATAACCAACAATCTAACCAATCACATGAAACAAGTGATCGAGGACGTGGTCATAACTCATATAGGGGTAGAGGTCGAGGTAGATCAGACATTAAGTGTCACAAATGTGGAAAATTTGGTCACATTGCCTCACAATGTAAGATTCTTTTTGATAAAATTTAGAGGCAAAAAAAAATGACTAAGTCTAACTCTACTCAGTATGTCAATCATGACTATGATGAATCCATTAATGTTTCTCATGAATATACATTCACTACTTTGGGGCACATTGATTATATTGAATATGAGGCTAGAGATGAGCTCATAGATGTATGGGTTTTAGACATAGGAGTAACCAAACACATGAGATTTAGGATAGATTTATTTTTGTCTTTCAAGGAAGCTTCTCTCTTTCCATTTTCCTTAGTAGATAAGTCTATGCATACACCACTAGGACTTGGATCTATTCAGATTCTTCTTCCTAATGGGTCAATAAAATACTTGGAGGATGTTTGGTATGTTCCCATATTGAAGAAACACTTAATTTCTTTGGTAAATATTCAAAAGAAAGGCTATCAAATTGTGCTTGAAAATGGGCTCATTTACATTAATTCAGTGAAAGATGATTATAAAACAATGTATACATGATATGAAGATGGAAACTTGGTTAGATTGAATTGTAAAGTGCTTCTTCCCACTATAGAACTTGCGATAGTTGTTGACATAGGTACAGGTACTATGTTTACATAGTGGTTATGGAATCTCCACTATGGTCATTTAAATATCCACTCTTTAGTGTATTTGTAGAGATATGGTATGGTGAATGGGTTTCCCACTTTTCACAAAGATAGTATTCTTTGTGAGTCATGTGTTTTGGGAAAATTTTCCTAAACAGTCATCTTGGAGAGCTAACAGGTGTTTGCAGTTTGTTCATAGTGATGTATGTGACATGAAAAAGTCATCCATTAATGGGTGTAGATATTTTGTCTTGTTTATTAATGACTTTTCTTGGATGACTTGGGTATTTTTTATGAAAAGCAAATCTAAAGTTTTCTCTAAGTTTGTTGATTGGTTACACTTAGTCGAAAAAGAAACAGGTTCACATTTGGTCACTCTTCATTCAAATAATGGAGGTGAGTATACCTCAAATGAATTTTTAGATTATTGTTGAGAACATGGCATTCATTGACAATATAGTAATGCTTATACTCCACAGTAAAATGGAGTATCTGAATGGATGAATAGAACTTTATAGGGCACAACACATGCCATGTTACACTATAAACAACTTGATGATAAGTTTTGGGTAGAAGCCATTAGTACTATAGTGTATTTGAGAAATAGGTCCCCAATAGTTTCACTTTTAGGAAAAACTCCATATGAGCCATGGTATGGGTTTAAATGAAAAGTTAAACACTTGAAAGTTTTTGGATGTCTTTGTTTTTCTTTGGTTCCTATTAAACACAAAACTAAGTTGGAACCACGAAGTTGAAAATGCATATTTATTTGTTATTCTAAAGATAAAAAGGGGTTTCATTTGCTTGCATAAGATATATTCAAATTCATAGTGAGTTGAGATGTAATATTTGATGAGTTTGGGACTATGAACACTACAGAGATTGATTCTCAACTTGATAGATTAGAGAGGAAAAATACAAAAAGAGATAAGGGTTTTAATAATGGGGATAACTCTTCAAAGTTGTGGTATGAGACTCAAATTCCTTCACTTTCCTCTCCTTCATCTACAATTTCATAGGTTGATGACTTAGAAATTGTTGAAAATTCTCTAAGTCCCCCTTCGAATAATACACATGATGAGAATTCTAGAGTCCTTGATTTGAATAATTTGACTAAATATCCAAAATGGTCTCAAAGTACTTTTTCTAACTTAAAAGTAGATGAAGTTGGTTTAATAGGGCCCAAGAATTCTCAAAAATAGGTAAATTATGCTATGGTTATTACTATTTCCTATGAGCCATCCACTTTTGAGGAGGCATCTACTGAACATGTTTGGCAAAAAGCAATGAAAAGTGAGTATGATGCCATACTTAGCAATAATACATGGGTTTTAGTTGATCCTCCTCCACATGTTAAACCCATCAAATGTAAATGGGTTTATAGGACTAAGTATAAATCAGATGGCTCCATTGATAAACATAAGTTAAGACTTGTTGCAAAAGGATATGTGTAACAAGAAGTTATTGACTATGAGGAAACATTTGCACCAACTGCCAAATGGCACACTATTCATATGGTACTTGCCTTAGTAGCATAAAATGGTTGTAAAGTACATAAATTTGATGTTAAAAGTGCTTTTTTAAATGGTGATTTACAAGAAGAAGTATATATGAAACAACTTCAGGGTTTTAAACAGGTGGGTGCCAAACACAAAGTATGTAAATTGATAAAAGCTTTGTATGGGCTCAAACAAGCACCTAGGGCTTGGTATGAGAAAATGGATTCATACTTGAAATCCATTAATTTTCATCACAGTGAATTTGACGATACTCTCTATTTTTGAGTGTAGGGTAAGAAAATGGTGATACTTATTCTCTATGTTATTGACTTATTTATCACATGTAATGATGAAAACCATAACAAGTCTATGAAGAAGGAATTAAAAGATGGGTTTGAGATGACAAATCTTGGACTTATTCACTACTATCTAGGCATAGAGGTAACTCAAAAATAGCATAGTATTTTCATTTCACAAACTAAGTATATTTTTGAGTTATTAGATATGTTTGGCATGAGTGATTGCAAACCTACCCTCACTCCGATGGAAAGTAACCTGAAATTATCTAAGGATGATAGCAGTGCCTTTTTTGATGGCACCACATATAGAAAATTGGTGGGAGGTTTGATATACTTGATGACTACTAGGATCGATATTTTATTTTTAGTTAGAATTTTATCTAGGTTTATGCATGAGCCTAGAGAAATTCATTGGCATGCAACAAAATGAGTACTTTGTTACCTTTAGGGAATGAAAACATATGGCCTTGAATACCACCACAATAAGAACTTCAAACTTTTTGGATATTGTGATGCATATTTTGGCAGATGTGTGGATGATAGAGTGTTAACCACATGATACACTATGCATATGGGTTCAGCTGCCATTGCTTGGTGTTGTAAGAAGCAGGATACAATGGAAAATTCATTAGCAGAAT
This sequence comes from Torreya grandis, assembly GCA_037957365.1. Lineage (NCBI taxonomy): Eukaryota > Viridiplantae > Streptophyta > Pinopsida > Cupressales > Taxaceae > Torreya > Torreya grandis. Next base: position 2,358,179 of record JARHVA010000228.1, on the reverse strand, counting down.
CATATTATATTGCAGCATGGGATGCTTCCAGAGAAATTATTTACCTACGTCATATTCTTGAAGATCTTTAAGTTTCTCAGTTTGCTCCTACACAGTTATATATTGATAATCAAAGTGCAATCAAGATGTCCAAGAATCCTATGTTTCATGCCAAAATAAAACATATAGATGTCAAATACCATTATTTGTGAATGTTGGTGGAAAAGAAGGCTCTTGATCCAATATATTGCCCAACTACCGATCAGATAGCTGACATCTTCACAAAACCTCTTGGCAGAATCAAATTTGAAAAAATTATAAAAATGCTTGGTATGTGTCAAAAGACCTGACTTTGGATCATAGGGGGGTTTGTTAGGACTTGTTCTAAAGTCTTAACATTAGGTTATATTTCTTGGTAGGTTAATAAATAGTAATTTTTAATAGGGCATGCATCTTTTTATTAAAGACACCCCCATAAAATAAAGTTACTTAGTTTTAGTTTTAGGTAGTTTTCATGTTTTGTGTTTATTAATTATAACTACCTTACGTGTTGATTTCCTATAAATAGTTGGTTATAGGATTAGTTGGTTTTACCGGTCATGGGTAAAATATATATAATCTATGTTTGCTATGAAAAAGGGTTAACAGAGTAAAGGCACCCTTATGTACTTATTTTTTTTGAAAATTAATAAAATACTTGTGCACTCGCACTAAGCGGGGACAAGGTTTAAACTATTTCTTCAAGGAGTTATCATAAATCTATTGCCTATGAAATCAAATACACTTATTGAATTGAAAGTAATTGAAAGTGAAACACACTTGCTGGAATTGAAATTGCATTAAAGGGAACACATCTTTATCTATTTATATAAATGTAAATTGCTTGAAAATAAACACGCTTTTAATTTAAGTTATTGAAATGTAAATTGCATAAAATGGAAACACATAAAAACACATAACTAATCTATTTTATAGAAATGGAAATGCTTTGAAAGTTAAATGTTTAAAGTAATCTTGCTTGAAACACACACATTAACACATAGTCATGTAGATGAGACACATAAAACAATACTTTGTATAAGATAATGGATGACAAATTTTAATACACGCCACACTATAAAATAAACATATAAATACCAAAATAGTCCCATTTCTTTAGTTGAGTGGGCCATTTCTCTCCCTCATAGTAGGAATGGAATATTATTATATTTGAAAACAACTTCATGAAATTAATTTCTCATTAATTTTATAAAATGCTTATAGTGTTGGAAATTGTTAGGCTGTGGAGCTAAAAGCTTCACCAGGATGCAAACAGGAGAAGTTATGGAGGATGCAGAGTTGCAGGGAGTTGCAGAATTAGTTACAGGGAAACCGGCATCGGTTTGATCAGCCGACGTCAGTCAGATGGCAGTGAGGAAGCAACCAGCATTGGTTACCAGTCGGCCGACATCGGTCATGGAGGAGCCGACGTCGGCAGCCTATGCGTGAATAGGCAGTTCGCATGTTGATCCGAGAGAGTCTATTTTTGGACTGTTTGTTTGCATGTTGAAGGCTAGTCTTAGTCTTGAGTTACATATCTAATTATTGTAATTAGGTTAGTCTAATTATTGTAAGCATGAGATCTATATATGGACTCATGGGCTGTATTGTAAAAGTGTGCTAGAAAGCCATAGAGCTTTTAGAGAGAGCTACTGTAGCTCCTCCTAGTTCCAAAGGGGTGCTGAGAGTGTATGATCAGGGAGAGTTGCAAGGTCTGCAAGGTCTAGGAGCTGATCCACCGGGGTACTGGTTGAAGAATCATAAGGACTTGGTGAGGCAAGGACAAGGGTTCTTCAGGGGTGTAGAGATATCTACATGGTGAGTAAGGTCTAGTGATTTGCAGGTAGCAGAGAGCAGGAGATCTACTTGGAGTATGGTTGTGTACTTGGTATACTGGTAGCGTGTTACTGACTGGTTGGAGAGGTGAACATCAATTCTATATTGGAGTTGATTGTTATGACCGAGAGAGGGAGGGAAGAAGGTCTTGAGGCGTGGCAAACCTTTGAGGTGGAAGAAGAAGTGGCATCTTCTTTATTGTATATTCTTCTGAGTGATTATTAATATAATTGTGTATTGTCTCTCATATTCCTGTGTTGTTTCATATTTCTAGTTACTTATTGATTCTGGTATAATTCCGTGTTTAGTTGCTAATACAAGAAGTAATCATATGTGCTCTAATTGGTAGAGCAAGATCTTGACTGAGTAGGCATCGAAGCATGTTTATTGTTCTAGGTTCCTGACAAGTTGGTATCAGAGCTTTTGGTTGGGTTACTAACAGGTGGTTTTAGATCTGGTAGTGTTTGTTGATTACAGGTTACTTACAGGGTTTTCTGATTGAGTGGGAGTATAGCAATGGCAGAAGGAAGTAAGCTAAGAATGGAGAAACTGAATAGCACGAATGGTCTGATTGATGGAAAGAAAGAGCAGGGAAAAGGATATTGTTGGTTGGTAGCAGATTAGCATGAAGGAACTGAAGATGCAGATGTTGCAGGTGTTGTTGCACAAGATGCTTTGGGAGGTTTCTTGGATGAAGTTGAATCTTGGATAACAGATTATGTTGCCTCTTTCCATGCAGCCCCAAGGAGAGGAGCTAGTGAGCCTTGCCAAAGAATTGGCAAAGGAGAAGTGAAGCTAAAATTGTAGATGGATGACACATAGTGGTTGAAGGAAGTCATGCAGGTACCAGTCTTGGAGATGAGTCTAATTTCTTCAAGAAATTTGGGTGATGAGAGATGTACTATAAATCTCACAGTAGATACACTTGAATTAGATGGTGGTAAGAAAGTAGGTATCCTTTATCTATCTACTTATATTATTGATTCACCTTCTGTTGCAGAGATGTGGCTTCATGGGCTTGGTCACATATGTAGGAGGGGAATGCAGGTTCTCAAGTGGAAGACAGATGTTTTTGACAAGCTAAAGAACTGAAAAGCCTTGGTGTTCATGGAGGAGATGACGAACAGAGATTAGGTGAGGGAATTAAATTATTCTGAGTAGGGCTATGTTGATTTGAATAGGGTTTTGATCCATGGAGAGCTCACGGGTAAAAAGTTATCACTCACAGACGAACACAGGTACTGGTGTCAGTCAGACAGTAATCAACGTCAGCAACAGGAAGACTGATGTCGGTCATGAAGGAACTGACGTCAGTAGAAATGATATCAGTGTTGGCCAGGGAAATGACATCGGTAGTCAGGGTCAGTACAGGAAACTGACATCGGTTGGGAGCAGACTAGGAGATGGCTGAGATCGGTAACTGGAACGGATATTGGGTGGACAGCAAGCTGTCAACAAGTCTCAAACACTCATGTCAATGTCAGAAAGGGTAAGTGAACCTCATATTCATTGTTCACCTTCTTTATATTGCTTATTGATTGTCAAGAACCAGGAAGATGCGAAGAGGCAATGCAGGTAGAATCCAGATACAGTGGGAGCTTGGCATGGATGAGGAGTGTGATTCCTTGGAGAAGAACCAAATAGGTGTTTGTTGGTAGAGTTGTCAGCTGGAAGAAAGCACTGAGAGACAGATGGATTCCCATAGTTAGAGAAGAGAGTGGATGGACACATGAGATAGAAGGCCAAGGTATATGGTCTTGAGGAAGCTGCAGGACAGTGGTACAGGTTTGACAGGTGGATGACTAAGCATGGCTTTAGTCAATGTCAGTGTAACTATTGTGTTTATCTTACCAGGTAGATGATGGTCGCAACATCATCTTATTACTGTATGTGGGTGATTTACTAGTAGGTTTATACATACAGGTATTTGTTGAGCTAAGGGTAAGGTTAGTTCAGAGGCGTGTCATGGAGAATTTGGAGCAGCGAAATTCTTTGGCATAAGAGACATGGAGATTTTATCTCCAGTGGGAGCTGATGTGAAGACGGTGTTGGTGGGGTTCATGATGCAGGATGTAGAATCAGAAAGCACACCAATGGCTAGACAATTCAAGCTTAGCTTGAAACAGGGTTCAAAATCACATGAGGTCTAGTGTAGACCTGAGTTTTTTCCCAATCAGTGGGGGTTGTCAGAAAGTATGGAGCCAATTCGGGGAAGGAGTATTGGAGGACAGTTCAGTGGGACTAACAACAGGGATTCTTATTATGCAGGGTCAAGTTCTTCACTACATGGATATGTAGGTTCGGATATGGCAGGTTACTTGAATGACAGGTATAGCATCACATGTTGTGTGGTGGTTGGTCTTCAGGATTGATCTTGAAGAGGAATACAAGCCAGGGAATAATTTAGATGGTGTACATGTATAGGTATAGGTGCAGCTATTTATCTCCAAGTGGGAGATTGTTAGGTTGTGGAGCTAAAAGCTTCACTAGGATGCAAACAGGAGAAGTTATGGAGGATGCAGAGTTACGGGGAGTTGCAGAATCAGTTGCAGGGAAACTGGCATCGGTTTGATCAGCCGACGTCAATCAGATGGCAATGAGGAAGCAACTGGCATCGATTACCAGTCGGCTGACATCGGTCATGGAGGAGCCGACGTCGGCAGCCTATGCATGAACAGGCAATTCGCATGTTGATCTGAGAGAGTCTATTTTTGGACTGTTTGTTTGCATGTTAAAGGCTAGTCTTAGTCTTGAGTTGCATGTCTAATTATTGTAATTAGGTTAGTCTAATTATTGTAAGCATGAGATCTATATATGGACTCATGGGCTGTATTGTAAAAGTGTGCTAGAAAGCCATAGAGCTTTTAGAGAGAGCTAGTGTAGCTCCTCCTAGTTCCAAAGGGGTGCTGAGAGTGTATGATCAGGGAGAGTTGCAAGGTCTGCAAGGTCTAGGAGCTGATCCACTGGGGTACTGGTTGAAGAATCATAAGGACTTGGTGAGGTAAGGACAAGGGTTCTTCAGGGGTGTAGAGATATCTACATGGTGAGTAAGGTCTAGTGATTTGCAGGTAGCAGAGAGCAGGAGATCTACTTGGAGTACAGTTGTGTACTTGGTGTACTGGTAGCGTGTTACTGACTGGTTGGAGAGGTGAACATCAATTCTGTATTGGAGTTGATTGTTGTGACCGAGAGAGGGAGGGAAGAAGGTCTTGAGGCGTGGCGAACCTTTGAGGTGGAAGAAGAAGTGGCATCTTCTTTATTGTATATTCTTCTGAGTGATTATTAATACAATTATGTATTGTCTCTCATATTCCTGTGTTGTTTCATATTTATAGTTACTTATTGATTCTGGTATAATTTCATGTTTAGTTGCTAATACAAGAAGTAATCATATGTGCTCTAATTGGTAGAGCAAGATCCTGACTGAGTAGGCATCGGAGCATGTTTATTGTTCTAGGTTCCTGACAGAAATGAAAATTCAAACTTGATTATACTATACTTTCCTTACTTCTTTATCTATTATCCTTTACTCAAAGTGACATTGTTTATATATCATAATGTTTTACAATAGTTGATTTGAAATAGAGAAATAAATTAATAAGATAATATTATAACTATGATCTTTATTTTCTAAAAATATCATAACAACATCCTTTTCACTTCATAAATAAAATTGATGGAAAGAATAGGATTCAATTTCTTCTGTGATTCCTAATATGTTATTGGTTGTAACTTATTTTTCTATTATAACCATTTGATCCTAGTTAACAAAGCCAATCATAATATTTATAGTCACTTATGAAAAAATTCCATAAATACAAAATTTATAAATATATGTTACTATTTTTTGAAAGTCTATATATATATATAATTCAAAATGGTTTTAAAAAATATTCAAATATTACATGCACATCCTTGTGGAAACATATTATTCTTCAAATGGTCTTGACAAGCTGACTAGAAATCTCTAAAGCCATACTTGTGATCTCTAGAGCCAAACTAGTAATCTTTGGACCTAGGCTAGGTTGGTCCTTAATAGCTCTTATGCTACCAAAAGCATGCTCTTTGATTATAGTACATATCTATGACCTATTTATACAAAAATTAGTGTCTTTTACCATGTAAATATTATAAAAAAATGGTAAAACATGTAGTAATGACTTGCACAAAATAACTAAGGTAAATAACTCATTTTCTATTCTAAATTAACAATGAATTGTATTATGAACATCAAAATCCATTAAAATGAATACTTTTAAGGGGAAAATGAGGTAATTAATTGGATATAATGAGCTATTTTATGGGGTCATCATCTCCCCCACACTTTAATTCTTTCAAGTCATCTTTCAAGCTAAGCCTCCTTTGTTCTCTATTAGACATCATGTCTCCTAGTTTTTTTACACAGGCCATAAATGTCATAGTATGTATTCTGGTGCAATTTTGTTGGGCTCATATAACCTTTATATGTTTTGGTCTTGGTCTTCCATCTTTCAAATTTTTCTTCTCCTTAATTTTTTTAATTTTTCCATGGAGACATATGGTTGAGTATTAATGGTAGTATATACCTCATTCCAATTAATTATTTCTCATATGTATATCCAAACTATTGTATCATTTCTATATTGGTTATGTCTCTTCAAAAACACCATCTGAGATTAGTGGAAGAAATAACCTCCCTTATATTAAAGGGGATACTCAATGTATTCCACCTCTGACAACAAGTATCAAGGGATATATTGAAATGTTTTTGAGTGTATTATTCAAAATCAAAAATACATTTGGGCATGCTATGTGAATGTTTTTCCTTAATCATTGGATTATATATAATATTTTGAATTTTTTTGATTTGATTTTCTAGATTAGGGAATTCAAGCCACATATAGATTCTAACAATTTTGACTTTCACAATATACTCTTCTATCATATCACTCTAGGTAATCTAATTTTATATAGTAGATATGAACCCCTAATTTAAACTTCTCCTATAAATAAGTTAATAAAAAAATGTCATGTGTCCTAGGAGGAAGTTGCACAAATAGAATTCACGTAAGAGATATTGTTGCTCAAAGGAACTAGAATTGTAGGCTTCCATAAATTACTTATCATCTTATAATTTATGAGGAATCGTACATAAAATCTTTAATATCTACCATCTATAAAATTGTTCTTTTAGAAAGAGGCCATACCAAAAGGCAAGTATTCTACAAGAAAGGAACTTTTATCCTAGTTCATAGGCTATCTAAAATATGGATTCTATATTTTCCTTTTATTTCCTCTTCCTTAAGATCCTTATTTAACTTCTTATTTTATAACCTAACCTCCCTTAATGTTTGATAAGTTTCCTCCCAAGTAGCCATGATGTCATTATAAGATAATCGGGTTTGCACACCATGGTCTACTTGGTCTATAGGTGTTGGTGTCTTATTTTTTAATTAGGATATTTAAATATCTTTACTAAGATATTAGCTTTTAGTTTATTATAAATCATGTTGTAAAGATAAAATAACATCTTCCTTAACTTTTAATGTTTTCTTGAGGAATGTTATTTCCTCCTCTTATTGTCTCACAGTTGTTTCTACTCTTGACAAGGCCATAACTTGTTGCATCTACTCTTATTTATCATGAATATAAAGTTGCTTCTCTTCTTCCACAATTGAATCTTTTCCTTTGTGTACCTACGGCTTAGATGAAGAAGGTTGAGGGATCTCTTATACTACTTCCTTAGCTGTAAACTCTTCTACCATGGTTTTAAGCTCTATATCACTACGAATGGCTCTTCCATAACCCATTCTTCTTCTAAAATATCCTCTACATATTCTATAGATTAAATATGTTTCTCTTGGATGAGATCTCCAAGTATTTATGTATAATTTTGTCTTTTATCAAGATCATCATCCTCAAAAATTATGAGTATCCTTCATCTTTGTAATAGAGTTTCTAGTGATGACTCCTCAATTAGAGTTTTACTTATCCTTATACTTATTCTCGAGACCCTATGATGATATATCTATATATATTCCTCTTCATCATATGATATCTTATTGACATGTATGTTTGTAGTGGAATGATCTAAATCTTCCTTGAAGTTAGATTTATTCTCTATTTTCTCTTCTTTGATGGTTTCAGAGATGGATCCTCACTTGCATTCTCTTTTCTTAGGCCAGATTTGGGTGTAAGGGAAGAACACAATGGTCTTATTTTTATCTAGGTATTTTTATTTAACTTGTCTTGTAAAAATTCCTACCATTTGGCTTCCTCATCTGCCTTCTTCAATAAATGGTGTTAGTATATAGACTATATTAACCCATGGTGTCTAATAGATGCCACACCTTGAACATATTTTTCTACCATAACTTGAATGGTACCATAAAAAAAGTAAGGCATGTTCATCCTTAATTTATATTTCTCACATCCAAGTCTAATATGATTCATAATATTCATTTCATCTCCTCCTAGTGATCCATAATATCCATCATAGGTGAAAAACTTGATGACTTAGTAGGCTATGATCTTCCAAGGTTATATGAGATTCTCTCTTAATCCCCTTGGTTATCCCTTTGGGATGATGATTAAATTAGGAAGGAGCTCCCATTATTTATGAATTTTTTTGATCATGTACTTGAATGAATATTGACCTAATATTTGCATTCATTCCTTAGGAATCATAAATAGTTGGCTAATGATAGATTTGTTAACCAAAATTTTGGCTCCTCACACTTTGGAATGCTCCCCTTATAGATTTATGATAAAATATTCATCTATTTGCTTATCATATTCATGAATTTTTTAATAAATTCTAACTAACATACTTATTCAAATATTGTAGCCACAACTTCATCCTTAGTAGGAGATCTATCGATTTAGGCTCACAATTATTTTTATTTCCCATCTACAATGTTTGTTAAAGATCCTTAAGGATGTGAAGAACCTTTGGTAGGAAAATGAGAGTGTAATTATCAGGGTTTTGGAAATAAGTAAGAGTGTTTTTGAAAATAAGAGAGAACATAATTAGCTTGAGAAACAAAGCAAGGTAAAAGTTCAAAAGTCTAAAATAAATTTCTTGGTTCTCAAAATATCCTGAAGTTGAGTCAATTATGAGATTTGACATTTTTAGTAAAAATAAATAGTTATTATGGCACATGTAAATATATTAAGTGGATCAAATATATAATATCTTTTCCTCCTCATGTTAATTCTATTGCCATTATTTCCTTTATTCACCATTATGACCATTTTTTGTGCCACAAGTGGTCTTTGTCATTATGATCCTTGCAAGTACCTTTTTATTATGAATAATTTTGAGTGCATCATCATAATGACATCATGTCATTTTAATGATATTTTGGATTTTTGAAAGAGTGTTTTAGTGGTATTCCAGTTTACTCTATTTTTGGAAAAAAATATTTTTAAAGACCCCTTTTTTAGGAGACCCCCTTTTTTACATATCCTCATTTGGAACAATATTTTTTTGAAAATTAGATATTAAATGACACTTTAAAATTCAAAATTAATCCTACTCATAGAAAAATGAAGTATAAATACCTTGAATTACTTATGGTTTTCCTTGTTCCTAGTTCTGACACCTATCATGGGATGAGAAGCGCACACAAGTCAATCCATAGTAATACACAAGTCAGTTAAGAGTATCATTTTTATTGATTTGTTTCCTAAAAAAGTTATCATGTGTTGGTTTTTAGAATTTTCACCTTTCTTTTAATTTTTTTTTTTTTTTTTAATTTATTTATTTATTTATTTTACCTTTTTTGGTAAGAGGGTTATTATTTATTGGTTTTCAATCCTCTTCTTTTACTTGACTTAAAATATCATCCTTTGGATATGATGGAAGAATAAGGTTCTTACATATAACCAAATTCTACTTGAGATTGAATCTGCTTGTAAAAATCCTCCTTGCTAGGAGGTTGATGATATGCCATCAATATGTGTTCATTTACCAAATGTTTCTTCTTGTTACTATTAATTGGAAAAAATTTAACAGATCCATTATCAAAAATATTTTCCACTTGGTAAGGGCCTAACCATCTAGTGTAAAGTTTACCTTTTAAATGTTGATATTTTGAATCAAATATTAAGACCCAATATCCTTATTTTAATTTCCATTCCTTGATATGAAAATCATTCCATACCTTCCTATAATATTGAAGAAAGTTATTTCTAATGTAATACCTCAAGTCTCATCTCATTTGGTTCATTTAATTGAATAATTATTTCTTTTTTTTCCCTACCTCTATTATTGTTTTTAATTTTTGAAACTCAAACTCAATTAGAAGTAATAGCTTCTTACCATATACAAGTTCATATGGATAAAATTCTATGGTGGACTTTCATGTTGTTTTGTAGGCCCAAACTACTTTAGATAGCTTACTTGCCCAATCAGTTCTACCAATGTCTATTATCTTTGTCAATATATTCTCTAATTCTCTTTTGGTGACTTCAGCTTGACCATTAACTTTAGGGTGATAACATTATGAATTTTTATTAGTGATATAATAGTGTTATGTGAAGTATTTGATCATATTAGATGTAAATTTAGGTCATGTATCTAAAACTATAGCTATTGGTGCTCCAAAATGTTGTAGGATCCTATATTACAAGAAATCAACAACCTTTTCTTCATGAGCAAATGATAAGGCCTCAACTTTTGCCCATGTGGTGACATAATTAGTACATATTAATATGTACTATTTTTTTTTAGATGGTAGATAAATGAGACCAATGAAATATAACCCCCATTTCTCAAAAGGTCTTAAAACCACTTGAGGATAGAGGGGCATTTCATTAAATAATGTATATTTACCCATCCTTTGGCAAGGATCATATTTACAAACATAACTTTTAAAATTCATGTAAATAATGATCTCATCCTGACTCATCATGGAAAGCTTTCAAGTGTCATCTATCTCATTTTATCATACACACCTACAAAGTATCAAACCAAGTCCACATTTGAATAATACACTATTAAACAATTTATAATTAGCATTGTTACTGATCAATTTTTTTTTAATGATTTAAATCACAAGGAAACTTTAGTATGGCTATATAATTAGCCATATCAGAAAACCATGGTGAGTGGACTGAAACTATGAACAATTTTCATCTAGAAAATTATCCTCCACTGGCTCATATTCTCCTAAAACATTCAATCTTGACAAGAATACAATAACTACATTAGCTTTTCCTAGCTTATCAATGATTATTATATCAAATTTCTATATAGTAGTAACCATATAATGATCCTACCTCCTACCACTAATTTTTATTAGATGTCTTACAATCAAATGATCTTATAAATTCATATTTTATATCTAGGGATGTAGTTGAATAATTTGTTCATAGCATAAATGAAAGCAAAGAACTCATTTTCAATATGTGTATAGTTTCTTTCAATAGGATTTAAAATATTACTAATGTAATAGATAACATACATCTTACTTTATTAATATTTATACCTAATAACTTCCCCCATAACATTGTTAAATGTATTTTTGTGTATGTGAAAGAGCTACTCCTAATTGAGACCTATCAAGACTGGAGAAAAATTGACTTTTCTTTTATTGTCTAAAAATAAATTTGACATTTCTCAGTTCATACAAATTCACTATCCTTAGTGATTAAGAAAACATAGGTGTAGTAATCTTACTAAAATCCTCAATAAAATTCCTATAATATCATGCATGACCTAGAAATATGTTGATATTAGTAAGGTTTTTGGGTGCAAACAACTGTGAAATGACTTCAATGTTTTTACAGTCAACCTATATTCCTTGGGCTAAGATATGATGACCTAAGACATTTCCTTCATCAACCATCATAAGATATTTTTCATGACTTAGGTATAACTAATCTTATTCACACCTGGTCAACACTATCTAAATAAGTTAAGGCTTCATAAAAAGAGTCTTTGTATACTGTAAATTCATCCATGTATACTTTAACATGCTCATTAATAATATCCACAAATATATCAATAAATACTCTCTAAAAGGTGGTTAGTGCATTGCATAATCCAAATGGTAAAACTATGCATGTAAAAGTTCCCAAGGACATGTGAAAGTGTTTTTATCTTGATTTTTAGGAGATACTCTTATTTGATTATACACATTGAATTCATCCAGGAAATAAAAATACTTCTTTCAAGCTAGGTTATCTAAGACTTGGTATATGAAGGGCAAGGGAAAATATGATTTCATATTTGATTTGTTAATTTACCTTTAATATATACATATTATTCATTTTTAATGTTTTTTAGGTATTCTTACTAGTGGTTAGACACATTGAATATTTGAGATTGGATATATGAATCCTACTTGTAGTAGTTTTTTTATTTCAGTTTTGACCATGTCTCTTAGTGATATATTTATATTTCTTTGACGTTGTCTAATTGGTTTATCATTTTAAATGTAGATGTGATGGGTGAATACACTTATATGGACTCATTTCATGTCACTATATTCCTAATCAAAATATTTATTATGACTCTTTAGTACATCAAATACCTTGGTCTCATGTTCATCAGTTAACTAATTATTTATATTAAGCACTTTTCCTAGTTGTGTTTTAATTTGTTTTGTCCTTGGATAGACTGAATTAACTTGTCTAAATTCACTCATGAGAGATTTAAAGGGAAAAATATGAGGTTTCAACATGTGTAATGTGGTTATGTCTTTGAATAAGGACTCTCTTTATGAAATCACCCCTGTTAAAGGGCAACATAAAGTCAAAAGAAAAGATTCATAAATTTTCTTTGCCTAACTAAAAACACTCTATTAAAGAGGTGAGGAATCATATATTTCATCATGAGTGGCCTCAAATATGATTTGATAACCTTCTAAATATGTTTTGACAAATTCTAGCTTCAGTCTAGTGATCTCCAAAGCTAGACTAGTATCTTCGGAGCTAGATTGGGCATCTCCAGAGTTAGATTATATTCTTCCATATAACTGTTTAACTTCTCCTATATCTCATTTGCATGGTTTTAAATACATCCATTTACAAATAATAAATACTATTTCCATTTTTATCTATTTAATCTACCCATAAGTGATATGAAGAATCTGGAGATGGTTTTGTAAGTGGATATAAAGAAATCTTCTTTTTTTTAATTCATTAAATATTATCATATCTCCAAACCTGAAATCTATGAGTGCTACAACTATGACCAACCATAGACTTTTTGTGATCAATTTATAGCCAATTTTTAACTCTTTGGATAGAGTATCATAAAATCTTAAGGATATTTCTAGGAATTTACCTATACTGAGACATCTTCTATAACCCCCTCTAGTTTAGCAATGGAATCATCAACCATCTATAGGACTATGGTAGTTGGTTTTACCTAGTTAGGGAGAGTGATTTAAATATGTATTATGTCATGGCATTCATATTAGATCCTAAATCCACTAATACATTAGGTATTTATTTCTTTACTATGGCTATGGTGATGATTGGACTTCTAGGATCTTAATACTTTGGTAGAAGCAACTTCCCTACTAATAGGTCATTACGCTTACCATCTAATTCTATGGTTTTGGGATAATATCTTATTATCCATGGATTTATGAAATACAAACCTTTTATGATTTTATTAATCTTAAGTATGTCTCTTATGACTTGAATCAATGGTATCTCAATGTTTAGTTTTCTTAGTTCTTGGACTAAGTTAGATTCACTTATATTTGTTGTTTCTTTAATATTTTAGGAAAATTAATTAGTGAAAGAGCAATAGTTTCCTGAGTTTTTTATATCTCTTGAATTTACTATTTTACATTGACTCACTCATTATAAAGGCTTAAAAATTCATTTTCATTAAGAATTTATATGATGGTGAGTGGAGGACTAGTCAAGATTTATCCTAAATGCAGTTGAACATTCTTGCAATCTATGAAAATTACTCCCATAGTTCCTTATTATTATGTTCCATATATAGGGGTTATTTTTATATTCATAGGGTTTGTTAATATTTATATAGGTAATTGTGGTTGATTTACTTGTTTATTTTTTTTGGGATTGGCTATTAGGAACATGTATTAATGCCTATTGGGTTGGAAGCCTCCTTTGTTGATTGAATGTTTGTTGAGGGACCCATTATTTATTTATTTATGAAATATATGGTTTCTAATTTTTATATGATAACCATGGTTTTGGTTAAGTCAATTATTATAGATACCAAGTTGGTGGTACCCATGTTTTTGGAGGTGTTTGTCCAGCCCATGGCATCATCCATCAATTAGAAGGAGTTCTAAAAATAAAGTGATTTGGGTTTTGAATATAATATAAATTATTCCCTTATCTTTGTATATAATTGATATCTTCCATTCATTGGGTAAATTTTATTCTTAAGGATAGGAATTAGGATCTAATTCTTTAAGTCATGGTCATTTTCATCATAAATACCACACATATATGTCTTGTCAAGAGGTTAGTTTCGAAGGGCATATTTCAACCTACATTTTTGGAAATACATAGCTAAAGGATCAGTAGTGGAATTACATTTTAATTTTAATCCATATAATGTGATTTAAAAAAAACCAAAATGTATGTTTTAAGATTTGAAAACTCCTCCATGATTTGTCTTACATCATTGCTTCCTTTTCTTGTTTTTATCTTCCCAACACTAGCCCTTTTTCTTGAGTAGTTTCTACATAATTCAAAAATATCAATGAGACCAAGATTATTTACATCTCCTTTTCCCATAAAATTCAACTATTCATGAGAAAAATTGTCCAATACTTTCATGAAAAACTATTTTTCTTAGTTCCTCATCTAGTTCATATCCACACCTTATAAGGACAAAAAGCAAATAGTTAAGATAGTCTTCCATGTTTTTATATTATTTTTATTTTATATAGAAGAATTATTCTTTTCTATCCCATACCATAAAAAAATCATGATGTTTATCCAATAATCCATTTTCCATTTCATCCCATGTGTGAATGGATTCTAGTTGTAATCTCATAAACTACCTCATAGCTAAATCCTTGAGTGTTAAAGAAAATAATTTCAACTTTTGCTTATCAATTTATTAAACATAGGAATACCTTGAATTCAACAAGAATTATTTAGGATATTTTTTTAAAATTCCCATGAGGTAGGTAATATGTATGGGGATGTGTTTTTCATTTTGGTATTTTCATCTGGATCTAAGGTAATGCGATAGGTAAAGGTTCTCCCTATTGGTTGAGCTCTAACTACTCCATCCCTATTTTGTGGATTTATTATGTTTCATATTTTTTCTTCCATTTATTCCAAATATATGTTGTAAATAGTTCTCATGGGATATGGTTAATGGTTATAATTGGCTAGAAGGCTACTTTATTGAGATTCAGTGCTCTAGTTCACAATATTTTTTAGCCTAGATTGCTTATTTTGGAAGGATGCACCTACCTCTAGGGAATGTTTCCAAATTTTAGGTGAGGCTAACTTAGTTCCTCCTCAATAGTATGAATTTATTTTATTAAAAATTATTCTAATACACTTTATTTTTGTGACATACTAATATTGTGTTTTGTTAGGGGTTTTGAGGAACATATCTTCCTTATGAATCTTTTTGTCTATTCATAAATTTCTTTAATTTATGGGAATTTTTTCTTAATAAATTATCAATTTAATATTTTATACCCTACTGACACCTATAAAATCCTTGGAAATGGTTCCAAAAATAATAAGGGTTATTGTGTCCTCTTTATTTATATGAATATATCATGTCAATCCAAACAATGTCTAACAATAGTCAACAATAAGGTATGTAAAATGGTGACTAACAGTTGTATGTTTGGGGTGAGTTGTAGATAATTTAATTATAAGGTTATAATCTACTTTCTTGAATTGATATCTAATTTATTACTTGTGAAATCAAACACGCTTACTAAATTGAAATTATTTGGAATGAAAACACACTTGCTAGAATTGAAATCGCATCTAAGTGAACACATGTTTAGTATATTTGCATAAATGTAAATCAAATTAAAAAAAACAAACTTTTAATTCAAGTTACCATTACCATTGAACTCTTTTATGTAAGAGAATGCATGGAAAGGTGTGAGCATAAAAGGAATATTATCATTCAATCCAACTCAACACCAAAGATCATGATTTGCTCAAACTTACATTATGAGGATAAAGGTTCACATAGGAGATTTTGAGTTATATATAAGTGAACTCAGTCATTCATGAAACTTGAATGTAAAAAAGGTCATGCTTGAGTGAAATTAACTTGCACAATATTGGGTTTCTCAGGATTAAGCTTGCACACAAATGTTCCCCACCAATGCTCAAATTTATTAGTCAACACAAATTTGCACATCAAATAAGTGTCAATTTTCACCTATGAATAACCCTCAATGCACACCATGCACAAATGTTCTCGCATCTTCACACAAAGCACATAATGATTGGTGCAAAGGTAAAGCATGCAATATTCTTGGACTTTAGGTAGTGATAAGTGAGAAGTACATAGAGAATATTTTATAATTATAATTACACACCTGAGATATTTGTTCTTATTGAACACTCCTATTTAAGGGACTCCTTATGTCTAAATAACAAGTTGTACACCCAAATGTAGTGATCCACACCTATGATCTTATGATTTTTAAGCTACGATCTGTGATGCATGCCCCTCCCTTCATAGTATAATATAAGCTCCCAGATGAAATATGTGTGCTCCCATTCTACATAGACTCTACAACCATATCCTTGTGTAAAACTCAATGAAGTCTAAAGTGTGCACATATTAGTGTGTATATGATCCCTGAAAGAGACAAATGTTGAACTCTATTGCATGCATAAATTCCACATCAACAGAGTAGATTGATAGGTGGTGCTTAGAATCAAAGTTGGTATTTAGGCCTGATTGGATGTCAAGTGAGACCAAGTTAGAACAAAATTATTCAAAATTGGTGGGCAGTTTGGTAAGACATGTACACACACCTCCTCTAATCACAAAAGTGTACTTTAGTCATTAATACACACATAGATCATTTTAATATCCAATAACAACCTTATAAATACTTATATGACTATATTTATATCCATAATTATATGAGCATGGTTTAAATCAACTATTGCATGGGATTTTTTCCCTCTATATTAACCTAGAGTTTTGAGTGCCAACTTTTGAATTCAAATTTCCTATCTACCATCTCAAGTGGTGAGTTAATTACACAAGGTATTACCTAGATATATATAGACCTTGATCTTTATTATAAAAGTATATTTTTCCTTAGTATAAACAATATCTTCTTATTTGATTTTTAAATATTAGTTTAGGCCTTAAAATCAATAAGTACCGAACTACCTTTATTCATGCTCTATGTTCTATGTGTTTTAATGGTTGTTGATCTTTGTCTATAATGTTTGACCCTCTCATTATTGTCCTTAATTCTCACCTCTACATGAAATAAAAATACCCTATAGGTCACACATTGTGTATAAATAGGCGTGTGTAGTCATTATCTATGGATAATTTGTCATCCCTCCTAATATTGTGTCGTGTTTCCATACCTCCATATGAAATACTCATGTAATGGGTGTCTAGTTTAAAGATTGTATATATTTACTTCCTTAGTTTTATTGTGACATCAAGTAGGTGAGGTGATCACTCTATTATTTGTGCATCACCATTTTTCATTTTAATAACCATCTTAACATCTCTCCCCCCTTTTCCTTTTGGTGAGATTAGGTTTATAATTAGTGGTAGATCCACTTTATACTTTTTATAGGTCTGTGTGATATTCCTAAACTAGATGTACTTAGATTAAAAGGAAGTTGACCTTCTCTATAGGTTTATTCTAAGGAACAAAAGAGTTCCACACCTTAGGGGATGATCCCATCATTACATTAAAGCACTGAATTACTCTCAGGGATTAAGGTCTAAGGTGCTAGTCATGGAAGTGTGATGTGGTTACATACATGAGATTAATTCTTATGTGGGTGCATGTTTTGAGTGATAATAGTTTTTGGCATGATTGGTGGGACCAATTTCAAATATTTGACTAAGAATTTGGTGATATTCTTAGTAAACAATATTGAAAATAGTTTATAAAGCACCTAAAGACTCCAAGTATCTCTAGTTTGTAAAGATCAATTCTTTACCTACATGCCAAGACAAACATGATCATATTCAATAGGTATTGATTTTAGTTTTATTGAATTACCCATACCTTTTACAAGAAGAGTTAGAGAATCCTTATCCCTTGTTAGGAGAGCTATTAATTCAAGACAATATTCCCCTAGAACTCAATCCACACCCAATTTGGTAGATTTCCTATGCCCAGAGGAACACTATCCCTTATCCCATTCATGGTTACTCCTAAAAAGCATCCCTTTATTCTATTTAATGGAGACAATCCACTGGTCCTTCCTCAATATGATGATATTCACATAACTACTCTTAAAAGCATCCCCTACTTTACTAGAGAGAACTCTATGACCCTTATAGAGCACATATAAGATATTAAAAATATATGCTCTATCTATAATGTAACCAAAGACAATGTCATAATGTAACTCTTTGTTTCTTCCTTGAAAGGAAGAACACTCTAGTGATACCAAAATTTGTAGCCTATTACTATTCAAAATCAAGATGAGATGGGTACAAGACTTTATAGATAGTTCAAGGAGAAGAGTGAGCACCTATTTTTGATCAGGTACCTCATTACCATTAAGAGAGCCATGGATGAGTAAATTTTCAACTTAAACTTAAAATTCTAAAAGACTTGGGATCAAGTTACACCTTTGGTAAAACCATCTCTTAATACTATTTTTTTATATTTTTTAATAGCACTTAACATTGATATGACCATGATGATTCAATCCATGGGAGACACCATATTACTTGATGAATATGAGGTTATTGTGTGCATAAAGAATTATTTGATCCAATCAAGGAAAATTTCATCCAAAACCCCTTTGCCTTTATTTCCTAATCCCCCATATATAATTCAACCCACTTTTCCCTTTTTTCCAACTCTAGCACCCATTCCTATTGTAACTAGCATACTGATTCCATCGATTTCACCTTCAAGTGAGCTACATGAACTGAAATCATTATTGTATAAATTAGGAGATGAGATATTAGTTCTCAAAAGGAAGGAAACATGTCATTACAAGACTTATCAATCCTTAAACTATCCATATCAATCAAACAAACCTTCCTATCAATGTGGCATGTAAGCTCAAAACCAACTCCCATATAATAGGCCTCCCTATGCACAAAATTCTAACATTACTAGTACTTTTATAATACTCATGCCCATGTATAAAAATATGTAATAGGACTATCAATGGTGATTTCCATGTGATTAACTACATAATCAAGCACCCATGATGCAAAATGTGTCTCTGCCTCAAGGACTGCCAAACATTTTAGTACTACAAGGGGAGGAATTACAAACATGAGCACAGGAGTAGGGTGAGTCTAATTTTGTGAATTGGAAAGAGGATGACTTCAATTATGTGAATGAAAATGAAATATCAAGTATATTAAGCAACCCAATTGATTTTAACACAAAGGAAGATAATGGGGGAGAGTTATCTTCTTCCATGCCCTCAACTTTTACACCCCTAGTTTTGCACATAGACATTAAGGGTAGAGAACTTGTAAGGAGATTACAAACACATATGGAGCAAGTTACGAAGAAAGAGTGTTAGCCTTAGATTATTTCTCAAGTATGAGAGTAAGTTATCATTCAAAAATCATAGACAAAAGGGGCTCATAACCCCTTTAACATAATTGAGAAAATGAAGAAGACTAGACTAAATGTAACTATGTGGGATGCTCTTCCTATTCCTTCTCAAAGGAATTTGTTGTTGGAAATCCTAAGGATATTCTAATTATATGATTTTTCATAGACCATGTCTATTACTCCCATGAGCCTATGTCAACTAGAGGAGGAATAAACACATAAAAACAACAAAATACCCCCATTCTACAATTATCTAATTATTGGTAAACATTTCATACATAATTATATGATAGACTTAGGTGTGAGTAGCTCATTGATGCCAAATAAAATCATATACATGATAGGTATATCATATTATCCCATCTTAAAAGGCATCATCCAATTGGATGGCATAATAGCTAAAACTATGGGGATCGTCAAGGACCTAAGCCTCACTTCGCATGCATGTTTGAGCCTCTCCATCATGCAAGAAATCATAATCATTGACTTACCCCCTAATTTTATATATACCTTTCTTGGGATTTCACTATGAATATGTGTAAATATATCTCAGATTGGTCGTATACAATACTTGGGACTAGATATGGAACCAAGGTGGCCCTCAAGATTGAACCCATTTATAAAAATAATAAAGAGCCATACTCTCTTATTCCAGATGATATAAACTACACTATTTTCAACCAAAAAGAGACTTTAATTCTACACAAAACTACCAAAGCCCTTAAGGATACCTTAGATAACCTACTGAATGAATGGATGCATGAAAAATGTAAGTTTGACTCATATGACAATGCAAAATAAATAGGGCTAGGCACATACTACATTCTCAAGGAGGAATCCTTTTTTCCAAGTCTCATAAAGATAAAAAAGGATCTCAAGGGTGTATGGAAGTGATATTTCTATGGCTCCCAAAGAGAAAATGATGTAGGAGCTAGTATTTTAATAATATTCCCTAAAAAAGAGATATTTCCATACATTCAATATATAATTTAGTTGCACAAACAATGTCAATGAATATGAGGTGTTGATCTAGGGTCTCCAATTGGTGAAAAAGAAAGGAATAAAATTGTTTCAAGCATTTGGGGATAGTGGACTGGTCATGAACTAGGTTAGAACATAGAACATGTCTAAAAATAGTTTGTTAAGAGATTATAAACATAGAACATGGGACATAATCAAGGGGTTCAATGCTTTCAACATAGATTTCATACCAAGAGCATGGAATGATGATGTTAACATGTTTACAAATGTGGGCACATAGTATGACCTCCTACATAAAATAATGATTGAGTCCACATAATTCATAAAACTTGAATTCAGACTAATAATCCTAGGTAATGCAAGTAATTGGTAGGTGTTTGAAAGTGACAAAAAAATTATTAACTTACTACAAGATTAAGCTGAATTTTATGCTAAGGATCAATCATAAATCCAAGTATAATATGAGGAACAATTCATTTAGCTAAAGGGAAATAATTTTCCTAAGGGGTTAATCATGCTTAAAAACATCTTCAATTCTGATGACCAACTCAAGGGTGAGAGAAGAAACATGTCAATTAAAAAATAAATCTTCAAGCATGTGTCCATATCTAATAACAATATCTTAAAGGTTGTTAAAGTGTGTTCCCCATCTAAAATCAAATAATTAATTGATCTTAGTGGAAGATAAAATAATATATTTTCATGGAGCTACCAAGATATCATAGGCTTTAACCTAATCTTATCCCAACATACTTTGAGCTTGACCACAACATCAAGCCAGTTAGGAAGAAGCAAAGGAAAGTAAACCCAAAAGTTGAGCCCTTAATAAGAAAAGATATCTCAAAGATCATAAAGGCCAACATAATATTGCTAATCATTCTTTATGGGTGGCCAATATAGCTCTAGTGTGAAAGAAGAATGAATAAATTTAGTATGCATGGACTTCCAGTATTTGAATGAAGTGTCCCTTAAATATCACTACCCCCTCTCACCAATGGAGAAAATTCTATAAACTATCATGGGTGTGTATAGGTTTTCACTTATAGATGGTTCTTCAAGATATAATCAAATACTTGTGTATAAGTGCAATCAATTTAAAACAACATTCGCCATTAAGTGGGGTACCTTTGTGTATTGAAGGATTCCCTTTGGATTGACCAATGTAGGAGTAACCTTTCAGAGAATCATGGATATGGCATTCAAGGGACTCATCAAAAACATCATCCTAGTCTACCTTGATTATATAAATATTTTTTTCTAAGCTTGGTATGAATCATTTAAGACATTTAGAGTAGTTCTTTAAAATGTGTCGAGAGTTTGGGATCTCTCTAAACCTAAACAAGTGCATATTCAATATCCATGAGGGTAAATTATTGGGCCACATTGTCTCTAAATATGGGATTGTGATTGATTCATAAATATTTGAGGCCATTCTATCTCTCTCTTTCTCTCTCAAGTCACAAGAAATTCCTCAAAAACTTCTTAATAAATATAAACTTTATCATAAGGTTTGTGAAAAAATTTCTACTCTAATCAATCCCCTCACATTAATTCTCAAGAAAAGTACTACATTCAGCTAGACCCCAAAAATCAAAGGTATTTTGTAGGACATCAAGCATTCTATTACATAAGCTCCCACTTTGATAAAACTTGATTATATCAAGTATTTTGTCCTTTATGCATTTGGTAAGTTGAAGGCATCTCAATAATTATAACATAGTAAAACAACAACCAACTTGAGTATCTTATTGCTTTCTTTAGCTAGGTGCTCAAATATTATGAGCGAAGCTATAGATTTATGGAGAAACACATCCTTACAGTCATAAGGGAACTTCATAAATATAAGCATATGCTCTCCAATAATAGGATTCATCTCATGGTTTCACACTCAAGTATAAAAGAGTTTCTACTTAGTAAGGATATCAACAAAAAGAGAGTTGGTTGGATCATGAACATGATGAAGTATGATGTATATATCTGAATCACCAAGATAGTGTGAATGAAAGGACTATGTGAATAGATAACATAGGATGTACAATTTGAATATAGATAAATTATTACACTATGTGAGGATCAATCAATATACCATAACACCCCAACAAATTGGATTCAGAGTATGAGGATATTCCTTAAGGCTAGTACATATCTATATGGCTTGAATAAATCCAAGCATAGACACTTCAGATTACAAGCTATTCCTTATATGTTTGTTAGTGGTGCAATATTTAAAAGATAATTTAATGGAGTTATCTTAAGCTATGTAGAATAAGATCAGGTAAACAAGATCTTTAAATAATTTTAGTAGTAGTTCTTGGGTTTCACCAAAACATGTTAATTATAGGGATAACCCTATGGTCTAAGTAATAAATTACTAATATTTATAGATAAATAAAGGTTTTTAACATCTATATTAAAATCATAGATATTATACTAATGCAAATGCACTTACATATAAATTACATCTATAAATAAAACTCTTAACAAAAGGACTACACATGAAATACACTCTCATACACAAAATTCCATAAAATGTAGAATAAACATAAGTAAATCATATCCAATAACTCTTAACAAGGAGTAAACAAATGAGGTAAATGTGACATCAGGTAAATCATGTTAGGATGCCTTAATTCTTTTTTTGGATATTTTTTTTGAGTCTTGGGTATTAGATTTAGGGGCTTCTTTTCATGCCACCACACATAAGCATTATTTTACTAATTATGTTTAAGATAATTTGGGAAATATTTATCTTGGTGATGATGAGCCATGTGAGATAGGAGGGAAAAGTTATGTTCAGGTTAAAATTTAGAATGAGAACATGTGGCTACTTAAGGATGTCAGACATGTGCCTATGTTGAGATGGAATTTGGTTTCAGTGGGGCAATTGGGAAATGAGGGTTGTTTGGTCATGTTTACTATAGACTCTTGGAAAGTTACCAAAGGTTTTCTTGTGGTTTTGAGAGGTAAGAAAGTTGGTACTTTATATTTAAATAGTAGTGTTGATTCTTGTGATTTAGTTCCTACAAATGGAAATGCAACTATGTGGCACTATAATCTTGGTCATATGAGCCATAAGGGCATATATATCTTAAAAGACAAGTTGCCTAGATTAAAAGACATTGATTTAGACTTCTATGACAATTGTGTGTATGGGAAATAGAAGTGAGTTAAGTTCCTAAAAGTTAGACCCAGAAAGAAAGAGCATAAGTTAGAGTTAGTACATTCAAATATATGGGGACCAACTCAAGTATCTTCTATTGGTGGTTCTAATTATTTTATCACTTTTATTGATGATGCAATTAGGAAAGTTTGGGTTTATTGCATTAAAAATAAATTTAATGTATTTGACACTTTTAAGAAGTGGAAATCCTTGGTTGAGAATGAAACAAGTCTCCAATTGAAATGTCTTAGATCAGATAATGGAGGTGAGTATTATAGTAATTTTTTATTTGATTATTATTATAACAATGGAATTCATAGGTAAAGGACAGTTCCATGAACTCCATAGTAGAATGAAGTATCTAAAAGGATGAAAAAATAATAATGGAACATGTTAAGAGCATGAGGTTACATGCAGGGTTGCCTTTACAATTTTGGTTAGAACCAGTTAATATGATAGTTTATTTTATTAATAGAGGACCTTCTATGCCTTTGGATGGAGGCATTCTTGAACAAGATTGGTCTAGTAAGAATGTTGATTATTCTTTTCTTAGAGTCTTTGGATGTGAGGCTTTTTATCTTATTAAGAAAGAGGATAGGACCAAGTTAGAGGAAAAATTAGAGAAATGCACATTTGTTGGATATGGTAAGGATGACTTTGGTTTTCGTTTATGGCGCACTAGAGAAAAGAAAATATTTCAATCTAGAGATGTAATCTTTAATGAAAAATTCATGTATAAGAATCATTTGTAGGAACAAGAATAAGAACAAAAAGAGTAGACAGTATTGGATGACATTATGGATGGAAAAATATCCAATGAATCAGTTTAGGAACTTCTATACAAGGACCCTAATCTCCTATGGTAAGAAGGTCTATTAAGGTAAGAAGAGCACCTGAACATTTTTCTCCTCCTTTGAATTATTTATTACTCACTGATAATGAAGAACCAAAGTGTTTGAGGAAGCAATGTAGGTAGATGCCAAGATGAAGTGGGAGCAAGCCATGGATGAGGAGCATAGATCTATCATGGAGAACCAAATGTGGGGTTTGGTAAGGCTACCTAAGGGAAAGAGTGCATTTCTAAACAAGTGGATATTTAGAATAAAATAAGATGAAGGGAGAAAAAGGTATAAGGCTAGGATGGTGCTCAAGGGGTTTGCACAAAAATTAGGTATTAATTTTGATGAGATTTTTTCTCCTATTATGAAAATGACTTCTATTAGGAGTGTTCTTGGTTTAGTTTCAATTGAGGATTTTCACTTAGAATAGTTAGATGTGAATATTGATTTTCTTCATGGTGATTTGGATGAAGAGTTATAAATGGAGAAGCCATAGGGATATGAGGTCAAAGGGAAGGAAAACTTTGTGTGCAGATTAAAGAAGAGCTTATATGGCCTAAAATAATCTCCATGGAAATGGTATAAGAAATTTTATTGTTTTATGTTGGAATAATAATATCAAAGGCATAATTCTAACCATTGTGTGTACATCAAACATTTTGATGATTATTTTTTCATTATATTATGCTTGTATGTTGATGACATGTTAGTTTTAGAAAATAACATATAACATATTAATATACTCAAGAAATAGCTTAGTGACTCCTATTCTATGAAGGATTTGGGTACAACAAAGCAAATCCTTGGTATGAGGATTACTCATGACCAAAAGGAGAGGAAGCTGATTTTATCCCAATCAAAGTATGTGAAGAAAGTCTTGGAAATTTTTAGCATGTTGGATGCTAAATTTATTGGTAATCCTTTGGTATGGTACTTTAGATTATCAAAGGAGAAGTGTCCTAAGATGGAGGTTGAAAAGCTTAAGTGTCCAAGTTACCTTACTCATTCATATTTGGTAACTTGATGTATGCCATGGTTTGTACTAGGCCATATATTTTCCAAGTAGTGGGATTTGTGAGAAGGTATATGAGTGATCCTAGTTATGGGCATTGGCAAGTAGTGAAATAGATTCTTTAGTATTTGAGAGGAACCATAGATGTTTCATTATGTTATGGTGGATTAGATACCATTTTGCATGGTTATGTGGAATCAGATATGGCAAGGGATATAAATAGAAGGAGTACAATAGGATATGTATTTACTATTAGAAATACAATTGTTAATTGGATTTCTAAGATACAGAAGGTTATGGCTTTGTCAACCATAGAGGTAGAGTATATTTCTACCATAGAGGCTAGTAAGGAGATGATTTGGTTAAAATAGTTGTTTCAAGAGTTAGGGCATGAGTAAGAATTTGGAAGACTATATAGTAATAGTCAAAGTGCCATTCATTTGTCAAATAACTTCACTTTTCACTCGAGGACAAAACACATTCATTTATGTTATCACTTCATCAGGATAGCTTTGTTGGATAATTTGGTGAAGCTATAGAAGAATCATACTAGCCAAAATCATGTGGATATGATGACCAAGGTCATCACATTGGAAAAATTAAGACTATGTTCAGATTTGGTTGGCCTTAATGGTCATGGAGTAGTGATAGATTCTATTTAGGAGAAATGGTCTCCAAGTGTGAGATTGTTGAGTGCGGAGCCCTTTAGGGCTATCACATGACCATGGTGGCACATTTTTGAGGATTCAATATCTCCCCAAATGTGGGGAGCACATTTTTACCCAATCCACCTTTTATGGAACCTTGCTTCCATGTGAGTGACATATTTTTAAATATTTCTAATTTCTATGTCTTCTTTATTTTGTGGAGTGAGTTGTTAGATATCTATTTTCCATGTTGACTTCCATGTTTTGTGGAAGTGGGATTGAATTCCATGTTTTGTGGAGTTAGTTTTCATCTCCTTGAAAGTTGTGAGAGACTTTTGTGGAGGAAAGATGAAGATGGAGATTTATTCCTTAGGTGGGCTTTTAGATAAGCATGACTAGGTGGAGGATGGGTGTCTTCTTAAGGATAATGGTTATCTTGGATAAGTATTGCACAATTCTCTTTCTTTGGTGGGTTTTATCCTAATTTTTTATATATATAGGTGTGGTGTGACTATTCAGAGTGATGTATTTATTTACTCGGTGTGGTATAGCAGCTTGTGGTATGTTATTATATAGGTGTAGGTGCAGCATAGTATGTGTGGATGATTGTTGATAGATTTTAGATTTGGATCAGTAATTCAATGAATTCATTTGTGAATTTTGGAGGAGATATTCTATCTCTATGAGAGGTTATTTATAATCTTGTTTTGTTATAGATTTTATTGAGGAATTTATTGGTAGATGTAGCCCACATTGGGTGAACCATGGTAGACATGTGTTATGTGTTATTTCTAATTTTGTTTTCTCCATTACTACTTTCATTTATTATGATTTGAGGAATTGTTTTCATGATGCATGTAGTGCATAGTTAAATCTAATTTTACACAGTTAACATATAGTTATGTGATTTTATGGTGAATTAAATCTTGTTTAAATTCTTTTAATTCCTAACAAATAGTATCAGATCTTTGGTTGTGTTTTTTTTGATGTGGTAAATCATATGAAGGGTTATTAGCTTGAGTGGGAGTTATGGGAGAAGAGATTAGATTCAGGGTTGAGAAATTTGATGGTAAGAATTTTTTTTATGGAAAATTCAAATGTAATATTGCTTGTATCAAAAGGATATTTATATCCCCTTGGAGGGGAAAGGAGAAAAACCTATAAGTATGAGTGATGCAGATTGGTCATTTCTTGATAGGAAGACATTGGGAGCCATATAATTATGCCTTGCATCTTCTATTGCATTTAACATTTTATATGATAAAACTATAAAGGATCTCATGGATAAACTTGGGAAGTTATATGAGAAACCCTCTACCTCAAATAAAAAAAAAATTATGAAAAGATTGTTTAAGATGAAAATGTCTGAGAATGGTTCTATTGCTAGTCATTTAAATGATTTTAATATGGTTGTAAGTATGCTCATTTCTGTCGGAGTTAAGTTTGATGATGAAGTTAGAGATTTTATAATTTTATGTTCTTTATCTAACATTTGGGGTAGCTTGGTTATGGTTGTGAGTAAAGCAGTCCCTACCAAGGGAAGTTTAAATTTTGAGGATGTTGTAGGTGTGATTCTTAGTAAGAAAATGCGAAGGAAAAGCACTAGTGAATTATCTTCAGGTATTGCTGTGTCTATTAAAACTAGAGGGAGACAAAAGGACAATAGAAAAGGAAACCATGGAAATTCAAAGGTTAGATCTAAATCCAGATCTAGATCTAAAATGATAAACTGGCATTATGGGAAGAGTGGACACTCAAAGAAGGATTGTTGGTCACTTCGGGATAAGAATGCCAACAAGGAGGAAATGAATGAGGTAAATGTGACATTATAAATCATGTCAGGATGCCTTAATTATTTCTTTGGAAAAAATTTCTAAGTCTTGGGTATTAGATTCAAGGGCTTCTTTTCATGCCACCCCACATAGGCATTATTTTATTGATTATGCTCAAGAGAATTTGGGATAAGTTTATCTTGGTGGTGATGAACCATGTGAGATAGTAGGGAAAGGTTGTGTTCATGTTAAAATGAAGAATGGGAACACATGGATATTTAAGGATGTTAGACATGTGCCTATGTTAAGAAAAAATTTAGATTCAATGGGGCAATTAGGCATTGAGGGTTTTTCAGTAATGTTTACAACAAAATCTTGAAAAGTTACCAAAGGTACTCTTGTGGTTTCAAGAGGTAATAAAGTTGGTACTTTATATTTTATCAGTAGTGTTAATCCTTATGATTTAGTTGATATAGATGGAAATGTAACTATGTGGCACTACAGGCTCAGTCATATGAGTCATAAGGGCATAGAAATTTTAAAAGACAAGTTACTTGGATTAAAAGACATTGATTTAGATTTATGTGAGAATTGTGTGTATGAGAAATAGAGGCAAGTTAAGTTCCTAAAATTTTAACCCACAAAAAAAGAGCACAAGTTATATTTGTTACATTCAGATACATGGGGACCAACTCAAGTATCTTCTATTGGTGGTTCCAATTATTATGTCACTTTTATTGATGATGTAACTAGGAAAGTTTGGGTTTATTTCATTAAAAATAAATCTAATGTATTTGAAACTTTTAATAAATGGAAATCCTTGGTTGAGATTGAAATAGGTCTCAAGTTGAAATGTCTTAAATTAGATAATAGAGGTGAGTATTGTAGTAATGCTTTCTTAAATTATTGTTCTAATAATGGAATATGTAGGCAAACGATAGTTCTAAGAACTCCATAGTAGAATGGGGTATCTAAAAGGATGAACATAATAATAGAACGTGATAGGAACATGAGGTTACATGCAGGGTTGCCTTTACTATTTTGGGTAGTAGTTAACATGGTGGTTTATTTGATTAATAGAGGACATTTTATGCCTTTAGATGGAGGCATTATTGAATAAGCTTGGTCTGGTAAAATTGTTGATTATTCTTTTCTTAGAGTCTTTAGATGTAAGGCTTTTGTTCGTATTAAGAAAGAGGATATGACCAAGTTAGAGGCAAAATCAGATAAATGCACATTTGTTGGATATGGTGAGGATGACTTTAGTTTCCATTTATGGAGCATTAGAGATAAAAAATATTTTGATCTAGATATGTAATCTTTAATGAAAAATTCATGTATAAGAATCAATTATAGGAACATGAACAAGAACAAAAAGAGTACACAGTGTTGGATGACATTATGGATGGCAAAGTATCTAATGAATTAGTTCAAGAACCTTCTACACAAGGACCCCAAACTCCTATGGTAAGAAAGTCTTCTAGGGTAAGAAGATCACCTGAACATTTTTCTCCTTCTTTGAATTATTTTTTACTCACTAACAATGGAAAACTAGAGTGTTATGAGGAAGTAATGCAAGTAGATGACAAGATGAAGTGGGAGCAAGCCATGGATGAGGATCATATATCTCTAATGGAGAACCAAATGTGGGATTTGGTAAGGCTACCCAAGGGAAAAAGTGCATTTACAAACAAGTAGATATTCATAATAAAAGAAGAAGATAAAGGGAGAAAAAGGTATAAGGCTAGGATGTTGGTCAAGGGGTTTGCAAAAAAATATGGTATTGATTTTGATGAGATTTTTTCTCTTATTGTGAAATTAAATTATATTAGGACTATTTTTGGTTTAATTTCACTTGAGGATTTGCACTTAGAATAGTTAGATGTGAAAACTAATTTTCTTCATGGTGATTTGGATGAAGAGTTGTATATGGAGCAACCACAAGGATATGAGGTCAAAGGGAAGAACTTTGTGTGTAGACTAAATAAGAGCTTGTATGGCTTGAAATAAGCTCCACAGTAATGGTACAAGAAATTTGATTGTTTTATATTAAAAAAAAAATATCAAAGGTGTAATTCTAACCATTGTATGTACATCAAACATTTTGATGATGATTATTTTATTATATTATTCTTGTATGTTGATGATATGTTAGTTGCAAGAAAGAACATACAACACATTCATATACTCAAGAAATAACTTGGTGACTCCTTTTCTACAAAATATTTAGGTGCAATGAAATAAATCCTTAGTATGAGGTCTAATTATGATAGAAAGGAGAGGAATCTGATTTTATCCCAATCAGAGTATGTGAAGAAAGTCTTGGAAAGGTTTAGCATGTTGGATGTTAAATATATTAGTAATCCTTTGGCAGATCACTTTAGATTATCAAAGGAGTAATGTCCCAAGATGGAGTTTGAAAAGTTTAAGATGTTTAAGGTACCTTACTAATTAGCAGTTGATAGTTTGATGTATGCCATGGTTTGTACTAGGCCAAATATTACCCAAGTAGTGGGAGTTATGAGCAAGTATATGAGTGGTCCTAGTTATGAGCATTGGCAAGCAGTGAAATGGATTCTTTGATAATTAAGAGGAACCATGAATGTTTCATTATGTTATAGTGGATTAGATACCACTTTACATGGTTATGTGGAATCAAATATGGTAAGGGATATTGATAGAAGGAGGATTATGATAGGATATATATTTACTATTGGAGATACAGTGGTTAGTTTGATTTCTAGGATACAAAAGGTTGTGACTTTGTCAACCATAGTGGAAGATTATGTTTCTATCATAGAGGCTAGCAATGAGATGATTTGGTTACAATAGTTTTTTTGAGAGTTAGGGAATGAGTAGGAATTTGGAAGACTACACAATGATTTTTAGAGTGTCATTCATTTGGCAAAGAACTCTGCTTTCCACTTGAGGACAAAACAAATTCAGTTACATTATCACTTCATCAAGATAGCTTTGGAGGAGAATTTGGTGAAGCTAGATAAGATTCATACTAGCCAAAATCCTATGGATATGATGACCAAGGTGGTCACATTGAACAAATTGAGACTATGTTTAGATTTGGTTAGCCTTAGTGGTCATGGAACACTGATAGATTCTGTTCAAGATAAATGGTCTCCAAGTGGGAGATTGTTGGGTGTGGAGCCCTTTGAGGATATCACATGACCATAGTGGAACATTTTGAGGGATTATAGAGCTCCATAAATGTGGTGAGGTCATTTTTACCCACTTCGCCTTTTGTGGAACCTTGTTTCCATGTGAGTGGAATATTATTAGATATTTATAATTTCTATGTCTTCCTTATTTTGTGTAGTTAGTTGTTAGATATCTATTTTCCATGTTGACTTCCATGTTTTGTGGAGTTAGTTGTCATCTCCTTGAAATTTGTTTTGTGGAGGAGAGATGAGGATGGCAAGCTCACTTTTGGATAAGCATGACTAGATGGAGGATGGGTGTCTTTTTGAGGATAATGCTTATCTTAGATAAGTATTATGAAATTATCCTTATTTGGTGTGTTTTATCCTCATTTTTTATATATAAAAGTGTGGTGTGACTATTCAGAGTCATGTGTTTATTTGCAAGGTGTGGTATAGTAGCTTGTGGTATGGTATTATATAGGTGCAAGTGAAGCATATCATATGTGGATGATTGTTGACATATTTTAGATTTGAATCAAAAATTTAGTGAATTCATTTGTGAATTATAGAGGAGATATTCTACCTTTGTGAGAAGTTCTTTGTAATGTTGTTTTGTTATATATTTTATTAAGGATTTTCTTGGTGGATGTAGCCCACATTGGGTGAACCATGGTAGATCTGTGTTATGTGTTATTGCCGATTTAATTTTTTCCATTACTATTTTTATTTACTATGATTTGAGGAATTGTTTCTGTGATGTATGTAGTGTATAATTAAATTCAATTTTACACATTTAAAATTTGGTTATGTGATTTTATGGTGAATTAAATCTATTTTGAATTCTTTTAATTCCTAACAAAAATCAACAAAGGAAGTTTTTAAGAAGTAGAGAGAGTTGTTGTCAACAACCTAATTTTAAAGTGATAGGAACAAATATTCAATTAGATTATTGATGCTTCTAATCTTTTGGTGAAGATCAACATTATCTTGACCTAGTTGAGTGACCTGCTTCTCTAAATAGACTATTGTCTATGCAATAGATTCTTGGAATGTATATACCCCTTCAACTTGTTTGGCTAAAGTGAGCTATGAAACGTCCAAATAATACTTAGTTGTTAGTAGATCCATATCCAATGTAGTTATCAAGGAGCTCACTAAAATGCATTGTAATGGAGCAAGGGTAAAAGAGAAAATGGTCCTCCTAGTGGACATCATAGGGACATCCAAAATTATGATACTTTGAAGTCTCATTGGTGCATCTTCATCTTGAAAAATAATAGTATTCCCTTAGTCCTATGATGTCTCTACATCTGTTGTAGCCTACAATGTGGTTACAGTGGATACACCATGTGTAGTTGTCACTATATCTATTATGAATTAGAAACTAGGTATTATTTTCTTAGCAACATTTGCATGTGATGTTTGGTCTATGTGTTAGGCCTCAACTTCTACTACATCCTACATAGTATTATCTGGTAATGCAGTTGGAGATTATGTTGCTTCAATCATTATCTAAGTTATGTATATCTCATAAGCTTCTTCTTTTATCTTCAGTGTCTCTCGACTTTCCTTGTCTTCTACCACTTATGTTTCTATGGCTTCCTCCTTGCCTTGATCCATGGTCGTAGCTCCTTATTCTTCTTGTTATTGCGTATGAGTAGTTTTTTCATGTATGGATTGGGATTTTTGGTGTGGGACATATATTTCATGCACTTATAATTGCAAGAAACATTGAGCTTCTTGAGGCCCTTTATATTTTAACTTTTCCTCTTCCTTCGTATGAAAGCACTCTTCCTAGTGAGCCCATCTTTGAGCTACCCTTTTTGCTTCTTTGTCTGCATCTTGATGTTCATCCTATGTCTATGCATCTAAATACGCATCCTTCATGTTGATTATGTGATCCTCAAACTTTGAGGAGGAAGACTAAATGATAGATGCTTGCATAGTGGCCTTATTAACATAATATTTCTTTTGAATAGTAGTAAAAATTATTTGTTTCAACCATTACAACATTTTTGCATGCATAAACTAAGTGGTTAGTGAATCTAACATAGGTAATTCTTCATCTTGCACATCTATTACAATAGGGGATATTTATTCTTCCCCTCCATTAAATGTTCTATAATTTTTATCATCTAATTCATACCTATAAGGGCTCTTGAAGGACTTCTACGGAGAAGATCATAAGGGTGTGGCTAAGAAGAACTACCAAATCTTCCTTCTACAGAAAATATCTCTTGAATCTTCTAGAGTTTATCCTCCTTTCAATCATTTCCACTATAACCAAAGGAGGAAAAGGGGGTAATTCCACTCATAATTTTTTGTGTTACCCTATTCTATATCTAGACTATGTGCATCACCTTCTAGAATAAAAATTTATTCTCTTCCTCCCTCTCATATAAATCTCTAGCCATATCAGCCATCATCATGTGATAAACCTCTTGTTCATTTGTCAAGATGTCAGACCATTTATATTGAGCTACAATCTAATAAACATGAGGATTGTTGAGATATGTCCATTGGATCTATGTCTTACATCTTATAGGAGAAGGTGATCTATGGTCTGTGGGATCCTTCCATTTCCCTTGATCTTGTGATGTTACAATTATTATCTCTATGGCAGTGTTGAGTGGAACACTTGGTGGTATAATTTGTAAAGGAGTCACTCTTTATGCATCAAGCTTATTCTGATGTTCAACCTTTATCTATGTGATGAACATGTTATGAAGAATGACAAAGGTGCACTTGGCACCTTAGGTAGTTCATGAATTTAGATGACCATTTCATGAGGGAGTTTGGTCACCATCTCATGTTGGCCCAAATACTTCATCATATGAGGAGGAATGCATGGCTTGCTGACAATAATTTATACTAATTCATCCCACCATGCATTAAATAGTCATTGATGTGCAAAATATGTGCTCTTATGAATCCATATTAAGTTATTAAATGTTAAATCATGCCAATAGTCAACATCAAGTACCCTACACCCTCTAGATATTTCCACTATAGAAAAGACTAATAACAAAACCAAAAAGTAGTACTAGAATATCTACTTTATAGATATCATGACTTTGTTAATGTTATTGATGAGTTTAGACACCAAGAACTCTTTCCAATTAAATTCATCCCTTCTGTTTATCAATTATGGGTGATATCAATGACACCCTTCATAGCTTCTTTGGTTGCCTTGGTTGTTTTCCAAAATATAGTAGTGATGCATTATGAAAGAATGTAAATGGGTTGGTCTTGAATATCTTCCAGGGGAATCAATCGATACCCTCTAATATAAACATCATGGATTTATAAAAAAGTAGGTTGGACTTTGGAGTTATAGGGACCCAAAGGCGAACCTCATGACACCATTATAATCGTACATGCCATAACAAATTCATTGACATAAATTATTACATCTGAGGAAACATAAATCTTTCCTTGATTAAATTAGTTGAGAAAAAGCTCCATTTTATCTCTTGGTTGACTGAATGTGGGCAATCAGATCAAAATTTTAACATATACATTATAGAGTCTATGTACTAGTGTAATTGCTAATGGTTGTGTCCCTTGAACTCCTACAAAATCAAATACATGTTCTTTTATGAGCTTGATAGATGAATATGCATATGGGTCCATAAATTTGGTTTGACACAAATTAGACCCAATCTGAATATCTTCCTACTTCATGACATTGAGTCCTCTCCACAACTAAAAATGTTCATAATCCATTATGCACGTGTGAAAATATTAATAGAAATTTATTACTACTAAAAATTTTAATGCTTAAAGGTTCAAAATCCAATACTTAATCTTTACAGGCTCAAGTTCAATGGCTCAAGGCTTCAAGGGCTACAAGTTCAATAATAAAAAAATGGTGACTTGATTAGCCATATGATCTACTTATATATCTTTGTGTGCTCTTTCATAACCTAATGATTTAAAATTTCCATGATCTTTCTCTTTGTATCATTTAATTAGAAATATCACATTTGGATCATTTGACATTCTTTTTACATAGTTGGCACCCCTTTTATGATCTTTTAACTAAGTGATGTGACTAAAAACCTTTATGTGCACCTACCATACTTGATTATTATTTATCTGATGTTAACCCCTCCCTTTTTGTTTGTAATTAATCAACCCTAAATAACTGTTATTCATTATCTGATTAGGATCTCATCACGTGTGTATTTCCCAAACTTAAACTCTAACACATGAAGTTGACTTTGCCCTCATGATTCACTTACTCACTATACTCCCCTATTAATGACTCTCCTTGCTATATGGTTGCTTTTTATACTTCATAAAACTAATAGGCATACTTTTTCACTACACACACAACAAAAATAGAGAAAACCAAATCCATAGAACAAAACTAAAAATATCCAAATCTGACATGGTGCAATTTTAGCACCTATCAATGTCTATGCACTCAACTTACTAGTAGTAGGGTTTGATATTATTACCATTCACCCTTACAGGTATAATAGTAGCCAATAAATCCTTTAGTATCATGGTTATTGGCTACATTAATTCTTAGATGACATATGATCCCTTCCATCTGATATGGAGTTTTCTTCGGAAGGCTCTAAACCAACTGATCCACATGAAATTATTTCAAATGCATGTTCTTATCATGTTAGGATATTTGGCTATGTTTATTCAACCTTGTGTCTAATATGCATTGCATCAATACTCTTCCATGTGATTTATCTTGAGAATCTTGTGTGTCAAGGATTCTTGATCGCCCATGTGTATAATGATTATGATCCACAAATTGGGTATTACATACTCCATGTGTATGACTTATTCTAAGACATAGACCAAATGGAATGGTGTGAACCTTATTGATCATTTTTTGTGTATGATATGCCCATATTATTAAATTAATTTAGTCCTCCTAGTCATCACATTGAACATTTTAGACCTTAGTGAGCATATTACCAAGTACCTTATTCATAACCTTAGTCTGGTCATTCTCCTAGGGATGATAGGCTATACTTTTTTGGTGTGATATCAAGAATTCATCTATAAGGGTCTTTATTTTTTATTCAAAAAGTGTGTTCATATATCACTTATCATTTTGATAGGGCAACCAAATATAGTAATGATGTTCTCATAAAATAAATTCATAGTATCTTTTGCACCATAACTAGTTGTCATAACAACTTGTACCCATTTATTAAAATGGTATATCATCATGATTATATAACTTACATGGTTGAATTTACTAGGTAGATTGATAGGACCAAAAAAATTATTCCCCATTGTTTGAATGGTTATTGTGAGATCATAGGTTATAAAGGCATTTTGTCTCTTTGATTTAGCTTATTCATTTGTTGACATACATTACATTAATTAAATGAGCATATTAAAAATGTATGGCCCCTAAAATTCACTCTGTAACACTTTTATCATAGTACCATATCCTAGGAAGTGGCCTCCAACTATCCCTTGATGTGCTTCTTTCAATATTTGAGTTTGCTCATGCTCTAGTGCAACTATGCATAACACTTCATCCTTACCTAGATAGTAAGGGAATCCATCAGTTATATTATAGGGAATGACATTGGTAATAAGCTACTTATTATCCTTTTCTATATAATGATTTGAGAATGTTCCCTATACTAGGAACTATGTGATTTCTTATAGTTTCTTCAAAATCACCAACACATGAAACAAATGTGCATCAGGGGATTCATCTAAGATATCTATTGGATCCTCATTATCATTCAGCCTACTCAAATGATTTGGACTGATATTCTCCTATCCTAGCTTAACATTAATCCAAAATTAGATTTCCTAGAATAACATCAACTAGTGTGAAATACCTCATCCTAATAGGGGCTTATTAACCATGTATTGTAGCACTTAGTGATTAGTGAATAACTCAAATGTTATGGCCAATAGGTAGTGTCAGAATTTTTGAAGTGTAAATACAATTGTTAGGGCCTCTAATTTAGTTTTTGTGTATTTTTATCCATAGTGAACAATTTATTGCTTACAAAATATATAGGGTGGTCTAACCCCCCTTCTCCTAGTTATGTTATTACTGATCTAACTATGATTTATGATGCATCTATATATACATGGAATGGTTTATTCCAATTTGGGAAGATTGGAATCAGTGCAATCACTAGTATCTATTTTAAATCAATAAATGCCACTTGGCATTCCTCTCTCCATGTGAATTGTGTTCCTTTCCATAAAAACTTCTCTAAAGGGGTAGATATATCTACATACCCCTTAATGAACTTATTATAATATCAAGTATGTCCTATAAAATATCACACCTCTATAAAACTTGTAGGTGGTGGCATTCCCACAATTATTGTGATCTTGGCTTAGTCTACCAAGATACCTTTATTAAAAAATACATGAACTAAAAAACCCCAAAGGGTGTAAAAATAAAAATTTGATTAAATTTAGTGCTATTTTTATCTCTCTACATCTCTCTAGCATTAATATGAGTTTAGATAAATGATTTATAACCAAATAAAATACTTCCCAATCATCTATATAAACTTCCAAAAAGTCATGGATAAAATATCTAAATGCAATGAATACATTTCTATATAAAATCGTAGGTGCATTATTTAAACTAAATGGCATTATCTTATATGTGAAGGAACCCCATTTAGTTATGAATGTAGTCTTGGATTTATCTTCCTCTGTGATCAAGATTTTATGACATACACTAAAATATTCTATGAAAGAATACATTTCATGTCCTGTGACTACCTCTAAAATTTCATCTATGAAAGGAATAGGAAATGGATCATCGAAACAAGTCTCATTCAAGATATGGTAGTCTCTACAGATT
This sequence comes from Torreya grandis, assembly GCA_037957365.1. Lineage (NCBI taxonomy): Eukaryota > Viridiplantae > Streptophyta > Pinopsida > Cupressales > Taxaceae > Torreya > Torreya grandis. The sequence goes on along the minus strand of JARHVA010000228.1, from coordinate 2,320,234 downwards.
CTAATCTCACTAGTCTTCTTAAGTTTCATGACCATAGGACTAACCCAATCAAATTTTTCTATAAGAAAGATGATATTAGCTTCTAACATGCAATCCAACTTAGCTTTCACTTTAATATTCATGTTTGGGTTTAATTGATAGGGTATTTTCTTAATTGAATGTGCACACTCCTTCAATTCAATGTACAATTCACCTAAGGATAGATCCACACCCTTAACCTCTATGAATTTTATAGGTAATACATCTTAGTAATCCCTTAAAATATACATGACTTTTGTTATGTCTTCTTTAGACCAATAATCTATAATATATGCTAGTTTAGGAATAACCTTTGATACAATGCTCCCCACATGTTATTTTAAAGGTTATTGATAAATGTTGTGTTCTCCCTCTAGGATATAATCACATAGTGTTATCTGAGCGTATCTCTTAGGAATATTGATATGTCATAATCTTTATTCTTCTATCTATTATATTACTAGATTTGGGAGTGGCTCAATCTCCCATTTTAGTTCAAATAGATCATCTAAAGACATGTCATCTTCACTATATAAATTTGATGTTTCATCATCTTGTTCTTGTATCCTATGGTAAGGATGAATGAATATTGTCTTCTTATGTTTTCTTGATTTATCAATTTGTAATGCCTCAGTCAAGTCACAAGTTGACTTTGTTGTCATTATGATTTAACTACAGCATCTAAGTCCTCAAATCATTCCTGGCATAGAAAAGCCTTTACTTTTTTGTAATGATTTTTGTGTCAAGGGATTATCATCTTCGAAGATGAATGTTTGAATGAAGTCACTTTGTAGTTGTGTTTAATGCTTTGCCTCTCACTTATGTTCCTAATGTGTATACCAGGTAGTTATAAGAACATTTAATGTATATTTGAAAACATGTACCTAGTACTTTGGAGCTACATATTATAACCTCCATGTTTCAACACATTGATTGATATGAAGTTCTTGATAGTCTCCTTCTTTGAATATTAGCCAGTCTTTTCAGATGACCTCTGGTAACTAAAATATTTCTAAAATTAATTTTCATGATGCATCCCAACTTAGATGTTTATCATAGTGGATTGACCACCATTTTTCATTGATCCCCTTCAATGTATAATTAATATTTCTCACTCTCTAGTTAACATCTAGTATATGTTGGAATCGAAGAATAAACTGGTCAACATCCTCAGTGGTAAAATATTGAGGTATTTGGCACTTTATTTCAAAGACCATCCATATAGGATGTATCTCATGATCTCCCTTAACCTAGTTGAGAATGAATCTCCACTCACTGAAGAAGCTATATCCCATGGTAAGATGCCTTTTGGAATCATATCTAAGTAATCTTTATCTATATGACCAATCTAGTATACAAAATCTATGTCAAATTGAGTTGGGGAATGAACAAACATAGATCTCTCCTCTTTTAGTTTGAATTACATGATTTATAGATGATTTGGGGTAGGTTTTAATAGTAATTAATTCTTTTGTAAATATTATACTTATGGAATGGTGTTTTCATAGAGCTTGTAGAGTTGGTTGTTTATCTTATTTATTCACTTTCATCCAGCTACTTTAACCACAAATAGAGTGTGAATTCAATTATTTAGGGATACAATATGGTGTTTACCACATTTATTTAATGGAATTACTATGATTTTATCTCCTTGACAAGCTTACAATTGATTCATGACTATGTTTATGGTCATCTAAACATCATATGCCCACTTCTTCCCAATCAACATAGGATAGTGAGTCTCATCCATCATCATATCTATGACTTCAAAGTCACTGTGGAGGCTCAATTTGGCAACTTTGATTTCCACATCTTATAAGAAACCAATAGGTTCGAATCATACATAATCCCAAGGATAAGAGTGATAGGAATATAACTTAGATCATGTTATTGAATAGCAACCCATGTTAATATTGAGTTCGTGATAATTATGCTTCCAAAATCTAACACTGCATTGGGTATTTTATATCCTACTATTTCAATATCCATCTTAGAATCCACATCTTAAGGTTTTTTAGTCTTAACATACTAGATCATTCTTTCTATCCATTTTTAGCCTTTATGTACACATTTCAGTAGATTATGGATTAGGTTGGTGATGTTTTATAAAATGTCTTCATTACGCAGTGTGTTATGTAACTTTATGAGGTCCATTAAGGTAGTGACAACACCATCTTATCTTAAAATATGTACTATATTTCCATATATCTTTGCATCAATAGTTGTAAAATCATCTTCAGTGGTTTATTATTGTTGGATTTGTTGTGTCCAACACACCCCCTTTTTATTCTAAATGGGGGACCCCTCTTATAAAATCCCATACACCAAAGCTCCAAGGTCCTTTGTTTTTTATTGATGGTTTTGCCTAAACTTAAATACTTGGAATATTATGTTGCCCTAATTTCCCTGAGTAGCAATAAGACTTATTTATTTTTATACCTAAAGTAAACTTGTTCTTTTATGGATTAGGGTGTTAAAATTACAGATCTAATTTTGATAGAAGTTCCTAAAGTCTCATTCCTTTCCTAAAGAAATAGGCTCATCAACCATCATGAAAATATAAATATTAATGATAGATGAGTAATTATTAAATGTATTTCATGTATTTTTACTTTTTACTTAGTCTATTTTTTGTGGGTTTCACAAGAAATCTTAGCCTAATAAAAAGGTACCACATCATCGAGTTGTTAGATCAACCAATCATTAGACATATCAAAGATGTTAGATCTTGGGAGAGATGAGCCCAAGCAGAATGTGCCATGTCACCAAGTTATCATAATAACTAGTCCTTGAACCTATTAGAGATGTCAAATCTTAGGGGAGTCTAGCCTAATCAGAAGGTGCCATATCATCAAGTTGTCAAACTGGCCAATCATTGGACCTATCAAAGATGTCAGAGCCTAGGAGAGCCCAACCTAATTAGAAGGTGCCACATCACTAAGTTTTTAGAGTATCCAATCCCTAAACCTATCAGATATGTTAGAGCTCAAGAGATCCCATCCTAATTAGAAGGTGAAATGTTACTAAGTTGTCAAAGCAACTAGTCCTTAGACCTATTAGATATGGTAGATCCCAAGAGAGTATATCCTAATCATAAGGAACCACATCATTGAGATGACATAACAACCAATCCCTAGACCTATTAGAGACATTAGATCCCTAAAAATCATAGCCTAATCAGGGGGCACCACATCACCATGTGAGGTAGATGAATTGGTAACCACCTAAGGCACTAGAAGGGTCATAATAGGGTACACATGATAATAGAGAACCAATCAAAAAGTGCCACATGTCCTTAAATGGTACCTCACCTTTATTAAGGGTATTACATAGAGTAAAAAGAAATGTCTAGGTGCTTACCATTAGAAAGAGGATCAATGATAAAATGACATGTGGTGTAAAGTGGGAGTTAAATGGGATGCCTCTAAAGGATGTGTCCACATGTATACCATACACTAGGAATTAGAAAAATAGAAATATAGGCCTAATTAGATAGATTTAAAACATCATATTTCCATTTGTAAATCCATTTGGTAGTGGAGGATCATGGGCTCCAAATTTAATTTTGGATTTAGAAGTAAAAAGAAGAAATCTAGTCACCAACTCAAATTTGAATTCACATCAAGTAAGCCACTAAATTACATTAATAGATGAGGCTATGTACATAAATTTATAAAATTCTATAGAAATCCCACTAATGTTTACCACTGCATACCTTTAAGATCACTCCAACTCTTAGCTTTCCAATTCTTGCAAAGTAAACCTATGTTTTGTGCCTCATATAATTAGAGCCTTCCTAATGTTCCTCCATCCTACTATAATGGCCACATCCTCTTCAAACCTAAAGGTTGATTATGAGTGTTGGGATACCATATTCCCAATTGGATTAACCAAGTTTAACTATTAGAATGACATGTATAAATTAGTTGAGCAAGTGCCTAAAGACACAGGATCTGACAAAGACCAAAATTAGAATTTGAGGATGCCATTTGGTCCTACAAGAAATGTATACCTAATAGATCTACACATAATATAGAGTTATTTCACTATGTTAAATTACTTGACAAACTCATCCTCACTGCCATCCTAGTGTAGTATGGGGCCCATGACTAGGTATGCTCATGCAACTCTCAACACTAGATTGTTGATATCTCTAAGAATGCCAACAAGGAATATTACTCCCTCTAAGATTACACCCTCTCTTATGATGTGGTAGTAGTGAAATCATGGATGGATACCTACCAAATATATGACATCTTGCAAGACTGGTTAAAAACCTAGATGTTAAATGGGTTAGAAAAGAGGACATAAATGCATACATAATCTACACCTTCTGGGAAAAAGTTTGGGTGGGCATGATTATGTTGAACCAATTATTCAGGACCCATGACTACTTGCACATTAATGAACTATGGGTACCCCCCTCCATATGATCCTCACACACTCAAAATTTATAGACATGGGAGGATTGTTTAACTTCAATTTGGTCAATGCCATTATAGATGTCTGAGTTAGAGGCAATTTTAATATGATGAGCTACCTTATAGATGTAGTCTATGGGATGCTCTCCTTCAAACCTTTGGTTTTCTTGTGTGGGTTCTTGGGGGCCCAGTAGTCCATGTGGTCTTCTAAAAACTATATGGATACTAGTTCTAAAATAACATCTAGGACATCTATGAGCATTTTTACCCAATGGTCTACAATGTGATAATTGAGGCCCCAATACCTCATCTATCATATGCAATATAGGACTCCATCACTACCATCATAGAATACTAGTATTATAGGGAAGACACCATGATATAAATTTTTGGTATCCTCAATTAGCCCATCCACTTTACATATTTCATCCTGGATCATTTGGTGGAGTAGGAGATCACTTACTAGCTAGTGGAGGGTATCTTTAACTTTTGTATAGGTTGCTAGTAGAAGGCATACCCATCACTCAAAATCATTATCAGGCACCATATGTATAAGGCTTTCCCTCCCCTCAAGAATATATAATCTAGGTGGGACTCCTTCACCCTAACAAGAGCTGAGATCCAATATTTTGACCCCAATCATAGCTCACTTGGTGTATTATTTATCTTGCCTTAAGTTTAACTATGGTCATCAAATATAAGATGATGATGACCTGTACTTGGATGTCACAAATGACCAAGAATTATTATCTTAGATCATGGTAAAGAAGTAAGGGAAGAAGGAAATAGGTCCATCTACTCCCCCTCTAACTCCTATATCTATAGAGGATCCAACACCAACTCTTATTATCTCCAAGAGGATTTTATAGGGCATTTCTTCACCTTCTGATTGTGCTCTAGTTCTAACCCTACCTCCTCTAGCATTTCCTTCTCCTCATGTCCCATATATGATTCCACCTCCTCCCATCATTCCTCACACCTCATATCTACCTCCTTCTCTTTATATATCTCCAAAAATCCAAATTTAATAGATCCAAACCTGCATTACTTAGTGGTAGGCAACCCAAGTGCAACCCAACTCAACCATCGACACCTCAACCCTGAGACACATAGACTAGACCATAAGGCTTGATATGATTATAAATATAAGGGCAAGTCTAGATTAAGACTCCCAATAAGAATCAACATAGGTTCTACCATTAAACCTCATATTTATTCCATCTCCCTTATATCCCTCACTCTCACCACTTTTTAACTCTTAGTTTTGGCACCTATAGGTTCCACCCCAATCCCATAAACCCCCCAAGTGGTTCCTCCTCTTTTCACCATTGCATCCCCTCCATCATTTACCCAAGTAACTTTGGATTCAATCCTCTTAATAATTATTACCTCTTAATTACCTTCCAATCCATCTATTTCATAACTTAGAACCCTCACAATGCCTTCTTTGGGTTCGCCTTCAGTCTAGGTACTGATAGGTGTATCTTCATCATCAAGTGTTGATATAACCATCAAGATCATATTACTTGTAATAGGATCCATCCCTATGCCCCATATAATCATCTTAGTACCTTCCTCAGTAATTCTAGTTCTTCCACCAGTAGCCCCTATAGTTCCTACTATTTTAGCCAGTCCTTCCACTGTAGCATCTTGAGCCAACCTAGGAAAAGGCCTAAGAAGAATCAGAAAGAATCTCACACTTTGAATATAATTCAAATTATATACTCTCCAATCTAACCTCCTCTATTGGCCTCAAAATTTCCTTTGGCCCTAGCCATAGTACCTTAGTTCATTGCTCCCTGGCCCTCTCTTTCCATTACCAAGTGTACTATGGGATTTATCTTCAGATAACCAATATATTACCTTCTATTTAATGACCTGTTCATGGGGTTAATTCCCCCTTAGGTGAATATTACCCAAGATTATTTGTGTGAATAAAATTTCCCATAGGCCTCCCCTTTTGTTCTTCCTCTTTTCACTCCCATGCCCCCTTCACCTCTACTTATTTCCTCATTCACCCCTCCACTTCCTCCATTTCCCATCCATCTCATATTTTATTCTTCACCACCATATTTTTCACCCCTCCTACACCTCTAAAAATCTAAGAAATGGTCCCAAGGTTTCAAGCATCAAAGATGAATGCCTAGGGCAACCTAGACATACAATGAATCTTTGATCAAACTTTGGGGAGCATGAAGAGGACATGAACATAGAGGTCCATCTAAGAGGGGAACTCAGTGGTTTGGTTGAACCATCAAGATCTATTCTCCCTCTCTAAGGTGAGGACTTTCACTAGGTAAGAAAGGATGGTTGAGGACTCACTCTCCATTCTTTGGGAAACCCATGATATGTCTAAAAAGCTCCTTGAGGACATGTAAAGCTAGCTTCTGACCTTGAAAGCCCAAGAGAAGAAAATTTTCCCTATTAAAATGATTGGTTAGGTCAATTATTCCCTCCTAATACTCTTTTTATTTCTTTGGAAGGTATTAGATAATCTAGATAAGACCAATGTGTTTATCCAAAAAACTTGGGCTTACTTGGAGAGGATTATGGAGATAGATAGAAAGTGTAGATTAATAAAGGCATATTCCTATATTTTAAACTAATGACAACCTCAAACTTTGGGTTATATTAAGTATATGCTAAGAACATAAAGAATACTATGGAGGAATGGTTGGTCATGGCTCATATTGTAGTTGGACCCTTGAAAGAGGGCAAGAAGAAGATATTGACCTAGTTCAAGGAGGTCAATATCTTCATGATATTCCATCCAAATGACACCCTATTAGACTAGGGAGAACTTAGAATTCACTTTGATCAATTCAACCAAGTGATGAGGGATAAGGTAACCAAAGTAAAAAAACAAGGGCCCAAGTGGTGTTGGAGCTATCAACATAATCCACAACAATCATCAAGTCTCCAGAGTCTATGTGTTAATGGAAGTACCCTTCCAAGTCTAATGAAGGCTAGTGACTCAACTCAAGGTGATATTCATGAAGCCCCCAATGAAATTTTCTAATTTGGACAAAGAATTCAACCTCATGGTGGCCACATTAGATGCTAGATATGACAGATCAAGGTAGTTGGGAGCCAAACCTTCACAACTGCCTCTACGTATCAACTAAGTGGTGCCCTTATATAGTTTTTAGATTTAAGTGGATTTATTTGTTTTGAATTTTGAATTATGATTGTAACTATCATCAATTTCCATCATGTCCCAAGATGGGATCCTCATGTTATTTATAGGTGAGACCAATCCTCATCTATATAAGGTCTATAAAAATTTTCTTGAAAGTGCTATCAGATTATAGTTAGGACTTCACCTGATTTTTACTTCATCTCTCTAGATTGTAATGTTGGCCAAGATCGATTGTTATATCAACACTTCCTTTTAATGAATATAATTCTTATTTTTTTCAAAGGATTTATGTTACATTTCATTTATCTTCCATCTCTATTCTAAATACTTGAAAATGTTTTATTAATTAGATTAATTATCTACTACTATATGTGTGTGATTATTATGATGTGCTTTGCTATTATAATCATTGTCTGATCTCTCTCATTTCTATTTTAAAGTACTATTAACTTGTGTATTAATCTAAAAATTCCCATTGAGTGTTTATCTATAGTTTTCTATAGATTCCTAGTACTTATATTTGTAGTGTTGGATTACAAATAGGATCAATTCAAACATTAGTCATGAAAACACAAATAATGCATAAGAATTAACAATCTAAGCCAGCCTATTCTATGGGTCCTGCAAATGATAATGAAGAATAATTTAAAGAAATCATATACCTTTTACCTTCCCAAGTGACTCCACCATCCAAAAGTGACTCCAAGCATGCTTTTCCACTTGATCTAGTGCTCTTGTCTTTGTCAAAAATTGATGCCAAGCTTCTCCATCATCTCAAGACCGCTATGCATAACCTAGGGTCAAGATAAGAAATCTCTAATTTGCCTATCAATTGAATCTTGAAAATCAAACACAATGATCAACAAAAATAAGACTATGGATATAATTTTTCATTATAAGTTTACATAATTTTTAGCTTTAAAATGATGTTTTATGCCCTTCTATTTATAAATTTTCCAAATGGGCTAGGATCAATCATGACCATCCATCTCAAGATTGAGATGTGTGGCCATGAATTAATCTAATATTTATAATTAAATATATAAATATCCTCATAATGATTTGGGAGGAAGGGGCATTAATGAGTCATGGGTGCCCATAAACTTGATATTTGTTGCATTTATGGCTTGAGGATGCCACCCCATCGATCATGCCACTTGGTGATGTAAATATTGAGAATAAATTTCCAATAATGAAATAATAAATAAAATCCATGAAAAATTCACTTAATATCTTGATTTGAATTAATTAGCTTAAACAAAATCAAAGAATTTCAGTGCAATTCTTTAGAAATTAGTGCACAATTAATCAAAATGATTAAAACGTCATATTACTAGGTCATAATTTGACTCGAGAGGAATTAGAAGGTGATGTTAGATGTGTAAAAACCATTATCCCATTTAGGATGTTGCGAAAAAAAAATATAAAAGGTATGTGATGTGTACTAATGGATTAGAAGAAAAGAGTGATCTAGAGCACAAAAAGGTGAAATCATCATTTTGACTCGAAATGAATTGATCAAAGTTAGGCATTATATAAATTGCATTGCCCCATTTAGGGATACATTATCCTAAATTGGCACTTATATATAATAATATTGAACCATTTAGTGTGTTTTTAGTTATTTTGGCCTAAATTATGCATTTGAGTGCAATTCGAGTAAGATTGACAATTTCAACACAAAAGGTTTTAGGAATTGGGTGTCTACATTTTGCCCCTATTTGAGAAGGCATGGTGAGACATTCAGGAAAAGTAAATTTTTTTTAAAGAAAAGAGTTGTCAAAAATAAATTGGAAATGACCCATGATGCCCCCTCAAGAGGACATACTAGGATGAAAGAGAAGGATGGACTCTTGAAAAGAGAGATAAAGTGAGATTAACCCATAAAACACATTAAATCCAAGTGAGATAATGCTTGTACATGTTAATTCCATCAAAGATAAAAATATAATTAGAATATAATGGGACCCAAATATGGGGGGAATGGGAAGGATACAATCCAAAAATAGAAGCGACGGACTTTGAACACACCCAAAGCTAGGGTGCAATCTATGTGCTTATAAAATGATCAATCCTAAGAAAAGTTACACACTAAAACATTGCCATCATGGGCAAAAGTATGGAGAGATTGAAAATAGATGAAAATGAGAATGTGGTCTCCAAAGATAGAAGAAATAATAATGTGATCCATTATAGAAAATATGATCATGATAAATAATTTTTTCTCAGTTGGGCTAATTTTGATCATTGATAAAGAATGGTTGGCTTGCCCCAGTAGGGTTGATTTAGATTTGTGAACTAGTTCATATGTTATGCCCTAACATGGGTAAATTGACAAGTAATAACTCAAGGATATAACCTATTTCATATATTAAAGATGAGTGGGTGAAAAAATATATGTGATGGTGTAATGGATTTGAAAAAGCCACAAAAAACCAAGCATATGAGAATACACAAAGAGATGAAAGAGATGAAAATAAAAGTGAAGATGGTCGAGCTTACTTGAGACACATCATGTATCCAAGCACTACCTACATAGTCCAAATGGACTTTAAGCCAATGTAATTCACCCAAAAGATGGGAGAGAATGGAAAAAGGGATGAAGAAAATTGACTAAATATTTTGATTAGACTCATGATGTATGTGAACAGATGCATGTCTAAGCATAGATTCAAAGTGCTAAACCTATTGAGCCTAGATAATGTATGGTGATCTTGCAATCTATTTATCAAAGTTGTGTTGACGTTTAGACTTGAGTCCAAAGCACAAAGTGATTCCTATAGTAAAATAAATTATTCATCATAAGTATGAGTAACTCATAATGACATGGCATTTAAATTGTGCAGATTTGGTTCAAATGTGAATACCTATAACTAAGGATAATGGTAAAAAATAACCAAAACTAGAGATAAAGCTATTTACATTTAAACAAAAAAGTAAAGAAAAATAAAAACATAAATGAATCCAACGTAAAATAAAGATATGGACAATCAAGAATTAAGTAGGAACCATAATGTTTAGAAAAAAATAACTTAATAACGTGAGATCAAGATATGAATAATCAAGATCCATGTGGACCATAAAGATGTACTTGTAAAACAAAGAAAAACAAAGCAAGACCAAACAATACCAACAAGAATCAAATAAACAAAAAAAAAATTGTATTTTTAAAATGTTATGTATGTTTTTGAAAATTTCTAAGTATCTCAACTCAATTAATGTTTAAGAGACGTAGAATGGTCCAGCTCATGAAATGATGAGAGCACACCAACTTAAAATGCTCACAAGACAGTGAGAGCATAATGAAAGGGGGATTGAGTTGACCTCAACATGAATTCATCACAACCTACATAGTCCCATTAGGACCTCAAGTTAGAGTAATTTTGCCAACATAAAAGGTGATGAAAAACTGACTAGGTCACAACAAGTTTGTAAATAAAGGTAAATGACATGATAAATAATAATAGTAATGACTAGATGATGCAATAATGCATGATAAAAATGTATTGTACCTAATTTTCCCATAGGTGATTATAATTAGGAAACAACATCATATTTCTAATTTGCCTAAAGGTGGTTATAATCAGGGGTATCAAATATAATGCTAATTTGCCCATAGGTGGTTATAATTAGCAATACCAATTAAGATGATCAATGAAAGATAACTTGCCAGATCAATTTCACACAACTTCCATATATTGTCATTCGACATAGCATTCTACAAATATTGAAACTGGGTCAGAAGCCCCTTGTAGAAAGTGTAAGAAGAACCAAAGGAACCAAGATCAAAATGATATAAGAAAGATGGCTAAAAAAAGCCTTGGTCAATAGTATAGGAATGGTTTAATAAAATGATATAATGAAAATGATTATAAGGCAATTAGCTATAGTGGAAAAAAAGTTACCCCCAAGTGATGATTGGATTAGTTTGCTCATAAAATGGTGAGAGCATGGGTTAGGTTGCTTGAAAAATGGTGAAAGCATTTAAACTTAACAATTTCTCACAAAATAGTGAGAGCGTGACAAAGGGGTGATCAAATTGACCTCAATAAAAATTGAGTATTACCTACATAGTCCTAAAGGACCTCAATTCAATGTAGTTCAAACAACATGATAAAATAGGATATAATGGTATAATATGCCTAAAAAGGTTTATGGGGTTTCCCCCAAGAGACAAGGCACTAGTAATGGAAAAATTAAAAATGGTAAATAGGTTCCATTGGTCTTGTTGACATGGAGATGCATGTCCTAGTCAACACATGAGACATTAGAAATGATCAGTTATAAAAATTGTTACTTAACACCATTTCGATAGAGATAATTTATTAAAAACTTATTGTTAATCTAGATTTCAATAATGTGTTTGTGATCTCCTTTGGTTATTGATTCTAATTCCTTAAAACATTGAGACAAGATATCTTTATATCCTCTACAAAGGAATATGTTGTCTGTGATGGTAATTGATATAAGTGGGTAATTAATAGGTAGATAATAATGGAATGTATAATGAATGGGAAACAAATGAAGATCGAGAATTTTAGTCACACATAATGTTTTTGATTCTATATTTGACATAATTTTGGTTATGGTTGGGCCAAAGACCTCTGAATATGCTCTTGATAGGTCCACCAAATTATTATATTGTTTGATCCTAAGAGTAGCTACCATCTGATTATGTTGTAGATTGGAAGCTATAATGATTTGATCTTTGATAATGTCTTTAGTAAGAAATGAAGAAATTTTGTGCTCAGTTGTTGGTTCCTTGAAGATTTTTCACCAATGAATTTATCCTGATTATCCATTAGTGCCTTCAAGAAGGTTTCACAAAGAGATGTTAACATTTGACTTTGGTTGTCTTTTAGCACCTTTGAAAAGGTTTCACTAAAATATGTTGAGTTTGTTCTTTGATTTTCCCCTAGTGCCTTCAAAAAATTTTCATTAGAATATTGTTCTTCATCTACATAAATTTGGTCTTGTCCCCTCTAATATTTTTCAAAGAGGATCAATTCAAACATTAGTCATGAAAACACAATAAAATGCATAATAATTGACAATCTAAGACAACCTATTATGTGGGGTTTGCTAATGATAATGAAGAAAAATTGAAAGAAATCAAATACCTATATTACCTTCCCAAGTGATTCCACCATCCAAGAGAGGCTACATTAGCTTAAGAAGAATTGGAAGGCAATGTTAGATGCATACGAACCGTGATTCCATTTAGGATGTTGTTGACACATAAAAACAAAGGTACATGGCATGTACTAATGAATTAAAAGAAAAGAGTGATATAGAGCACCAAAATGTGAAATCATCATTTTGACACAAAATGTTTTGAGAAAAGTTAGGAATCACATAAAATGCATTGCCCCATTAATAGTTACATTGACCTAAATCGGTGCACAATTAATCAAAATGATCAAAAATTCATATTACTAGGACATAATTTGAATTTAGAAGAATTATAAGGTGATGTTAGATTCATACAAATTATGATGCCACTTAGGATGTTTTCGACACATAAAAACAAAGGTACATGATGTGCCCTATTAAATTAGAATAAAAGAGTGATCCAAAGCACCAAAATGTGAAATAATCATTTTGACTTGAAATGTTTTGAGAAAAGATAGGAATCATATAAAATGCATTGCCCCATTTAGGGATACATTGGCCTAAATAAGCACTTATATACAACAAGCTTGAACTATTTAGCATGTTTTCAGTGATTTTGTCATAAATTGAGTGTTTGAGTGCAATTCAAGTAAGATTGACAATTTCAAAACATAATGGTGTTAGGAATCACTTGGGAAGGTAATATAGGTATTTTCTTTCTTTCAATTATTCTTCATTATCATTATCAAACCCTATAGAATAAGTTGGCTTATATTGTCAATTCTCATGCATTATTTTGTGTTTTCATGACAAATGTTTAAATTGATCCTCTTTGTAATCTAACACTACATTTTGGCATGCCCGATGGGACCATAGCATCCATTCAAACAAGAAATACATTGTGTAAATTTTACATTTTCATTTTAGTCATTAAAAATTCCTTAAAAATCATTTTTAGCTCATTTTCTCATGTTTCTAATATTTTTTGTGCACACACAAGTTACAGAGTGATCGACAATGGGTCTGTGTGACTGTTGACAGTTAGGTCCAACCATGACCAATTGGGTTACAGGGGGAAATAATTTTAAAAAATTTACATTTTGAACTATTAGTCAAGTTTGTTTCTAATGATTTAGGTTTTGTAAGTCTCTGGTCTGGACATAGTTTTGATCTAGAAGCTTAACTTCTAGATATTTTATCCTAACAAATATTTTGAAGCATAACATTTTTGCCTTTGGGTTTGTAGGTGATCATCGATGGTTGTTTTTGACCAACCACAGTTAGGTATCAACCAATGATAGTCTTGTAGGAATCAACACTGATCAAATAGGAACCAATGCCAGTCTCTATCTTTTCAAATAAACACAGACCCAAGAGCATTTTTCCAAAGTTACTTGTCTCAAAGCAAAAAGTGCTTCAAATATAAACAAGGTTATCTAATTTTTTTATGCAATACCAACATGGAAAGTGCTCATTTTGAGCTTAACTAAGTCTTATAAACTCCTTTTGGTGCTTAAAAATAATTAGGAATCTTTCCATTTGGTTCAAAGGGAAAAATTTCTTGGTTTATATCAAATGTTTTGTGATTGTTTTTCAAATTTTTTTGTAACCGAAGGCCAAGGGGCCAAAGAATATCACCAAACACTTCAATTTTATGCTTAAAACCAAACTCACTTCAAATTTTTGTTTTGTATAAGTCATCTATCACTTGTTTGTTCAAATTAGTTGAGAAAAAAAGAATTTTCATGTGTATGCTCTCCCCCTGTCCCCTATAGGGAAAAAAAGTGATCAAAAGCACCATTTTCATTATAAATTATGCCTTTATCCAAAATGTAAAAAGTAATTTGTTTAGGCTCTCCCCAAAACCCACATGGTTTGGGTGATCTAAAAACAACCTATAAAGTTGTTTTAATTATATTTTGTTTCATGCATTTTATCTTATGAGGGGAAATTCATTACCTCCCATGGGTTCTATAGGGAAGCTTTGACCCAAGGATTCATCTCTAGGCATCATCTTTAACCCATCTCTATGGGGGTATATAAATTGGGATCACCCACTGGGATGGTGGTTTGAGTGGTTAAACCATCTTCATTAGTGGGAAGCTAGCCCAAAACATATGATCATTTAGGACGTCATACTACACTAAGTAAGTGATAGATGTAGTAGTTGTGAAAAGGACAAGACCTTTTCAGAATAAGGATTTTGATGTAGATCCAATTGACATGTTACTTCTCTTGTGTGTAATCATAAAAGTTTATACATATGGGATCAATCTAGATGATCATAAACTTGTAAGCTTTAGTCAACCCTACTTTGCCACACCTTGATAAGATCTAGGGTGATTACTTAGTTGCACTTATATTTTGGTCTTAGCTTACTTGACCCTTGATTTGAGTCAAAACTTGTTTGTAAACAAATGTCATAACCAAAATACATTATCCCTAATTTATTGAATAAGGAGGAATTAAATTTTCCAAGTGAAATTTAATCTTTACCTTGTTCAAATTTGTCATCTTAAACATTGTGTCATATCATCTAATTGGTGTAGTTATGCTGCCCATTTAAGTCTAAAATAATTCCCAAATTTTATTAAGTCCTTCATTGATAGTTCAAATTTAAAATTGTACTTTTCTAAGTTCATAAGGTTGATGTGTTAAACTAGGTTTGTCATTTACAATTGACTTGAGGGAACTTGGGTTTAATTTCTAGTTTAGATTGAAGGCCATTTATAGACTCATCATCTATCTCACCATTGTGAACTTGGGTCATCAAGTGTATCACTCACAATCGAAGTTCTAGAATATATTTTATACTACCATTCCTATTACCATGTGGCAGTATTATGCTACCCATTTGGTTCTAGTTTTATACTTGGGAATTCTTTCATGTTTGTGCATCTTGAGATTCTTGGTTTGTATTGTCTCCTTCGTAATTTGAAGGGCTTTCCTCTAGTTTCCTAGTAAAAATCATCAAATTTGAGCTAGTTTTTATGGTAGTGATGTATCTCAAAATTTTACATTTTAGTGTACTAGTGACACTCTAGGATTTTCAATTTATTATATCCTCTTTCAATTCATATGATTTTAACTTTACCCAAGGTTGAGTAAATTTGTGAACATCATTCTTCTAATTGTGTGTGGTTCTAAACCACCCTCCCTTTTATAGTCTCTTAGGTACCTTAATAATTTATTTAGAAAAGATAAAAATGCATATCTTGTTTAAATGTTTACAAAACATAGTCCAAATCTTAAGCAAACTTAAAGAATAATCTTATAGGTATGACACTAGGGTACGCTTGTAGTAGGGTCTTTTGTGGCCTTAGTTATGAGGTAGAGCATTTTTATGGTGGGCATGAATGTTTCATCTTGTTTGAGGATGTCACCCTCTTTGAGCCTATTTGTTTAAAATCAATCTAATCCATGTCAATTGTTGTGCGTCATACCCATTCTTCCCCTTCGATTTATGTGTCACACTTGAAGGTTACTATTTTGAGATATATTCCTTCAATTTGCATGCCATACTCAAAGGTTACCATTCTAGGTTATCCCCTTTTGGATTGTGAAAGCAATCAAAATACATAACATGAAAAGGTTACCATCTTAGGATATTCTCCTTTAGCTTCTACGAGCCATCAATATCTACAGCATGCAAAAGTTACCATTTTGGGAGCTCCTCCTTTGGTTTGTGAAAATAACCAAACTACATAGCATCTAGTTATTACCATTCTAGGCTTGTTACCTATATTTATTAATCCTATTGTTGAAGAATGTCAATTTGATGAACCTAGTTTTCTTGATCCCTTCTTCAATAGTCTAATTTTTAGAGATTCCATTATTAAACCACAAACCATTATTAACACTAAACCAAATGTTCCCCACTTTAGAAAATTTGTGCCAATCTTTGAGCCAAAATAGAGTGAACCATTACCTCTTTAATAGCCATCTTATAAGGACCATAATGTGTTCAAAATTAATATTTTCAACTAATTATGAACCAAAACCCTAATGTTATTATTGAAACACCCATTTGTGATGAGTCAACCTATGAGAAGTTACCTATTCATATTTTACCTATTTTTAAAGATCCTCATCTCCTTGACAAGTTAGTCTCTACAAAGTTGTCTCTTGATCTTTTCCCACTCATTGAGGACTCTCCTTTTGATAGACAAGAATCTATCAAGTCATCCCTCAAGTGGTACCCTCCCTTTGAGGGGCTTCACTTAGATGAGCTAGTATATGTTAAACCCTTCATAGATGAATCACTTTTTATTGAGCCCATTATGCCATCATAACCATTAATTGTTTGATACCAAGCATTCAATAAAACATCATTATAGAAATAACCACATCGAATGAAAAAATAACATTAAAGTCATGTTCCATTTTTGAACTAACATCATATTTAGCATCAAAAGTAGAATCACTATCAAAACTGATATGATATTTATATTCCCTTGACTTGGACTCAACTTCAAAATTAGAGTATAGTCATGGTTGTTATAAAATTGCTTATAATTGCCTTGTAGATCAATTTGAATATATTATGATCCTTCTACAATTTTTGAAGATGATTACTTTAGCATCAACATAGGTTGTCCTAGTATCTTCTACAAGGATTTTGTTTCCATACATCATTCCATTACCCCCATCCAACATAGCCATTATATTGACATTCCACCTCCCACAAGTGTCGATTGGGATTGATAAAATCACACTTTGTTGAAATACATCCATGGTGACATACCATTTATATAATATCAGGGGGTCAAGACCAAATTCATTTAGACAAAGAATAATCTCCTGGTGAAACCTTTTTGAAGGTACTAGGGGATGAACAAAGATCAAACTCAACATATTTTAGTGAAACCTTTTTGAAGGTGTTATAAGAGAATCAAATTCAAATTTTAACATCTCTTTATGTAACCTTTTTAGAAGCACTAAGGGATAATATGACAAATTCATTGGTGAAAACCTCTTTGAAGCACCAACAACTGAGCACAAAAATTAATCACTACTTAATGAAGACATTATCAAAGATAAAATAATTATATCTTCTAGTATACAACATAATTAGATGGTATCTACTCTTAGGATCAAACAACAAAACAATCTGGTGGACCTATTGAGAACATCTTCAAAAGTATTTGGCCCTACCACAACTAAAATTATGTCAAATCTAGAATCAACAACATTACATGTGACTAAAAGTACCAATATTCATTTGTTTCCCATTCATTATACATTCCATTATCATTCACTTATTCATTACCCACTTATATCCTTTATCTTGAGCCTAACATTATCTATGATCCCTCATAGCATTTTCCTTTGTAGAGGCTATAAAGATATTTTATCTTAATGTTTGAAGAAAGCAAAATCAATGACCAAGGAAGATCAAAAACACATTATTAAGAACCACATCTAAAATAGGTTCTTAATAGAGTATCTTTTCCAAAAGGGAATTAGGTAGCAATTTTTATAGCTGATCATTTTTATTGTCTCACATGTTGACTAGGATGTGCATCTCCATGTCAACAAGAGCAGTAGAAAAATTTTTAATTTTTCCATTACTAGTGCCTTATCTCTTGGGGGCAACCCCATAAACATTTTTATGCATATTATACCATTATATCTCATTTTACCAAGCTGTTTGAACTATATTGACTTGAGGTCCTTTAGGACTATATAAGCAAAACTCAATTTCTATTAAGGTCAGCTTAGTCACCCCTTTGCTACACTCTCACTATTTTGTGAGCAATTGTTAAGTTTAAATGCTCTCACCATTTTGTAATCACACTAAGCCAATCATTAGTTGGGTTTAACTTTGTTTCCACTATAGACAATTGTCTTCTAAGTATTTTCCTTATACCATTTATTTACTATTGACTAAGGCTTTTTTTTTAGCCATCCTACTTATCCCATTTTGATCTTATTTCTTTTGGTTCTTCCTGCACTTTACATGAGGGGATTCTAATCTAGTTTCAATAATTTTAGAATGTTGTGTTGAATGATAGTCTATAAAACTAGTGTGACATTTGATCTGGTAAATTATCTTTCATTAATTATCTTATTTAGTATTGTTAATTATAACCACCTATGGGAAAATTAGTATTGTATTTGATACCCCTAATTATAACCACCTTTGGGCAAATCAAAATTATGATGTTGTTTTCTAATTATAACTACCTATGGACAAGTTAGGTATAATGCCTGTTTATCATGCATTTCTACATCATCTGGTCATTACTATTATCATTAGACTTTATTTTCAAACTTGTTATGACCTAACTTGTTATGACCTAGTGAATTTTTCATAACCTTTTGTGTAGGCAAAATTAATATGACTTGAGGTCCTAATGAGATCACATAGGTTATGTTCAACTCATGTTGAGGTCAACTCAGCCCCCCTTTCATTACACTCTCATCATATTATGAGTATTTTAATTTAGTGTGCTCTCACTATTTTATGAGATGGACTATTTTGTGTCTCTTAATACTCAATTGAGTTGAGATAGAAATTTCCCAAAACATTCATAAAATTTTAAAAAATCCAAAAATATTTTGTTTATTTGATTGTTGTTAGTGTTTTATTTTTTTTTGTTTGGTCTTGCTTTGTTTTGCTTTTTTTTTCCAAGTACATCTTGATGGTCCACATGGATCTTGATTATTCATATCTTGATCTCATGTTATCAAGTTTTTCTTTATTTTTTATATACATTCTTATTCCTAATTAAGTCTTGATTATTCATATCTTGATTTTAAGTTAGGTTTATTTATGTCTTCATTTTTCTTTGTCTTTGTTTTTTGTTTAATTCAATAGTTGTAACTCTGGTTTTGGTCATTTTTTACCATTATCCTTAGTTATATGTATTCATATTTAAATTGTTTCTATGAAATTTATATGCCATGTCTTCATAATTTATTCATACTTATGATGCCTAATTTATTTTGCTATAACAAACACTTTTTACTTTGGATTCAAGTCTTAATGTCAACACAAATTCAATGAAAAACTCTCAAGATCACTATGCATTATTAGTCTTAATAAGTTTATCACTTTTAATCTATGCTTAGATGTGAATCTCTTAGCATAAATCATGATTCTAATCAAACCTTGGTCAGTTTTATTCATCCCTCATTCCATTCTCTCTCATATTCTAGGTAAACTACATTGGATTGATGTCCATTTGGACTATGAAGATAGTGTTTGGATACATGGCATATCTTGGGTCAACTCATCCATGTTCATTCTTATTTTCATCTCTTTCATCACTTTGTTCATTCTTGTATGCATGGTTATTTATGGCTTTTGTAGCCATTCCACCATCGCATCTATGTTTGCACCCACTCATCTTTAATCTATGTAATAGGTTATATCATTGAGTTATTACTTGCTAATTTACCCATGTTAGGGAACAAACATTTGAACCATTAAAAATTCTAAATCAGCCCTATAGGGGCAAACCATTCTTTATCAGTGATCAAAATCTACCCTACAAGGGAAAAATTGTTTTATCACCGATCATATTCACTCTAGTGGAGCACATTATTATTTCTTCTATATTTGAAGAAAACATTCTCATTTTTCTTCTAATTCCAATATCTTAAGACTTTTCCCCTCATTTTGGTAATATTTTAGTGTGCAAATTGTCTTGAGATTGATCATTCCATAAGCACACATATTTCACTCTCGAATTAGGTACGTTCAAAGTATGTAGCTTATATGTTTGCTTAAATCCTTCCCATTCCCCCCATCTTTGGGGCCCATTATACCTCTAATTATATTTTTATCAATGATGGTAACCATGTGTGCAAGAATTATCTTATATGGATGTGATCTATTCCATGAGTTAATCTCTCACTTTCCCTCTCTTTTTGAGAGTCCATCCTTCTATTTCATCCTAGTATTCCTCTCAAGGGGGAATCATAGGTCATTTCTAATTTATTCTTGATAACTCCTTTCTTTGAAAAGATGTTTATTCACCTAAATGTCTTGTTATACCTTCTCAAATAGGGGCAAAATATATACATCCAATTCCTAGCACCATTATCTTTTGAAATTGTCAATCTCACTCAAATTGTACTCAAATGCTTAATTTAGGCCAAAATCACTAAAAACACACTAAATGGTTTGAGATTATCACATAAAAGTGCTGATTTCATCCAATGAATCCCTAAATGAGGCAATAAATTTTATTTTATTCCTAAATTTTCTCAAAACATTTCAAGTCAAAATGATGATTTCGCATTTTGGTGCTCTAGATCACTCTTTTCTTCTAATTTGTTAGTACACATCATGTACCTTTATTTATTATGTGTCAAAAACATCCTAAATGGGATCATGGTCTATACACATCTAATATCACCTTCTAATTCTTCTTGATTCAAATTACAACCCAATAATATGACTTTTTGATCATTTTGATTAATTATGAACCAATTTCCAAAGAATTGCACTAAAATTGATTAATCTTGTTTAAGCTAATTAATTCAAATCAAGAGCTTAAGTGGATTTTAAATGGAGGTTATTTATTATTTCATTAATGTAAATTGATTCTCAATATATACATCACCTAGTGACATGATCTATGGGGTGGCATCCATAAGCCATAAATGCAACAAATATTAGGTTTATGGGCACCCTTCATTAATGCCCCTTCCTCCCAAATCATTATGAGGATATTTATATATTTAATTATAAATATTAGATTTATTCATGGCCACACATCTCAATATTGATATCGATGGTCATGGTTGATCCTAGCTTATTTGGAAAATTTATAAATAAAAGGGCATATAACATCATTTTTAAGCTAAAATATTGTAAACTTATAATGCAGAACTATCTCCACAATCTTTCTTTGTGTTGATCATTGTGTTTTATTTGCAAGATTAATTTGATAGGCATAGATTATATTTCTTATTTTGAACCCAAATTTGGATAGTGATCTTTAGATAATGGAGAAACTTGGCATCCATTTTTGACAAAGATAAAAACACTAGATCAAAGGGAAAAACACACTTAGAGTCACTCTTGGATGGTGGAATCACTTGGGAAGGTATTATAGGTATTTTATTTATTTCAATTGTTATTCATTATCATTAGAAAATCCTATTGAATAGGTTGGCTTAGATTGTCAATTCATGTGCATAATTTTGTGTTTTCATGACTAATGTTTGAATTCATCCTCTTTCTTATCTAACACTACACTATTTAATGAAGGTTCATACTTGAAGAACGCCCACCATGTTTCCTTATAATCTTCCTAATATGTGTTTTTGGAGGTATAAATTTAATGAAACTAAGACTATAGTGGTATAATTGTGGCAGGGACACTTGGTTTGATGTTTGATGCATTAAGTTCATTCTAGATCTGGAGGCTCTCTTCTCTACCTTACTCATCCCTCTCTTTTTGTGTTTATTTTCTAATACTGATCTACCCTTTCCCATTGTGTTTAGAAATATATAAGCCTAATAATCTAACCCCCATAATAACCTTTGATAATAATCATGTGTGAAATAACTTCATATTGAACTTTCAATGGTAATAGTACATCTCTTGGAGGCTATTCACGTAGATGTCATTTGTGAAGTCAAATACCCATAACTATACCCTAAGTTGATCCTAGATCATTCCTAAAATGGAGGATGAAATTTTTTATTTGTCCCCATATTCCCCTTTTAGGTAATACCCAATCTCATGGGTATTTCATGAATTAAGAAATTTGGAGTGAGCAATAGCTGGCTGTAGAAGGAGGGACATAGGAATATTATTTACATCCTATCATCAATTTTATTAGTGTGTAGATATTATTATTATTGATAACAACTTACTAACCACTATTTGATTTTGAAGCATCTTAGAGATGAGTTCACATGTTACTAAGGGTAGGTCCTGTTATGATTGATTGGTAATTTCCCCTACTTTTCCATAGAAAACCTAGCTTAACCAACCTAGGCCTACCATGATTCTAATAATTTTACCCCCACAACCTTTCCCAAATTTATAGCCTAAGATTGTTTATTTATCTATCTCTACCATTAATGTATTAGGATTCATCCATGATTTACATAGGAACCCTAATAGGTATCTTACCCATTTCACCCCTAGTGTGGGATGAATTGTAGAAGAACACATAACCTTCCTAAAAAATTGCCTTGAGGATTCTAAATGTAGAACATGAGGATTTTTCATGTAATATTTTCTCCTTTATACTAATGGACTTGGTGTATGATTGGTTCTTCAACCTTTTTTAAGAATCTATCTTGAGTTGGGACCATTTCAACATTGCTTTCCTTACCTAATTTGAGCAAGTGATATACCCCAATTTCCTATGTCAATTGTTTTCTTGTATCAAAATGGATCCCAATGAGCCTATTAGGAAATTTGATGCTAGGTTTTGAAATATGTATAACTAGGTCACAATGTTTTATCAACCTAACCCTCAGATAGCACTTGAAATTTAAAAGAATATGCTAAACCCTTAGATATCCACATTCTTAAGGAAGGATGAGACCATAGAAAACCTATCTTTGGCTTATGTAAGGGCCATCAAAGTAAATAGGAAATTGAACCCTAAATTCACATGATGACCTTCACTCTTGATGCTCTACCACAAATGCTTGTGTTGATATTTATTCCTAACATTAATAAAAATGTTCCAATACTTCAACTACTCCCTATAACGCATCAACTCCCACTAGGTCATCCCACTTCTAACCAACAACTAGGTTTTCTTAACCCAGGGGGCATGAACTAATCCCTTGGACTCAACACTAGGTGATGTTGGTTGTAGCCAATAATACCCAAACCACACCTCAAGAGTCTACCAAGAATGAATTATATGCCATTCAGTGGATGGTACAAAAACTTAGTAATGACTTCTTTAGGCTATAGAGGCAGGTGAGTAACTCTAATTCAAAAATTTCCACCAAAAAATTCACATATCAAAGATAAAGTAGGAACTATAACTATCCTCACAACCCCCCAAAACCTTCACCCATTAGGATACCTAAAATCAATATCTTCAAGATAGCCTTGCCTAAATGGTGTCAAGTGCATAACATGGTGGCACATTGGGAACTAGATTGCATGGAGTTCAGTTCTTCTTTTGAGATCTTCTAGAAGAAAATAAAAGAATATGAAGTGGTCCCCAATCATCCTAAATCTTCTAACTCAAGTAAATCCTTTAGTATTTCTATGGTGTTAGAGACCATGGATTTCCCTAGTCAGGAAGAAAATGAGCTAGAGGAGGTTATTAATGAAGTTCAATCATTTCATAAATTTCCAAAGGAGTAACTACACCCTTAGGAATAGGCAATAAAAATAGCCCCTTACTAGCCTGACTCCCCCTAATAATGGTGCAACCCCACCAAAATAAAATTCTAGAAATGATCCCCCACCTCTAAGACCTCAAGAACCTAAGGTACATATGGAAACCCCACCAGTCCAAATTGAAGGAGGTTATAACATAGTGGAATATATGAAAAAGATCAAGGCCAACATTATTCTTCATGATATTTCTCAAATCATAGAGCAACAGGATCTCCTACTAAAATCCTTGACTCAAAATTTGACCCCATAGGCCCAATAAAAACTAAAATCAACACACACCAATGTGCTCATTCACAAAAATAAGATGGAGGTTCCCCATTTCCTATTAACCATTTGGTTTTTTGGAAATAACCTACATAACTATTTATTAGATTCAAGAGCCTTTACCACTATGATGCCAATAGACATATGTGAGAAACTCAAGTTGGTCCCCATAAAGTTGGACAAAGTTATGGTCCATCTAGACAAGTCAAAAATATAAGTGATAGGTGAAATACTCAATATCCACATCTAGTTAGAGTCTGAGCCTAGTATTAAACACTCCATAGACATTCAAATAGTGGATATCCTTGAATCCTATAGTACACTAAGTAGACCAAGTAGAGGGTGTATGAATTTTAAGTACAACAAGACCTTACTCATATAATAATAGAGATATACTTGAGAATTGTAGTACACCAAGTAGACCAAAAGAGGGTACTAAAATCAGACTAGTATGCCTCAATCATGCACTTTCTACTCTATGTAAATTCACCTTTAGGACTCAACCACACACATAGAAGGGCCCCCTAGTTGAATCCTACACAATATGTGTTGAATAAGAGATTTATATTCAAAATTAACCATGAAGTAACTTATCTCAGATGTGTATCACAAGAAGAGGCCAAAGAAATAATGACAATTTTCCATGAAATATTGGGAGCTATCTACCCTATAGCAAATTCCATGGCCCAAAAAGTTCTTTAGGAAGGCTACTCCTAGCCCATACTATTCAAAGATATTCACACCAATGCTTGCTTCTACCATCATTTCTAGACCTTTTCTAAAAGAGAAACACATGCAATAATGCCACTATAACCCATTATGGAGTCTACACCATTTTCACAATGGGGATTGGATTTCATGGGATTCATCAACCCCAATTATTCATCTATCCATAAGTTTTTTATTACAAGAATATACTATTACACTAGGTGGTCTAAGGCAATTATAACTAAAATAAGCACAACTACTAAAGTCATCAAGTTCCTTGAAAACACCATAACCACCCATTTTTGGGTCCCCATATCATTGGTATGTGATAATGGCCATGCCTTTCAATCCAAAAAATATAGAAAATGGGCTTATGATAATGGAATCAAACTAAATTTATCATCCAATCATTATCCATAAGGAAATGATTTGGTAGAGTCCACTTACAATAATTTGATAGATGCTATCAATAAATTAGTTAGAGAAAAGCCTCAAGAGTGACACTCATTATTAGAGTTTTTCCTATGGTCAGACTTCACTAGGTATAAATAAGCCTTAAAATCTCTCCTTTCCTTCTAGTTTATGGACTAGATCCAATCTTGTTAGTCACGCTTAGGATACTAACTTATAAGTTCATGCAATAATTCATGAAACTAGATGATAAGGTGGATTCCAACCTCCTTGACCTAATTCAGTTGGAGGAAGCCTATGATGAAGCTCTTTTAAACTTTATAAAACACTAAGATATAGTTAAAAAATGGTTTTATAAGAGAGCAAAGATCAAGACCTTTAGAATCTCTAACTTGGTCCTAATATACGATAAGGCTCATGAGAAGAAAGACCAACATTGAAAATTAGATCCCCTATGGATTGGCCCATACCAAATAGCCAAAATTTTGTATCAAAGTGCCTTATATCTCAAGGATATCAAGGGAAACAAGTTGCCACTTCTAGTAAATGGGTAGTTTCTAAAACACTATTTCTCAATTCTCCCCTCTAGTGTAGTCTCTGAGTAATATAAGTAGAGGTGTTAATGTATATATTAGATAGGTTTATTTTCATTGTGTGTTTTCTTTCACCATGTGTTTTTATTTTGTTTTGTGTTCTACCCCTTTGGATCCTTTTTTATTTTTTAGTGTTCCTCTAACACTCAACCCTATTAGTAGTTGTTCTAAGTGATGGCCGAAGCCTGGAAGGATTGTTAAAAAGTAAGAAGACCCAAGTTGAAACCTTTTATCTAATCAAGTTAGGGATGGTGATAATTTTTTTTTACATTATATATCTAAGATTATAATGATTCTAAAATAAAAATGTGTATTTTAGAACAATCCATAGCCTAATAGATCCACCAAGCTGTACTTAATATAACGTCTCAAGAAAATACTAGATTATTTGAGCAAATCATAGATTAGCTGGGTATTCAAAGCTTCCTCACCATATATCCACCCTTGTCTTGGTATAGAACCCTCAATGGAATAAACTAATAAATTATAATCTTTTCACATAAAATCTTGGAAAATGATAAGAAAAACATGTATAATATAAATTTTGAGTCTACCTCAAAAGGGTTATATAGGCAATCTCCACTATAAGTTTTCCATCCTAGTTAGTAGTGGAGAAAGGCCATGAATAAGAGTAGAAGTATCTATGTCAAGGATATTTATGCTGATTTGGTAGTAGATTAATACCCCATCCATCTCCCTTCTAATCCATCAAGCCATCAATGCCCCAAATGAAGCCTGATAACTAGTCTAGCCTTTGTTACTCAAATAAAATCTAGGATTGAATGAAAAGTGATAATCACTTCTTACACACACTGATGGTTATCTATAATGGAAAATATTAGCATTCCAATTGATATTATAATATTTTAGTACCTTGTATTTTCTATTGTAATAAATATCCCTCTTAAATTCTATGTTTTATACAAGGAGAGTAAATTAAACTAGTTGGGTTCTAAGTTCTTGTCATCACTTTCCCCATGAAAGTCACCATTTGTTGTGGCCAACAAGCCCCCATATTATTTGAAATGGGGGACCCCTATTTTGAAATACCATACACAAGAGCTCCAAATTCCTTTTTTATTCTTGATGGTTTCACCTAAACTTAAATTCTTAGAATACTATGTCATCCCAATTTTCCTAAGAAGCAATAAGCCTTATTTATTTTTATACCTAAAGTAGACTTGTTCTTTTGTGGATTGGGGTTCTAACATTGTATATCCAATTTTTATGAAAGTTCCTTGACTCTCATTCCTTTTCTAGAGTAATAGGCTCATCACCTATTGTGGTAAATATAAATATTAATGACAAACAAGTAAGTATTAAATGTATTGAATGTATGTTCACTTATTACTTCATATCTTTTTTATGGGTTTCACGGGAGAGACTGGCAGATCCTATCCTAATAAAAAGGTGACACATCACTAAGTTGTTAGATCATCTAGTCCCCAGACCTATCAGAGATATTAGAACTCATGATAGCTCAATCCAATTAGAAGGCACTATATTTCTAAGTTGTTAGAGCAGCCAATCCCTAAACCTCTCTAAGATGTCAAATCTTGGGAGAGCATGACCTAATTGGAAGGTACCATATCGCCTAATTATTAGAGTGACTAGTCCTTAAGCCTATTAGAGATGTCAGATCCTAAGAGATCTTGGCCCAATTAGAAGGCACCATGTCATTGAGTTGTAAGATCATCTAATCCTTGGACTTGTTAGAGATGTCAGAGCTTGAGAGAGCCTGACTTAATCAAAAAGACCACATTGTTGAGTTGTTAGAATGGCAAATCCTTAGACCTATCAAATATGTTAGAGCCCAAGATAACTTGGCCCAATTATAAGGCACTACATCATTGAGTTATCAAACTAGCCAATCTTTAGACCTATTAGAGAGGTCAAAGCCTATTAAAACCTAGCCTAATTAGGAGGTGACATGTTTTCAAGTGAGGTAGATGAAATGGTGACCCCATAAGGCCCTAAAATGGTCAAAATAGGGTACAAATGATACTAAAGAACCAATTATAAAGTGCCACATGTCCTTCAGTGATACCTCACTATTCCTAAGGATATTTCATAGAGTATGAAGTAGTGCCTTGGTATCAACCATTAGTAGGAGAATCAATGAGTAGATTACATGTGGTGTAAAGTGGGAATTAACTAGGAATCCTCTAAGAAATGTGACTACATGCCTACTACATATTGGGCATTAATGAAATATAAAGCTACACTTAATTAGACATCTTTAAAACATCCCAACAGCATTGATAAATTTGGCTAGTGGTAGAAGATCATGGGATCCAAATTTATCTCTAGATTTATAAGTAAAGAGAGTAAATCCAACCACTAACTCAAATTTAAATTCATATAAAATGTTCTTCCAAATGCCATTAATATATGGGTATATATGCATGTGTTTATAAAATTCTAAGGAAATCCCACTAACAATTACCATTGCATACCTTTGAGATCACTCCAACTCCTATCTTTCTAGTTCTTGTAGAGTACCCCTATGTTTTTTGCATCATCCACTCAGAGCCTTTCTATTACCCTTCCATCCTACTATAATAGTTGTGTCCTCTTCAAACTTGAAGGTTGAGTCTAAGTACTTGGATAACATATTCCCACTAGATTAACCAAGTTTAAGCATTATAACAACATGTTCAATGTAATCAAGCAAATTCCTAAAGACTTAGGCTCTAATGTTTACCAAAAATTAGAGTTTGAGGATGTCCTTCAATCCTATAAGAAATGAAAACATCATAGAGTTATGGCTAAGCCAAAGGCATTTACCTATGTTGACTTATTTTGAATCCTCCTTATCACTATCATTTGAGTATAGGATGGGGTCCATAATTGGGTACAATTACCTAACTCTCAACAATAGATTACCGATATCTTTAAGAATGACTACAAGGCATTTTACTCCATCTCAAATTACACATTCTCTTATGATGTAGTAATGGTGAAAGCCTAGATGGATACCTACCAAATATATTACATCTTGAAAGACTGGGTTGAGAACCTGGATGCTAAATGGGTTAGCAAGGAGGACATAAATTCATATGCAATCTACACCTTTTGGGAGGAAATAAAGGTAGACATGATTTTTGTGAATTAATTATTGGGGGAAAAAGACTACTTGCATGTTAAAAAACTATGGGTGCCCCTCCTCCATATGATCCTCACATGCTAGGAATTTTTAGACATGGGGGGATTGCTCAACATCAAGTTGGTCAATGCCATCATGGATACCTGATCTAGAGGTAATTTTTATATGATGAACTACCTTGTAGATAGGGTCTACGAGATGATTTCCTTCAAACCTTCAACTTTTTCTATGTGGGTTCATGGGGGATCAAAGGTCTATTTGGTATTCTACAAACTATGTAGCCACTAGTTCCATAACCACATCTAGGAAATCTATGAGTACTTATACTCGGTGGTCTACAATGTGAGAAATGAGGCTTATGTGAACTCTATCACTGCCATTAGGTATTACTAGTAATATAGAGAGAATATCATGATCTAAATTTTTGGTGTCCTCAAGTATCCCCTCCACTTTTTGTATTTCATTTCATATCATTTGGTAGAGTAGGAGATAACTTACCAGTTGGTGGAGTGTATTTTTGGATTTTGTATAGGCTACCACCAAAAGGCATGCCCACTATTCCTAATCACTATCAAGCACCACATGTACAAGGATTTCCATCTCCTCTAGAATATGGTAGCCAACTAAGGCTCCTTCACCCTATCAAGAGCCAAGAATTGGAATTAAGACCCTAAAGTGATGATCAAATATCACTTGGTGCATTATTTAGCCAACTTTAATTTAACTATGGTCATCAATTAGAGGATGAAAATGAGATATAATTAGATGCCACCAATGACTAGGAGGCATTTTCTTAGATCATGTTGAAGAAAAATAATAAAGGGAAGAAGGCATTAGGCCCATCTGCTCCCCCTCCAACTCTTACTTGATCTATGGAGGATCTAACATTGACTCCTCTTGCTATCTCTAGGAGGATTTTTTAGGTCATTCTACCACCTTCCCCTCCTCATGATCCAGTTTCATCCTCATATCCTCTAATATCTCTTAATCCTCATGTCCTAGATCCACTTCCACCTCCTATACTCACTCCTCACACCCTAGATCCACCTTCTCCTCTTATGTTAGCTCCAATAGTCTATAAATGATAGATCTAAACCCATGTTACTTAGTATTTGGCAACCTAGGTGCATCCAAATCAATAACCAACACCTCAACCCTAAGTTCTATAGACCCTAAGGTTTGATATGAATATAATTCTAAGGGAGAGCCTAGAGTAAGGCTCTTAATAGGCATTAGCTTAGGTTCCACCCATTACACCTCCTATTTATTCCATCTACCCTCTACCCCTCATTCCTATCACTTTTTAGCTCTTAGTCCTGATACCCACAGGTTCTGTTCCAATATCATAAGCCCCCTAAGTGGTGCATGCTCTTTTCCCCATTGCATTGCCTCCATCATTTTCCCAAGTACCTTTGGCCTAGGTCCTTCTAGGCATCCTTGCCTCTTTATTCCCCTCCACTCTATCCATTTCACAACCCAAAACCCTCCTGGTTCCTTCTTTGGGTTTGCCTTCAATCTAAGTACCAACATGCACATATTCATTAGAAAACATAGATACAACCATCATTATTATACTTTTAGTAGTAGGATCCATCCCAGTTCTTGGTCTAGTCATCTTAGTGCCTTCCTTAGTATTTCTAGTTCCTCCACCATTGACCTCCATGGTTCTTATTATTCTAACCAGTCCTTCCACTGTAACATCCAAAGCTGACCTAGTTAAGAAGCCCAAGAAGAAGCAAAAGGAAACTCAAACTCCAACTAAAATTTTAAGGCCTTCCACTTCAATCCAACCTCCTCCACCAACCTCAATGGTTCCTTTGGCCCCAACCACATCACCTTAATGCATTTCTCTCTAGATGCCTCTTTTTATTACTAAGGGCACTCTAGGATTTATCTTCGACTAACCAATCTCTTCCATTCTATTTAATGACCCATTTTGGGGGAAATTCCCCCTCACCTAAACATGACCCAAAAGGAATGGTAGGCACAAATTTTATTATGGGATTCCTCTTTTGTTATTCATCTTTTCACTCCCTTGCCCCCTCCACTTCCTCCATTTACCCTCCACCTCATCCTTTTACCTTCACCACTATCTCAAACACCCCTCCTACACCTCCTAAAACCTAAGGAATGGTCTTAAGGTCACAGGCACTGGAGATGACTGCCCATAGTGACTTGGATGTATAGTGGAGCTTTGACCAAAATTTAGGGAGCATGAAGAAGACATTGATGTAGAGGTTCATCCAATAGGGGAACGTAGTGGTTTGATAGACCCATCAAGATATTTTCTCCCTCATTAATGTGAGGAATTCCATTGGGTAACAAAGGATGGCTAAGGACCAACTCTTTATTCTTTGAGCAATCTTTGATATGTCTAAAAATCTCCTCAGAGACATGTAAAACCATGTTTGGACCTTAGAATCCCAAGTGAAGAGATATTTCCCCATCAAATTTATTTGGGAGGTCAAGAACACCTTCCTAATACTCTTCTTAGTTATTGGGAAGGTAGTGGAGAATCTAGATAAGACCAATGTGCTTATATAGTAGACTCAACCTTACTTGGAGAGGATTGTGAAGATAAACATAAATTATAGGAAGTTACAGGTGGTGATTAACAAAGGCATGTTCTTAGAGTTAAAACTAATGCCAAACTTAGACTTGCAGTTATATCAAACATATTCTAAGAACATGAAGGCTACTATAGAGGAGTGGTTGGTTATGGATCATATTATAGCTAGACCCTTGGAAGATGGGAGGAAGAAGATATTGACCTACTTCAAAGAGGTCAATATCTCCATGTTATTCCACCAAGATGACACCCTACTAGACTAAGGAAAATTATCAGTCCACATAGGTTAATTTAACTAGTCCATGAGGGAAAATTTTGCCAAAGTGAATAAGGGATCTAGGTGGTGCTCGAGCTATCAAAGTAATCCATGGTAAGCATCAACCACATCTTGAGGTTCTGGGTGTCAATAGAATCACCCTTTCAATTCTATCAGAAGATTGTGACTTAGATTGAGGTGATATTCATATATCCCCCAATGAACCTTGCTAATCTAGATAAGGAATTTAACCTTGTGGTAGCTATGTTAGATATTAGAGACACTAAATCAAAGTAGTTAGGATCCAGACCTTCATATTTTCCTATTCATATCAAATAAGTGGTCCCCCATATATCTTTGATGGGTTTAAGGGGATTTATTTATTTTGAATTTTGATTTATGGTTGTAAATATCATGAGTGGCCATCATGACCTAGAATGGGATCCTCACACTATTTGGAGGTGATCCCCATCCTCATCTATATAAGTCAAAGTTGTATTATAATATAGGGGTTAGTAAAAATTTGATCAAAAATGTTGTCAAATTATAGCTAGGATTTCACTTACTTTTTTCTTCATCTCTCTAGACTATAATGTTGGCCAAGATTGATTATTATATCAACACTTTATTTTAATGAATACAATTCCTATTTTATATAAAGGATTTATGTTGCATTTCAATTATCTTTCATATCCATTTTGAATGCTTACCAATCCTTTTCTAATTGGATTAATACTCTACTACTATATGTGTGTGATGGTTATGATGTGATTTGTTATTATAATCATTATTTGAGCTCTCTCATTTCTCTTTTATAGTACTATTAATTTGTGTGTTAATCTAGAAATTAACATCGAGTGTTTATGTGTAAATTGTTTAAACTCTTATTACTTATATTTAGTGAGGGTTCATACTTAAAGCATACCCCCTTATTTCCTTAGACTCTTCCCACTATGTGTTTTTAGAGGTATAACTTTAGTGAAACTTAGTTTATAGTGGTATAACTATATTATGGACACTTGGTTTGATGGTTAATGCATTGAGTTCATTCTAGATCTGGAGGATCTCTTCTCTACCTTACTCTTACCTCTTTTTTTGTGTTTGTTTTCTAAGACTGAGCTACCCTTTCCCTTTGTGTTTAGAAATAGAGAAGCCTAATACTCAAAACCCCATAATAAATTTTGATAATAAGCCTATGTGAAATAAATTCATATTGAAATTTCAGTGGTAATAGTATATCTCTTGTAAATATTCACATAGACTCCATTTATGAAGTCAAATACTCATAGTCATACCTTGGGCTGATCCTAGATTAGGCCTAAAATGAAGGATGAAAATATATAGTTGTCCCCATATTCTCTTTTTAGGTAATAACCAATCTCATGGGTATTTCATGAATTAAATATTTTGGAGTGAGTATTAGGTTTATCTTTAGAATCTACTTAGCTTTGCACATTAATCCTTTCCCAGCAGTTAGTTTGGGATATTTATCTAGATGAGTTTTCCTTATCCTATGATCTCTCAACATCTCCAAAGGTGGTAATATTTGTTTCAAATGTTTTTGGCATGTAAAAATTTTAAAGATAACATCCTTTTAGGTTTGGTTTATAACCATGTCCACATTCCTTATAGCCTTGTCTGTGTGTTATTTCCCTAAAACTAGACAGTCCTCTGTATCATGTTGGTTGGAGACCCCAAAATAGGCATAGTAATACTACAATTTAGGGTTCATGGGAAAATTTATGTATATATTATCAAATTATTTACACATATAACATTAGATCATAGTTCATTGAGCATTATTTCCCCTACCACCTTGCATACCACCATTGTATCCTCCCCTATTTCCTCCTCTAAATCTAGATTTATATATTTGGAATTTTCAAGCATTTGGTTGTTTTGTCCCAAAGCTCCTAGAGACTTATTGATAATTCCACACCTATTATTATTTTAGGCATTCATACCCACCATATTAGTTCTATAGAAGCAATGGCACCCAAGTTGCTTGTTATGTCAGGTAATCTAAGGTGTCTAATTATGATATGGAGATAACCACATCTATGTTAATGATGTCCAACTAGTGGCCCAAGTATCCCATAGACTTGTTGATCATTCCAACCCTATTCATTTTTAGGCCTTCATACCCACCATATTGGTACTATGGAAGTAATGGAACCCAAGTTTCTTATTATATCTAGGGAATCTGAAGTGTCCAATTCTGATATAGAGGTGTCCACATCTACATTGATGATGTCTAACTAGAAAAATTAAAGGTTGATGTTAATGTGATTATGAAACCCATGATTTACTTAATTTTGTTGTAATAACCATTCTAACTTCTAGTTTGGGATTTATTAGTTGTTTCCTAAGTGGTAACTCTAAACACATTATTTATAATGTTTTCCTTTAATTCCTAGAGAGATCTGTAATTCATCTCATCATGATTAGGTGAATTTAAAAAGTTACAATATAGGTTTTATGGCTTATTGGTATATTTTTGAATCAAATTAAAATGATATGTTTCATGTATTATTAATTTATATATTTCATAAAATTTTGTTTGATTCTTGGGCACTCATTTCAATGATGCCCTTCCTTCTTGCATTTTATGCACCATAAGACTTACTAAGGCCTGTATCCAAACTATTGATATTATTATATCATTTTTATAAATATATATAGAGTGTTTTCTATCATTGAAGTTAAGTGATAAGCATCACCATAACCTTCAATATATTTGATTCTAATCATAGTTTCCCTTGCATCAACCTTAGTTTCAAAATAGGTCTATGTGATGGGGAACCACCTTCCTTTCTAAATCCCTTCGATAAACCAAGTTTTTTAATCCTTTTATTCTATAAAAAACTCTACCTTGTTCATTACATCAAAAAAAATTCAATCACATTCACAGACAATTTATTTTTCTCCCTGTAAGATTTCTTTCAAATGTTGTATGGTCTGATTAGAACATTTTATGATTTTAAACTTTGTGATAAGCATCTCTTTTATCTATTATAGGTTTTTTATATTTACATCTCTATATTATATGAATTATAATTCATGTCCACTCAAAGATCCAATCAATTCACATTTATTTACCACATCATTAGTAATAATTTTAGCCTTCTACTTCATGTTGCAAGTGAGAAAGTACTATTCTAGGTCAATAGAGCCATCATAAAATGCTAGATTGATAAAGGCCCCCAACTAAAATTTCATACTTATACTTTTTATAAGTATCATGGTTGGTTTTTTAATAACTGGTGTCTTTTAATTTGTTGTAATAGAAGGAAATACTGGTATTGCTATTGTAATAGATGGAAATACCTATGATTTTGATGCATGTTGTGTTCCTGATCATTCTAGTGATGATTTAGAATAGGAAGTATCTTCATCCCCTTCCACATTTTTTATAATTTTAATCTAAATAATGAACTCCTTTGATTGCACAAAAATCATGGGATTTGTCTTGATCAATATTAATGCTTATATATTCTTATATTCTTCTTTTGTTGTTTAGTAAAATTACGTTCGACTGCATTGTGTGCTACTTTCTATGCCAAAATTAATTTCTAATGAACTTCTTTAGTAAATGGTCCTTACCAATCCTCATCTTCCAAAGCTATATTATTTTTGTTTCATTTTTAAAAAAGTAGGTTTGGGGTATGTGTGCTCCCATGGTGAATGGTTTGTACTTCCAACAACATATTTTTTAGAACTTGAACCTATGTTATGCCTATAACTATAAATAAATCCCATTTCTTTCCCATAGAATACTCTTCCATACGTCTATACAATTTTAATTACCTGATCTAATTCTACACTATTTTATTCCTATTCTTATCTCACTTTATCTTTCTCACCTTCTCTTCCTCTTTCCATACTAGGCTCGGGCTCCTTACTCTATTCATCTTCCCTTCTCTATCTCTCACTTTGGTCTTATATACTACTATAACTCCTATTCATAATTTATTGAGTCTCACTCTATTTATTCCATCATATCTATTATCATAGTTCTCTTTCCAACTCTAGAGTTTTCTTCCAATCTCTCTCCTCTTAGTTTTACATTCTAGACTTAGATTCAAGTTCCCTCTATTTATTTTCTTACCATTTTCCCTTATGTTTCACACATACCCATAACACCTAAATTGACTACTCTATGTTGGATGGAATAGGCACCAAGGTCTTTTCTATAGCCAACATTTTGATTAACAATGGTAATGTCTACAATAATTTACATCTTATCCCCTTAATAGATAAATATTTTACCACTTTAAAATTCATGTACCCATGCACTACAAACTCAGTGATGTATCCATCTATAGTAGCACTGATCCAGTGGTTGATTACATAGGTCCAACTAGCATCCAAGTTCGATAATCAATTTATCTTCTCTTTAGTCCATACAATAGCATATGTATCTCTGGATCATAAATAGTGATATTCCAAGCAAGCCAACCAATCAACTAATAATCTAGGTAGTTCACACCAAAATAATTCATAGATATCACCATATATATGTTCTTGTATAATTTTGTATGTGGTACATTCTATTATTTATGCTTATACCTTTGTGAAATTATGAATCTTCTGTTCTATCCAACTTTCTACCTCTATTTGATTAGGTAGCCATCAAAGCATCTCCTTGGCTAGTGAGGTTCATGTTTAATAGACCATTGTTAGTAGTGGTTCTTGGGTTTCACTAGAACATGATAATTATAGGGATAACCCTATGATATAAGAAATAACTTATTGAGATTTATAAATAAATAAATAAATATTTTCAACATATAGATTAAAATCATAGATATTAGAATATGGAAAATGCACTTGCACATCAATTACCTCTATAAACAAAACTCTTAACAAAAGGACTACACATGAAATGCACTCTCGTACACAAAATTCCATAAAATGTATAATACATAAGGAAATCATATTAGTTATTCTATGGACTCTACATCATAATTATTTATAGCAATAGGAACATTGATCATACATATATTCCATGTTCTAAGTATAAATATCTATTACAACTTGCTTAATAAGATCTAGGAACTAGTAAGTAAATTAAAATAATTATGCAAAAGTTGAACCAATTTTATTTTATTCTGAAGAAATATATAACCTAAAAATTGTTATCTTTCTAACCTCTAAGTCCATATTTAGTACACACATGTCATTTTATATTATATTTATTTGTAATGCCATTGATACCAAAATATAATAACCACGAAACAAAGCCAAATAATTTAAATTAAAACCATTATTCTATCTATGTGTAAATTACATTGGTTCACACATTCACCCACTAAAAAATAATTCCATGATGGGCTATCAAGAGGCCATTGCTATTAAAATAATGTAAACTGGCTATTCTCATCAAAATCTATTCAAAGATGCACATGCATGGGTGCAAGGCTACAAGACATGTGCCTTCTTTGAAGGCAATAAAAAATTGGTAGCCTTAACCCTGTGCCCAATACAAGATGATTAACCCTTTGCTCAATGGATCCTAGATTTCATTGGAATGATAAATATATCATCAAGCACCAAACACAAATGGATCTTCATAGTAAATAACTATTTCATGAGGTATATCAAGGAAATAATTCTCAAATAGGCCAATGAGGCTTCCATTCTATATTTATATGCAAGAATTATTACAAGATTTGGTGTTTCATCCACTATTATTTATTACAATGCAATGGCTTTTCTTGGAGCCAAAATCAGTGAATGGGTGGTCAAACACAACATTCATCTAAGTACTTCCTCAAACCATTACCCTCAAGGTAATGGCCTAGCCAAATTGATAAATAAGAACCTAATTTTCATCATTAGGTTAACTATTGAGGATAATCAATGATTTTGTCACACCAAACTCAAGATATCCCTCTAGGCAGATCAAATAACACCAAAAAGGGTGTTAAGGAATTCACCTTTCATGTTTTTTATGGGAGGTAATCCAAATTTCCTACATCTCTTGAGTTGCCTTCATTAGAGCTATCCCATGAGTTATAATTATACAAGAGTGATCCCATAATAATAATATTAGCTAGGCTAATAGAGCTTAGACAAATAAGGGCACATGACATCCACACTATGGAGCTTCAATATGAGTAAATAAAAAATACATTTGACATAAAAGGTTATGACAAAATATTTGATGAAGGAGACTTAGTACTCAAAAGGGATGTAGATAGGTCAAAAAATGGGAAGCATATTAAATTTGATGCTATATGGAGTGGCCCATATACCATATCTAGTTGCAAACAATCTAATGTCTTCCAATTCAAAAATCCAAGTAGAGATCCATCCCTATCAATTGGACTCACCTCAAACACTATCTTTGATGATCATGTATATTTTTAAAATATTAGATTATATGTTTTAAATTCCCTAAGTGTCACATGCATAAGCTATTATTTAGATTAGTTTTATTTCCCCCAAGTACTTGAGTGTAGTGTCCTTAGTTTAGATTTTCCTTCCTCTAAGTGTTCTTCAATGTAGTTGTTTGATTTACTTGTTCTTTGTGAAGGGTATCTCAATTTATTCTGAGGCTAGGTAGGCTTGTCTCAATCGATTATTCTCAAGACAAAATATCAAGGGGCTCTAGATGACTCCATGGTTAATAGATTAATTTAAGTGATATTTATCTCTAATTAGAAACTAACAAACCCATATAAATCACTATAATGTTAACTCTTTAATTCACCATGTACCTTGAACTCTTTTGCACATAATTGTGCATGGAAAGGTGCTAGCATAAAAGGGAGATGATCACTCAGTCCAGCTTAGTGCCCAAGATCAAGAGTTGATCTAACCTACAACATGAGGATGAAGGTATGTATAGGATAGTTTGAGTTATACACATAGATAAAAGTGTGTCTCATCATGCATGAAACTTGAATGTAAAAAAGGCCATACTTGAGCAAAATCAACTTGTGCAGCATTGGGTTTTTTAGTATTAAGATTACACTCATAAATTCCTCACCAGTGCCCAAAATTAGTAGTCAGCATAGATTCAAACATCAAATAAGTGTTTATGTGTGCCTATGAACAACCCTTAATGTGCACCTTGCATAAATATTCCCACATCCTCACATAAAGTGTAGAACTATTAGTGCACATGTAAAGTGCATAAAATTCTTGGGTTTTAGGTAGTAATAAGTGAGAAATGCATAGAGAACATATTATAACTATAAGTACACACATAATATCTTTATTCTTATTATGTGATCCTATTTATGGGACTCTTCATGTCTAAATAACAAGTTTCATGTCTAATCACAGTGATCCACACTTGCACTCTCATGATTTGTAAGCTACAATTTGTGTTGCATGCCTCTCCCTTCATA
Source organism: Torreya grandis (assembly GCA_037957365.1). NCBI lineage: Eukaryota > Viridiplantae > Streptophyta > Pinopsida > Cupressales > Taxaceae > Torreya > Torreya grandis. The sequence continues at coordinate 2,280,943 of JARHVA010000228.1, read as the reverse complement.
GGCTAATATAAGCTCCCAAATGAAAGGATTTCACTCCCATTCCATGTAAACTCTCCACATTTAGCCTTGTGAAGAACTCAATAAATTTTAAAGTGCACATGGGTTAGTGCACATATCATCCCTGAGTGAGACAAACATAGAAATCTATCACATATGTAAAGATGACATGGCAAAATCTAAGCAAAGCCTATGAAACTTCCATGTTATCAAATGATATCCAAGTATATTGATAGGTGGTGTTCATAAGTAAAGGTGGTAGTTATGCCCAATTGGATGTCAAGTGAGACTGAGTTATAATGAAACTAAATGCAAAATTGATAGGTAGGTTAGCAAGATATGTACACCCATATTTTTTGACATTAGAAGTGAATGCCAGTCTTTCATACACACTTAAATCATATAAAGATCCAAGAATGACCTTAAAACTACTTCTATGACTAGATTTCTAGCCTAAATCAAATGAGCATGGTTCACAATAGTTATTATATGGGATTTTTTCCCTCTTGATTAACTTGGAGTTATGAGCACCAAATTTTGAATTCATATTTCATATCTACTATCTCAAGTGGTGAATTAATTAATGGGATCTTGCCTAAATTTATATAAACAATGATATTTATTATAAAAGTATCCCTCTCCTTGGAAAAAAATTATGCCTATTTGAGTTTGTAATATTGGTTTAGTCCTCGAAATTAATAATAATTGAACTACCTTTCTTCATGCTTTATGTTTTATGTATATTAATAGTTATTTATATTTATTTATGGATGTTCATCCCTCTCATTATTGTCTTCCCTTCGTACCTCTATGTGGAATAAATATCCCCTACAAGTCACATATTATGTATAAATGGATCTGCATAAGCATTATTTATGGACCGTTTATTATTCCTCCTAATGTTGCATTGTGTTCCAATACCTCCATGAGGAATAATCATGCAATGGTTATCTGGTTTGAAGGCTATGTGCATTTAGTTCCTTAGTTTTTTGATGCCTTTAAGTGGGTGAGGTTCTCGCTTTATTCTTGGTGCATCATAATTTTCCTTTAGAAACCCTCTTACCTTCTCTCCCCCATTTTCCTTTGTCAAGATTAGGTTTAACATTAGTGGTAGATCCCCTTTTTGCTCTTTGTAAATCTATGTACTAGTCCTAAACTAGATGCATTTAGATTAGAAGGAATCTAACCTTCTTTAGAGGTTTGTTTGAAGGAACACAAGATTCCCACACCTTGGGGGATGATCCAATCATTACATTGAATCACTAAATTAATATTAGGCACTAAAGTCTAAGGTGATAGGCATGAAAGTGTGATGCAGTTGCACATGCAAGATTTATTCTTGTGTAGGTGCCCATTTTGAATGATTAAAATTACTAAAATTTAAATTACGTGAAATGGAAACATATCTAATCTATTTAATGGAAAGATAAATTCTTTGGAATGGAAATTTTGAAAGTAATATTGCTTGAAACACACACATTAACACATAATCCTAAAGATGAGACACATATTACAATAATTTTCATAAGAGATTGGATGACAAAATTTAAGAGACACCACAATATAAAATAAACATATAAATAACAAAATAGGTCTTGATTCTTCGGTTGAGTGGTTCCTTGATCTCCCTCAGAATAGGATTGGAAAATATTAAATTTGTAGAAATTTCATGGAATCATTTTTTCATTACTTCTAGAAAATGCCTACAATGCTAGTAATGAAAATAAAAAATTGATCTTACTATACTTTCCTTATGTCTTTATCTACTATCCTCTACTCAAAGGTACCTTGTTTATATATCATAACATTTTAAATTAGTTGATTCAAAATAGAGGAAAAAATTAACAAGATCATATTATAACTAATATATTGTCTTATTTTCTAATAATATCATAACAACATCATTTCCACTTTATAAGGAAAACTGGTGGAAAGGGTTGGATTGAGATTCTTGCATGATTCTTGATCTACTTTTGATTACAACTTATTTTTTAGTTATAACCATCTTATCTTAATTAGCTAGGAGAGCCAAACATAATATTTATAGTTGCTAATGAAAAACTTCCATAAATAAAATGATTATAAATAAATATTACTATTTTTGGAAAGTCTATATATTTGCTAGAAAGTTTTTGGATAAAAATTGTGTATTAGTTTTTTCACCAACGTTTCAATTCATACTCCATGAACCATCATCAGGGTATGAGAATGAATTGGTGGTTTTGCATACTAAGCTCTTCCTTTATAGATATAGCAATGAAGCCTAGTGATATCATTGTGAGTCAATTGAAAAAAAATTATGAGTTACCTATTATGAATATATAAATTTTAAGCACACACTTGTAAGTCATAAATTGTAAAAAATAGAATTATCAATAGTAAATTATGAAAGATAAATTAAATATAAAATCATCTTTCTAATATAAATTAATTATCAGTTGTAATTTTTTATTTTATTTTTTAATTGTAAAGTTGCAAACAACCAATTGTAAATATAATTAAAATTACCAATTGTCAATTACAAATTAAAAATCATAAATTATCGATTATAAATTCACAATATTAAGAATTATCATTTAAAAATTATACATTATGAATTACTAATTATAAATTATGAATTATAAAAAATAAATTACAATAAAATTATAAATAATAAAATGTAAATTATAAGATATGAAAATCAAAATACAAGATAAAATTACAAAGGATGAATTAATAATGTAGAATATGAATAACCATTAATTTTAAATCATAAATTTTAACTAGAATAGTGAATGTTAATTGAAATCATAAATCAATATTGACTATTTTCACAACTAAAAATAATTACTTCAAACATCATCTTAGGGAAGTAGTAGAAACTCACAAGTTTGGTAACAACCTCAACAGAGATAGTGGTCTCAATTTAAAACCAACCCTAGAGACCTATCATCAACTTGATCAAACCTTATTGTTTTTTTCCTGATATCCTTTTATCTTAGCTTTAACCCTCCCCCTAACCTCCCCCCACACACACTTGGGTGGGTCCTCTATCAAATGTTCCCCCCGTGGTTTTTGACCTATGGCTCTAATTATCCCCCTTGCTCTTTTTTTCCATCTCCCTCTCCTCATTTCCCCCCCTATTTTGTCTAACTGATGCCAACCCATTTCTCTTTAACTAACTCATATATCTCTTGACCTACTCGGCCCCTAATCCCCCTTGATTATTTTATTTTATTATCATCCACAAATTCAATTTATTTAATCTATTTTATTTTCATTTTTAACTTAATTATAATTCATTATTTTTAGTTAAAATTTGTGATTTACAATTAATTATTATTCATATTCTACAGTGTTAATTCATCCTTTATAATTTTATCTTCTATTTTGATTTTCATATCTTACAATTTATAATTTGTTATTTATAATTTTATTCTATAATTTATATTTTATAACTCATAATTTGTAATTAGTAATTCATAATGTATCATTTTTAAATGGTAAATTTTAATATTATGAATTTATAATCGATAATTTATTATTTTCAATTTTAATTGATAATTGATAATTTCAATTTTTTTTACAATTGGTTATTTACAACTTTACAATTAAAAAATTAAAATTAGAAATTAAAAATTACAACTGATAATTAATTTATATTTTAAATTTTAATTTATATTTATTTTATCTTTCATAATTTACTATTGATAATTCAATTTTTTACAACTTATGACTTACAAGTGTGTGCTTAAATTTTATATATTCATAATAGGTAACTTACAAAAAAATTCAATTGACTCATAATGACATCACTAGGCTTCATTACTATATCTATAAAGCAAGAGCTTAGTATAAAAAACTACCAATTCATTATCATAGCATGATGATGATTCATGGAGTATGAACCAAAATGTTGGTGAAAAAACTAATACATGATTTTATCTAGAATTTTTTTAATAAATCAATGGCATGTGAAAATACTCTCTCATTAAAGTCTATATATATCATTTAAATTTTCTTCCAAAAATGTATCAAACTTCTTCAAATATTTCATGCAAATCCTTTTATAAATATATTATTCTTAAGGTGATCCTATCAAGCTAACTAGAGGTCTTCAGATCCAGACTGGTGATCTATGGAGCTAGACTAGTGATCTTTAAAGCTTGGTTGGGTTGGTCCTTAGTGATTATTCTATTTTAAAAATCATTTTCTTTGACTATAGAATGTATTTATGACCTTTTTATCAAAAAATGGTGTCTTTCCCATGCAAAGGTTAAAAAAAATGGTAAAATGGGTAGCAATGACTTGCACATAATAACTAAGGTAAATAACTCATTTTCTATTTTGAATTAATAATGACTTCTATTATGAACATCCAAATCCACTCAAAAGGAATAATTTAAAGGGGGAAATGAGGTAATTACTTGGATATAATGATCCATTTTATGGGCTCATCACCAAATAAGCTTAAAAACCTCCACTTGAAAGAGGCTGAAATTATATATATATATATATATATATATATATATATATATATAATTTCAGCCTCTTTCAAGTGGAGGTTTTTAAGCTTATTTGGTGATGAGCCCATAAAATGGATCATTATATCCAAGTAATTACCTCATTATATATATATAAGTGACTTAAAAAACACCTCAACTTGGTGATTTGGTGTGGAGTCATATTTACAAGATTAATGATCTGAGTTTAAATCCCATAAATGGGAAAAGGCATGTTTTATGCCATGTAATTTAGAAACCTATACCTAAGAGAAGCTAAGATAAATACAAATTTTATACAAGTGCCTTACCAAGCACCCCATATTGGTGTTTTAGTGTGGACTTACATTTACAAGTTAATTGATCTGAATTAAAATTCCACATATGAGAAAATACTATGGTCTATGTTAAGCAAGCTTTAAAACCTCTACTTGAGAGAGACTACAATAAATCAAAAATTTGTGTAAGTGTCTTACCAAGCACCTTGGTTTTTTGTTTTGGTTTGGAATCACATTTACAAGTTAATTTATTTGAGATAAAATCCCAAAAATTGGGAAATGGCATGTTATGTTCCAATCAAGCTTCAAAACTTCTACTCTATAGAGGCTACAATAAATCAAAAACTTATATAAGTACCTTACCAAGCACCCCAACTTGGTGTTTTGGTGTGGAATAATATCTATAATTTAATTGACCTGAGTTAAAATCCCACAAATGGTAAATTGGCATGTTCTATGCCAAGCAAGCTTAAAAACTTTATCTTTTGAGAGAGAATACAATAAATAAAAAAATTGTATAAGTACCTTGCCAAACACCTTAGCTTGGTGTTTTAGTGTGGACTCAGATTTACAAGTTAATTGATTTGAGTTCATTTCCCAAAAATGGGGAAATGACATGTTTTATGCCAAGCAAGCTTAAATGAATCTACTTTAGAGAGGCTACAACAAATCAAAAAAAGTAAGTGTCTTTCCAATCACCCTAGCTTGGTGTTTCCATGTGGACTTACATTTACAAGTTAATTGATCTAAGTTTAAATCTCACAAATGGGAAAGTAACATGTTATATGTGAAGTAAGGTTAAAAAAATATACTTTAGAGAGCCTAAAATAAATAAAAAACTTGTATAAGTTCCTAAAAAATTGCCTTGACTTTATTTACTAATTATATTCAATACAATTTTGAGGTGGGATAATCCCTTAAAGGTGTGACAACATGTTACATAAGGCCATTGTATGCCTAATAAACTAACCTTAAAGGAAGGACATACACAATTCGGTAAAATAATTGACAGATACGTTTTATAATAAATGAAATTATCCATTTAGGATTGTGAAAAAACACAAAATTGACCTTTGTATGCTCTCTATTGGTCCCCAACTCTCCCACCCATACCCTAATGGTTTCATCCCTTAAAAATTATAAGAAAAAACATAAAATTTTAACGTGTGTTTACAGTAAAACCATGGTGGGTGGGAATGAACCATGAAATACTATAGTTATAAAATAAATTTACCTAAATTACACCCTTATATCATTGTGTAACTAGAATAAAATGAAAATTGTTGGCACTTTTTATGTCGTATGCAAAAATCACAAAAATCATCCAAATTTACTCAGTAGAACATGAAATTTTAAGTAACACACCCAATAAAATTATTTAATTAATTATAAAATATGATATGATGGATTAAAAAAAATATTTTTTTATTCTCTCATTTCATCCCCTATTCTTCCAACCCACACTCTATCAATTGCATCCCTTAAGACAAACTAGACAATTTTAGGTAAAAAACACCATAATTTGATGCTTGTTAAAAAAAACCATTATGGCTACATAATAACCTTGTAATCATATGTTTTAATAATTTATTCTCTTGAATTCCACTCTATGTTTTTTTTAACTAGAAGTAATCAAAATTTGATGGCACCTTTTCATTAGCATGTGAAAGTTGTAAAAATCATCCAAAGTTACTCAATAGAATGTGAAAAAATTGAACCAACTGCCTAAGTGATGAAAAATATTTTAAGTACCATATCTTATGGTATATAAACACAAAATTTACATTCTTAAACTCTCCTTTGGCCCCCCAAACTCCCAATTTTCACCTTACTAGTTGCATCCCTTAAGAGAAACTAGATAAAGTTTAAACCAAAAACACTACACTTTGACATGTGTTTCTAAGGAACTTGTGGTTGGTTGGGACGAACCATGTAATCCTATGGTTAATTAATATATCTACATAAATAACATCTTAATATCATTGTGTGACTATAAATTAAAAAAATTAGGGCACTTTTTTTATCACATGTAAAAGTTATAAAATTGCCCAAAGTTGCTTAGTAGAACGTGCACTTTTTAATCGAGTGGCCAATAAATGAACTAAATTTTTAGAAAAATTTGGGATGGGTTAAAATTTGAAATTTTACCTTGTTAATCTCTCATTTTTTCCTAATTATTCCCAACCTACACTCTACCATTTTCATCCCATAAGAGAAACTAGATATTTTTTAGGCAAAAAACACCGAACTTTTACATGTGTTTCTAAGCAACCCAAGGTGGGTGTGTATAAACTGTATAAACTTAAAATTTTAACATTTAATTTCATAAATAACACCATTATTTTATGATTTATCTATAGATGAGTGAAATTTGGTGGCACTTTTTATGTTGCATGTGAAAGTTACCAAAAAATTACTAAAGTTGCTCAGTAAAATGTGCAACTTTTGAACTAAGTCCTTAGTTGAAAAACTAACTTCATGATCACATATAATATGGTGAATAAATAAAAAATTTAAATTCATCCACTCTTTACTAGTCCTTTAATATAAACTAAAAAAAAAATTAGGAAAAAAACACCATACTTTGATACACATTTCTAAGCAAATCATAGTTGGTGGAGGAAAACCATGAAAAACTATGTTTAAAAAAGTGAGTTTCCTAAATAAAACCTTTATTTCATGGTATAAATATAAATTATAAAAATTTGTGGCTTATTTTCTATGTTAGATTAAAGTTTCAAAAATCATCCAAGGTTGTTCAATAGAACATGTAATTATTGAACTAAACACCTAAGTGATGAAACAACTTTACAGTCAAATCTAAGATGGTGGATAAATAGAAAATGAACATTTTATACTCTTTTTTATTCACATGGAATCCCAACCTAAACTCTAATGTTCATGTATTTTAGGAGAAACTAAATAATTTTTAAGAAAAATATTGTCAATATTTGATGTGTGTTTCCATGTAACTATGGTGGGTGGAGACAAACCATGACATCTTATAGTTTCACAAGTGAGTCATATAAAAACCACCTTGATTTTTTGGTGTAAGTATATATGAGTGAAAATTTAAGGCACTTTTTCTTTCTCATTTTAAATTTTCAAAAATTGTCTAAAATTACTCAGTAGAGCATGCAACTTTTAAATCGAGTGCCTAATTGATGAACTACATTCATGGTCACATTAAGGATGGAAAATAAACACAAATGGAAATTTTTACACTCTCCTTTTTCCCCAAAAAATTATAATATTCACTCTATTGGTTTCATCCCTTAAGAAAAACTAGATAATTTGTAAGCAAAAAAAACTAAAATTTGGCATGCATTTCCAAGAAAACCATGGTGGGTGGGGATGAACCATGAAATCCTATGGTTTTAAAATCTTGTTGATTTTGAATTTAAGTAAAATAAATTTATCTCATTAAAATTTATCTTCTTGATAATTTAATATGGTATGGAAACCATAACATGTATTTTATTTTAATCTTCTCTATTTTTTAAGAAGATAAACTTCTCTACTCAGGGCGCCAACCACACGAAGGTGTAAGCTCTCATAACACTACTAACCTAAATTCATATAATAGTAATTATTTCAAAAAAAATTAAACACATAATTAAAACTAATTCACTATTAAAATACATGTGATATTAACCTTACTAATTCAAAATGTAAATTGCATTGAGTATTAACATTACTAAGTCACTCTAACAACCCTTATAAATTAACTATATTTGTAAATGTTTTAATCATATATTTATGCTCGAATTCACAAAATTTACAAATTTTTTTTTTTGAGGATTTCCATTGAATTTTATTAATTGAATATTTTTATAAATAATCATATTTTAGTAGTGAAGTATCTTATTATGTGGTTTAAAGACTTCAAACAATGAGCATTGCATATTTTCATGAAAGTATCTTTGAAGTTCAATTTATATAACTACCACAAATCCGATGGGATAAACTAGGTCTTCCCCATCTATGAAATTTGTGATTAATTTTTTTTACTCTACATAATGATAAAATTAGTATCATGTTCCCTTAGCATTGACTTCAAATAATTGAAAAAATGTTCCATGCACTTAAAGCGTAATCAATATTTAAGTACATGTATTAAAAAAGTAAAATATTAATAATGTTTAAATCTACATTTATATTATGATTGAATTTTACCTAATGTCACAATATATAATACATGGTAAAATTTAATTGATGATAACATTTCATGAACCCCTCATGGTTGTAATGAATGACTTATCTCCATAGGCCTTATGGGCCTAAAACATCATTATTTAACCCATTATTTTAGAGCACATTATTTCCTATGGAATTCCATATAGACCAAAAAATATTATGAAAGTTTCCTATTATTAATTTCACATACTATACTTTGAGCTCTAAAATGTGTGGAGATCACTTGATCTAGTTATTGTACTGTAATCTTCACACATTATTGTTGACCAAATTTGAATTTTTGGTCAAATTTAGGCACCCCTAGGCAAAATTTTTGATTTTAAACATTTTAAGGGGTCATAATATGTTTTCATAGGAAGTATACTTGTTACACGATGTCATTTAAGGTCACATTAGCTTTAGTCTTAGTTGTTTTGGTCAACTTGTCCATTTGGGGTCATTTTATGCACTTGTAGGAGTCATTAAGGCAAATGGCACATTTACCAAGGTGAATAGGTGTCCCACCTTCATTTAAAATGTCAAATAAGTCAGTTTTAGTGTCATATATGTCAGTTATATCAGAAATTTGTAGGTTCTCTAACTAAAACTTCAAAAATCAAATGAAAAAGGGATAAAATGGCACTTGTACAGATTTTTGGGAAGTGTACCAAATGGGGATGATCATGTAGGGTCTCCTAATCCTTATAAAACTCACCTCTACACTTTTTTTTATCTGAAACATTTTTTTGGATGCCAAAACCATTATGCACATTTCTTACTCTTCTTGGCAAACTAGAGTGACCCTCAAGTTTTTGCTCAGTACGGGAAGTAAAGGTAGTTTCATACAAAATTCTTTTGGGAGATGATATTAAATTAGGATACCTTAATTTTAATATATGTATTTTGAATATTTTTCAACTATGCTATATGAACAATTGATAATAAGTTGACTGTGTAGATTTGATAGCTGTTTGGTGAACCCTAACATTTTTGCTCCATTTCTACCAAATTTGTACAAACTAATTATTATTTTTGGCTCTAAAGTATGTTTTATTCCTTAATGGTCTCCATTATTTTGTGTGTGATTCATGATGTTTGGATGAGCAAAATTGGTCTATCATGTAAGAAGGTACCACTAGGTGTAGTTCCAGCTAAAATGTCTCTTGTTTACTGAGTTTTTTTCCTTTTAGAGGTTTAACAAAATTGGGAAAGAGTGTCCCATAAGTCCTTGGTTCATATCACTAATTCTTGGCATTCCTTGGGTAGCTTACAAGCTTGTTTTTCTTCATTTTCCAACATCATGCTTAGTTTCAGTTGAATTCCATGCATACGCTTGTTCACCATGTATATAAAGTGATAATGGATGAATTTTAGCTTTTAAAGACTTTGGAGGTTGATTTAGGTTCTCTTTTCATGTTAAATGAGTCATATATTTGACTATGTGCTCATGTCCCAAGCTATCTCAGTCATGAAATGCCCTTGACTGTTGAATTCCATGTATATACAGGTGATTTTCAAGTTGTAACAGGTGTTTTGAAGCTAATTTAAAGTTTAAAAGGATGGATACAAATGATTGAATATTTATTATGGCATTTGGGTGGTTTTGAGCTAGTTAACCACCATATTTACCATAATTCTATGCTCTACCCACATATTCTACCTAAAACATGCACTTATCAGCTCCTTGATGATGTCATCCAAAGGTGAATGACATGGTAATGAGGTCAAGCATTTGAGGTATGAAAGATTATAATATGATTTGAATATTATAATAAGTATTTTGAGTCCATTCTTGTTTTCTATCACACCTTCCTAAGCAATTGCCTACTCAGTCATATGCTCACCTATAAGAGGGCTTAAATAGGGGGCTAACATGTGTCAATGGAGTGCCAAAACATGCAATGAGACCCTATTTAGAGCCCTTTCATATTGATGATACCATGAAAAACTTTTATGAGTTTCTATAATTACAAACAAGTTATGATGTCTTCCTAAAGTGATGATTGAGTATTTTGGTCTCTTATCCTTGAAAAGTGCAAACAGAGACTCAAGAGCTTTTTAAAGATGGCATATAACATGGTTGAGGTAACTATTAGATCAAATAAGTCGATACTCCTTGTATAATTTAGTAGGGAGAATTAATATGCCAAGAATGGACTCAGGATAATTGGTGGGGAGTGGTTGTTTGAGGTCTTAAAAGTGCATATAAACACATTAAATTTAGGTAATAATGTCTATAGGGCAAGAGCCCAGATGGACCACTCAACCAAAGTTGAAAACCTACTATGCCATCATGGTAAGGTGCTTAAAATTGCTTTGGATATTGTTTGGATGCAAGAGATCATTAATAAGAATAAATTAGTGTTATTTTTTCCTTCTATACACTTTCCATTCCATACATTATAGGAATAAGGACCTACAATAATCAAACAAGAGGTGTCTCAATCCAAACACCAAGAACAAACTCAGTAAGGAGTCCAAGAGAATATATGGTTAGTACAACATATGATAGGTTGATAAATAGTTCCTATGACTCCAAAGGATGTTTCCAACATCATAATAAAATGATAAAACCCCTATATATACCTATAGGTGTGGTTTTAAGCAGATTACTCAAGTTGGAAAGTGTTTTGGAAAGTTGACACAAGATGATGTTTTGGAAGGATCCTAAGGAAGTGGTGTTGTTTAGATAGGTATAGTGTGACTCTTATATTAACTTAATGGACCTTCTCACATCATAAACAAGTTCCAAGGAACCCTAATTCACCTATAGTAGAAGTCAATAGGGTATGTAAACAATGATCTCACTTGAGGTCTATTTGGTGTTTCAAGACCTTTAAGGCTGAGTCACTAGTATGAATATGCAATTAGGTTATTTCCATGATTCATAAAGAGGTTTAAAACATCATGATCAATCCTTATAGATAAAATACAACTACAATAATAAGGTCTCAATCCACCTACAGGCCTTAAGACAAAGCTCAAGTCAGACAGGTAAGATGATGCAGATGGTAGGTTGGCCTTGAGTTTTGATGGATTTTCATGACAAGTAAATGTGTCTACAAGTATGATAAATTTTTTTAATCATATGATTGAAATTAGGACCTTTGTACACCATGGATAAAGCCAAAATAACCTACATGTAGGGGGTCTTAGTTAACCTATAGGCAGGAGCCTAATTTGGGATAAGTGCATTGATATAGTAAATGGGAGATCAAACTTAGTGAAATAGTGAATGACCACCTTCATGATCATTGTGTTGTTCCCAAAATCTATCACTTATTTTTTATGGACAACATGTTGACCATTTTGGTCTTACAGGCCAAAATGGTCTCTTTCTTTCTCAAAATGTTCTGAGCAGTCAAGTTATTCAATCGCACAAGCCTTTTTAGCTAAGGAAATCGTAGGTTGAAAAGGCAGGTTTTCATAAGGAAAAATCTCAAAACACTTAAGGCATTTCATAAATAATTGTAAGGATGGTTTAAAACCAAGGTTCAATAGCGGGGTTCAATAATATGGAATGAACCATTGAACCATTGAACTCTACCTCTGAAAGGTTCAAAGAGTTCAAAGGTTCTACAAGTTCAAAGCTTCAATGCGTTCAAAGGGTTCAAAATTCAAAGTTTAAAGTTTGAGAAAGTGGTTCAAATAGAAGATTCTAGAAAAAGGTTTAACCAAATGGTTCAAACAATTGATTCAATGATATATTGAAATCTTAAAGAAGACTAAGTGAATGCGGCTCTTTATAAAACATTGAACCACTGAACTATCGAACCATTGAACCATTAAACTGGTGAACCCTGAAAGGTTCAAAGGTTCAAGGTTTAAAATGGTTCAAGTGACCAATGACATCCCAATGGATGTCAGATTCAGGGTAATAGAATAACTATTGATTTTCAAATAATGTAGACCTAAGGACAAACTCAACTATCCACTGAGAAAGGAGCCGAAGAAGCTAGTAGAAGGTGAGAAGCTAGCCCCAAGAGCTCAGATCACAAGAAGAGACAAAATATAGCAAGGAAAGAGGGAATCAAATAGATAATCTAGAAGCATCGGTAAAAGAGTTATTCTAGTGGGTGGAATAGTCCACCAGGTGGATATCAGAGAGTACAAACATTCAATGGCATGACATGTTTTTCTTTGTTTGAGTAAAGATGAGTGGAAAATCATGAATCATAAAGAGGAGTGGCCTTACCTTTTAGAAGATCAAGAGACCCATGCTTTGGAGAGGATATTTGATATGATTTGAATGGCTCTAGCATGGCCCCTGCATAGAACTTCCTCCTTCCAAAGCATTCAATGCAGCATGGGCCATTTTGTGAAAACAAGTGCCAAAGTCTTTCTTTGGAGGCTATATATTGTAATCTCTCAATTTGTAGAAGAGGGATCTCTCTGTTATTATAAGTGAAACTCTACCCAAATTGAAAGGCAATTCTGAGACTTTGAGCTCAAACTGTTTATCATATTTTATCAAGTGAATGAGAAAGCAAGTGACCTTTCAGACTTTGTGTTGAAATAGCTTGTGTTATCTAGGAAATTGTTCTTATGTCTTTTTCCTAAATATAGTCTTGTCCATTTAATCAAATAAGTATAAAAAGTAGAAATAATTTGAAAGATGTCCTAAAATCGATTATGGGAGACTTTGCGCTACCATAATTGTCTTTAATCTATGTGTTTTATGTTTCAGGTTATTAGAGAGACTTTGAGCTCTCCTTATCCTTCGTAATATTTTAATCTATTGTAGTTTTCAGTGGAGACTTTGTGCTACACTTCATTCTATTGTGTTACTTTATCCTAAATTAGTAGGAGAAATAATGAAAGACTTTGTGTTTTCATAGGTTTCTTGTGGATCTAGTAATTACCTAGGAAGAATCCCTATTGTTTGTTGAACATCATTTTTGAAAGAAGAGAAATGCCTTTAGTAATTACATAAGAATTTTCCTTTATTTTTTGAACATCATCTCTAAAAAAAGAGAGATGGATGGTATGATTTCACCCCTGAGTCTATTTTCAGTTTATATTAGTATATTATAGTTTATAGGGAACCTCCCCTTGTTGAGAGGAGAGATTTATCTCATTATGTTGTGGTAACCACACCTATTTTTCCATATAAATCTTATTGTGATGTGGTTGATATACCCATTTTTCCATCAATTAGTTGATGAAAAAATATTCACCCAACAGTTTTTGGTGACTCTGCTAGGGAAGAATGTGTAATTTGAAGCCTCAAGCTTCAAATTGAAGCATTTTCAGTTGTTTTCCATTCTACACTCTAGCAAATCCATGGTATACATGAAGCCAGAGAGCTCAAGGTATTGTTGATCCTGTGTTCAATTTTTTGCAACAAAATAATTTTGACCTTTCTCCTCTACAATCTTGCCTTCAGAGAACTAGGATTTTTCCTCCTACCAACGTCAGGTCCCCAATACCAAGCAAAGCTTCTCTTTCCTCTGCTAGCAAATATTTGTTTATACATACCCTATAAAGGTTCGTTATCCCTCATTTCAATCATCATATCATGGCAGCCCAAGGCCTTTGAGGTAACACTTTTAGCCCTCTGAATCTAACCCCACCTTTACATGAACTACCCCATAGTTCAAGAAAGAATTTTCCCAAGTTCTATGGTGATGGGAGAGTTCATATTGATGAGCATGTTATAGCTTTATATATAGCTTGTGATGTTATAGGCATTGAATATGAAGATATAGCAGTAAGATTATTTGTGGAAACATTGCAAGGCACTATCATAGACTAGTTTTATCATCTACAAGCACAAACAGTAACTAATTGGAACACTGTCAAGGCCAAGTTTGAGGCTAGGTTCAAACCTGTAGAAGATGTACATTCCATGTTAGTCCAGCTTACACAAATGAATAAGGATCCTCATGAACCCATGTGAGACTTCATTTCTAAATTTGACAAGCTGAGGAATAGGATTATTATAATTTCTTAGCCGATGCCAGAAAATCTTAAATGCTTCTTTATCAATTTTTAGCTTCTTGAAGTGAGTTTCCTATTGAGGTGGGCTAGCCACATAGATCTTGTTGCACCTTATATTTTAGCCACTAAGGTTGAAGATGATTTTATCTTGGCAGGAAAGATAAGAAGAGATCATAATAGAAATAAATCTTCTTCATCTTCTAAAAATTTCTCTACAGGCACCACTAATCCTATGGTGCAAAAGTTAGAAAATGAATTGCTAGCTCTGAAAAATCAAATAGCACAAGGGATGTCTACCCCTCCTTCTTATCAAAATATACCAAGGAGGGCATATCCCAACCAATCATATCAAGGCAATGCTGCTAGAAATCAAGGGCAACCAAATCGTCTCTCTCCCCCACAGGGGAAGCTTGCCATTGAAGAAGCACCGGCTAACTCAGCGGTTGGCTATCATAAAGTTGAACATGATTTCTCTTTCCAACTTGAGTTGGACCAAGAAGATGACACTAATCTCTTTATAGAAGGAGAAGAAGAATTATCTGGCGACTCCAACATTGGTTTCCTAAATTAGAAGGATGAGGCTAGAAGTAAGAGAGAAATGTTTGATGGATCATACGCTATTTTTACTAGGTCCCAGAACCAGTCAACTCAATAATATGATAAGAGAAAAATAGGGGAAGAATCTTGACCAATAATTTCAATTGCTAAATAGGGGACTTCACTGCCTTTCTAATCAAAGGAATCGGTGATCAATAAAAAAAGTAAGTACCTCAAACAACCCTACACCTTTTGCTTCAATTTCTTAGACCAGTACCACACCCAACCAAACCCAAAATGATGGAATTCCTTCCTCTATTCTTATTTCTTTTTAGTCATTTGATATAATTAACCATACTAGGAAGACCAAGATCCAAATGTCTGAGTTTGAATACTTACAAGCCAACCCTGAGTAGTTGGATAGGCTAGTTGAATGCATCAAGAACAAAACCATCCCTACAAGACAAGATATTTCAAAGGTAACTCATGATCCCCCAAAGAACACATCCACCCAAAAAAATCTTGTCATTACTCCTCATTTTTCCACTGGGAAGATAAAACCTTTTTGTGTTTCCCTGTTGATAAATGGTCATAATCTGAACTACTGCATAATAGATTCTGGTGCCTCTGACAATGTGATGCTCGCCAAGGTGGCAGACTCTCTCGGTCTCACTCTAACTAAAATTTTGGGAGATGTTTCTCCATGGAAAACAAGCAAGTGCCACTTTTGGGATAGATCAAAGATGCCCAATTTACATTTGTAGCTTTTCTAGATAAGAGGATTAAGATGACAGTCTTAGTGGTTGATGTTCCAGCTTCCTATGGCATTCTGCTTCGATGAAATTTTTGCAAGGATGTTGGTGGAGAATTGAACATGGACCTATCTGAGGTGAGGATACCTGTCAAGGGCATCATGCAAAGGCTACTTCTTGAGGAATCAAAATATATTTTCACCCAAACATTAGCCCCTAAAGCTCAAATTATGTTTGAATCCTTAGGAATGGATAACTATTTTCTATCCACAAAAGATGTTTCTATTTCATCTGAAAAAATTTATATAAGTGAGAATCCAAAAAAATTAGACAAGATGGCAAAAAAATTGGTAGAGCACAGTTCAGATAAAAAATGATCTTCCCTCTCTAATAAAGAGAAGTCTGAAAGGAGATCAGATTCTAATGATGTCTAGATTCTAGAATTTGATGGCGGCAATTCTTTTACTAGTTCTAGAGCTAGAATTATTTTGATATCTCTGCAAGGAGATATTTTCCCTTATTCATATAAGTTACAGTTTAGCAATACAAATAACACCACTGAGTATGAATCTTTGTTGCTCAGATTGAAAGCTACTCAAGCTAAAGATGTTAAGCTTCTTCATGCCTGAGGAGATGTTGAAATGGTGGTTTGTTAGGTGAGGAACCTGTATCAAACCAAGAATGAAATATTACAACATTATCACAATTTAGTGGGGGATTGCCTTGAAATTTTTGAGGCTTTCAATATATTTATGGTGCCTAGCAAATTCAATAATCGAGTAGATTCCTTGGCCGTCTCTGCAACTCTCATGGTTCCTCACCAAGATTTTAAAGGGAATAAGTACACTATTGAGTTGGTCTTTCGACCAAGTGTTACAGATAATGCCAACCATTGGTAGGTGTTTAATGGTGACAACCAAATCATTGATTTTTTGGAACAGATGGATATCTTTGAGGAGATTTATTTTGAAGATAATGAATCTCCACCACAAGAATCAACTCTTGAAACAAATTTAAAAAATGGTGAAGAGTTCTTTCAGCTCAAAGGGAATAAAATTCCCAAAGGGTTAGTTTCTCTTGAGAAGCTATTTGATAAGCATGATAGGTTTATCAAGAAGAAATAAATGGATTCAAGTTCCTCCAAATATTTTGATCAAAGAAATTTGAGTACAGAAGATAATCTCAAAATGGTAAACATTGGGAATTGTTGCACTCCTAATAAAAAACTCAAATTCATTACTCTGCTTCGCCATTACATTGATGTTTTGGCATACTCTTATGATGATCTGAAATCTCTCAGGCCTGAAGAAATTTGACATGAAATTCCTCTCAAGGTTGGGTCATTGCCTCACAAGTAGAAATAAAGGCAGTACAACCCTAAGATATCAGGTACTATTCTTTTTGAGATCCAAAAAATGTTAAATGCAAGGATAATTTTTCCAATCCATCATTCCACCTAGATTGCGAACATAGTCCCTGTGAGAAAAAAGAATGGAGAAATTTTCCTCTGTGTTGATTTCAAAAATCTAAATCAATCCTATTTAAAAGACAACTGCCCCCTACCCATCATGGATTAGCTATTGCAGATAGTAACTGGCTCTAAGATGTTATCAATGTTAGATGGTTTTTTAGGGTATAATGAAGTGGAATTTGGTGAAGCAGACCAACATAAGACCACTTTCACTACACCTTGGGGCACCTTTGCATATCACAGAATGCCTTTTGGTTTGATCAATGCTGGTGCCACCTTCTAGAGAGTGATGGGTCTTGCCTTCAGAAATGAAATGGGAAAGTTCATTATGGTATATCTTGATGACTTGACCATCTTTTCCAAACATCATCCTGATCATGTGCATCATTTATAACAAGTGTTGGAATGATTTTGAAAAAATGGCATTTCTCTTAATCCTAAGAAATCAATTTTTGGGGTTACTGAAAGGAAACTTCTTAGTCACACTATATCCTGAGAAGGCATAAAGATCGACCTAGAAAGAGTCAAATCCATCCAAGAGCTTGCTCTTCCTGCTAGTCAGACTGCAGTCCATTCTTTCTTTGGAAAGGTGAATTTTATATGAAGGTTCATTCTTGAATTCACAGAGAAGACTCACCACATTGTCAACATGATGAAGGGTAAAGCTAATTTCCATTGGACTGAAGAAGGCAAGCCAATATTTCAAGATATCAAGGAAGCTATCGACCATGCCCTAATCCTAGTTTGTCTGGATTACACCAAAGACTTTGTAATATATAGCTATGCTTCTGAACACATGCTTTTAGTCATTTTGGTTCAGCAAAACAAAGAAGGTGTGAAGTCCCCCATATCTTTCATGAGTTGTCCTCTCAAAGCTCATGAGATGAAATATTCAAACATGTAGAAGCATGCTTATGCTATGGTTAAGGTGGTAAAACACTTCCATTTTTACATCCTAAACTCACACACTATTGCTCTAGTTCTTGATACAATAGTAAAGTCTATTCTAACTCAACAAGAGTTTAGAACTAAAAGGGGCAATTGAATTGCTAAAATCCAAGAGTTTGATCTTGTTATCAAACCTATGAATCTTGTGTGAGGAAGAGGTCTCTAACAATTAATTGTTGATAATATACTAAAAGAAATAGAGGTTGAAGACATGCCTATAATTCTCTTTATCACCACTATGAATGAGTGGTATTCGAATATCGCTCATTTTCTTACCTATGGTGAGTGTCCTGCCCACCTGTCTCGTAAAGAAAAGAGGACTGTTAAGTTGAAAGCTGCTAACTTTGTCCTATGGGACAACAGTTTGTACAAGAGGAGCCTTGATGGGGTATTTCTTCATTACATGGATAAAGTGAAACAAAGCAAACTTTTGGAGTCTTTCCATAATTTGGATTGTGGAGGACATTTTTTTCACTTGTGACTGCCCATAAGATTCTATGAGCTAGGTACTATTGGCCTACTCTGTTTCAAGATTCATACACTTGGGTGCATAGATGCGAGTTGTGTCAACAGCTCATTGGGAAACCCAAGTTGGCCACATTACCTCTCAATCCGGTGGTGATTGAAGAGATATTTCAATAATAGGGTATTGATTTCATTGGTGATGTAAACCCATCCTTCAGTGCTGGACATGACTATGTTCTCATAGCCACAGACTATTTTACCAAGTAGGTGGAAGCCATTCCAGTCAAACATGCTACTTTAGAAGTGGTATGTAATTTCCTCAAGGAAAATATTATTTCCCAGTTTGGAGTCCCAACCAAGATTGTAATAGATAATGCAGCCTATTTCTCTTCTCATGAGGTTACCCAATTTTTCTAGTATTATGGGATTATCCTCTCCCACTCTTTTGACTATTATCTACAAGGAAATGGTCAAGTAGAATCAATCAACAAGAACCTGGTGACCATTATTAGGAAGCTGGTAGATGACAATCAGAGAACCTAGCATAAAACATTGTTTGACGCTTTATGAACAGACAGGATTACACCCAAAAGGATGATAGGTATGTTACCATTTCAACTTCTATATGATTTGAATGCAGAGATACCAATCACCCTGGAACTACTACCACTGAGGTTGGCAAAGGTAGTCAAAGATCAAACATTTGAATATTTTATCGATAAGAAGATCATGTGCTTGACTAAACTAAATGAGAAACAAACTATGGTGGTGGACCGTATTGTTGCATATCAAATTCTGGTAAAGAAAATCTTTGACCAGAAAGTAAGGATTCATGATTTTTAGATTAGAGATCAAGTCTTGTTATGGGACAAGAGGAGAGAACCAAAAAGAATGCATGGAAAATTAGATTCCTTATGGAGAGGTCCATTTTCCATTCATTGATTAAATGGTGAAAATAGTTTATTTTTAAAATATCAAGATGGAATGCCATTTTCACTGCCTCGCAGTGGGCAGCATCTGAAGCACTTCAATCCTTAAAGTATTAAATAAGTCTAGTTTTACATTTGTATAGTGTTTATTTGTTTCATATTGTTCATTTAGTTTTTAGCATCTATCTCTTTTTGGATGGCATGACTCTTAGAGTTTAGATTCTACTCCCTTTGATTGTTTCAAAATACAATCGATGGAAGTCCCCCAACTAGAGCCAACTGTTGTTCCCAAAATTTGTCACTTATTTTTTGTGGACAACATGTTGACCATTTTGGTCCTACAGGCCAAAATGGTCTCTTTCTTTCTCAAAATGTTCTGAGCAGTGAAGTTATTCAATCGCATGAACCTTTTCAGCTAAGGAAATCACAGGTTTAAAAGGTGGGCTTTCGCAAATAAAAATCTCAAAACACTTAAGGCATTTCCTAAAAAATTGTAAGGATGGTTCAATGCCAAGGTTTAATCAAAAAGGTTCAACAACACGGTTAAATAATATGGAATGAACCATTAAACTCCACCTTCGAAAGGTTCAAAGAGTTCAAAGTTTCTACGAGTTCAAAGCTTCAACACATTCAAAGGGTTTAAAATTCAAAGTTCAAAGTTTGAGTGAATGGTTCAAATGAAAGATTAAAAAAAAAGGTTCAACCGAATGGTTCAAACAATTGGTTCAATGATACATTAAACTCCTAAAAAAGACTAAGTGAACACGGCTCTTTACAAAACATTGAACCGCTAAACTACCGAACTGTTGAACCATTGAATTGGTGAACTCTGAAAGGTTCAAGGTTAAAAATGGTTTAGGTAACCAATGATGTCCCTACAGATGTCAAATTTAGGGTAATGGAATAACCGTTGATTTTTAAATAATATAGACCCGAGGACAAACTCAGCTATCCACTGAAAAAGGAGCCAAAGAAGCTAGCAGAAGGTGAGAAGATAGCCCTAAGAGCTCAAATCACCAAGAAGAGAAAAAATATAGCAAGGAAAGAGGGAATCAAATAGAGAATCTAGAAGCATCAGTGGAAGAGTTATTCCAGTGGGTGGAATAGTCCACTAGGTGGATATCAGAGAGTGTAAGCATTCAATGGTGTGGCCTATTTTTCTTCATTTGTGTAAAGATGAGTGGACAGTCATGTAAGTATCATAAAGAGGAGTGGCCTTACCTTTTAGAAGATCAGGTGACCCATGCTTTAGAGAGGATATTTTATATGATTTGAATGGCTCCAACATGGCCCCTACACATAACTTCCTCCTTCTAAAGCATTCAATGCAGCATGGGCCATTTTGTGAAAATAAGCACCAAAGTCTTTCTTTGGAGGCTATATATTATAATCTCTCAATTTATAGAAGAGGGATCTCTTTTTTATTAGAAATGAAACTTTTCCCAAATTGAAAGGCATTCCTGAGACTTTGAGCTCAGACTATTTATCATATTTTATCAAGTGAATGAGAAAGCAAGTGACCTTTCAGACTTTATGTTGAAATAGCTTGTGTTATCTAAGAAATCATTCTTATGTCTTTTTCCTAAATACAGTCTTGTCCATTTAATCAAATAAGTAGAACAAGTGGAAATAATTTGAAAGATGTCTTGAAGTCAATTGTGGGAGACTTTGTGCTGCCATAATTATCTTTAGTCTTTGTGCTTTATGTTTCAGGATATTGGAGAGACTTTGAGCTCCCCTTATCCTTCGTAATCTTTTACTCTATTATAGTTTTTGGTGGAGACTTTGTGCTACACCTCATTCTACTATGTTACTTTGTCCTAAATCAATAGGAGAAACAATGAAAGACTTTGTGCTTTCGTAGGTTTCTTGTGGATCTAGTTCCTACCCAGGAAGAATCCCTGTTGTTTACTGAACATCATTTCTGAAAGAAGAGAAATGCATTCAGTAATTATACAAGAATTCTCCTTTATTTTGTGAACATCATCTCTAAAAAAAGAGATATGGATGGTATGATTTCACCCCTGAGTCTATTTTTATTTTATATTAGTATATTATAGTTTATAGGGAACCTCCTCTTGCTGAGAGGAGATATTTATCTCATTATGTTGTGGTAACCACACCCATTTTGCCATATAAATCTCATTGTGTTGTGGTTGATATACCCATTTTGTCATCAGTTACTTGATGAAAAAATATTCACCCAACACATTGTAGTGGTGTTATCAAACCCTTTCAATGGAAATACAATTCTACACAAGGTCCTAAGATCCCTATATGCACCTACAATAGGGTCTAGACAAACAAGGGCTAAAATGGAGCATGGGATGTCTAGGGGTGAAAAGGAATATTAAATACAAAAGACCTAATTCATGATGATCCAAGTGAATTTTTTATACACTTAAATACTCCTAAAACATGTTCAACCACTTTTATTTTCTTGGACAAACCCATCAGTCTGTACAGGTGACTAAGAGGCACCATTGCCAAATGAACAAACATGAAGAATCATGTAGGAAAAGGATTTTAAATGGATTGAAAATCTCCATAAGAATGAATTGGGTATGAACAACATTTTTAGATAGCCTAGAAGTGTAGCATTGGTTTGGAGAGGTCATCCACAAGTGGATTTGGATAAAAATGCAAGAAAATAGGGGTTTTTAGCCCCTTTTTAGATAATTTGAGTTGGTTAGGTACCTAAATGAGGGAGTCTGAACTTTCCCTTTGGTACAAAGCCTCATTAGGACCTTATAAAACTCCCAATACTTTCTTGTTTCCATATATATGAGGGATATATCTCTCTATTTTGTCTCAAAGATCAACCACTCATGAAAATTAGAACTTTGCAAAAGCAGGTAAAGGGTATCAAAATGAATAAAGAACTTAATATGAGGCCTTGGGATATTCAAATAACATTAGGGGATGTGTGTTTATTATGGATATATGCTCAAAAACACTCACACAAGCTTTAACCCTTCAATATGACCTAATTGTCCATGCATACAGTCCAATTAGGCAAGTTTCCACTAGGCCTTATTGGCAAAAGAGATGAAAGGAGTGTTTGAGGGATTGTGTGATAGATTTTTTTAGTATTAATGAGGTGTCAAAATACATAATAAACCATCCTAAGAATTTTTTAATTATCCAAGTGGTCCAAATTAGCAGTGGGTATGCCAAGCCCATTAAGCTTTGAGGAGACTTAAAGCCAAACTAGGATCTACCTTATTTTCTAGTCCTTGATAAGCTATCCAGATGGTTGGGGCATGTTTTTGGAGTGAATTAAAACATTTATGAGATTTTTTTGTGCCAATACAATTTTAGGAAGATTGTTTTTAACTTGGAGATAACTCAAGCATGCAAGAAAGTGGAGAAACAAGATCGATAGGTCAATTTGTAAAGCTCATATATTTGATAAGGCTTTGCATGGGAATAAAA
Organism: Torreya grandis; assembly: GCA_037957365.1. NCBI lineage: Eukaryota > Viridiplantae > Streptophyta > Pinopsida > Cupressales > Taxaceae > Torreya > Torreya grandis. The sequence goes on along the minus strand of JARHVA010000228.1, from coordinate 2,257,534 downwards.
TAGGTTATGGGAGGTTATAGAGGGTCCTCAAAAATAAATTTTTTTCATTATTTATAAACTTTAATGTGCCATCTATATGAATAATTGTTAAGAACAAAAAACAGTCTAAAATCCTAGTAAAACCCTTGGAGGAACTTGATGGAGAAAATAAGCATGGAGAGCCATTAAAATGGTATAGATTAGCAATTAAAACTAATTTATCATGGATAAGACTAAATTAGGTTCCCACCCATTCAGATAATATGTATGGAACTGTATGGATAGCATGAAAAATAGTGTTTTTCTCACCATTTTCTATCTTTTTTAGGTTTTAAGAGGTTTAAGAAGATGAAATAAATTTTTGAGGGAGGATAAACACATATTATAACTCCCTATGTTCATTTTATCCTATTAAAAAACTTCTAAGTGTCCTAAATAGAGTTTTCCTTTCAACCAGTCAAGATTGGCATAGTGAGCACAAGAATGAAAAGTGTGAAAAACTCAAATGGATGTCTTTTTAAGCTGAATGTAAGAAATATAAGGCCATAGATAATATTTAAAAGTTTCATTCACTCCCTCCCATGGAATTTGAATACTTTTTTGAGGCCAAGTGTGAGGGGTGACTAAAATAAGGAGTTTTAGGACTACAGACAATGATCGCTTCATTCTAAGAGTTTCCAAAAGAGTAAGAATATAAAAAATGCATGGAATTTCATGATTGAAGACCTACCCTATTATCAAAATCATAATACATATCCCTAGTTAGTGGTTGGATGTTCAAATAGGTGCAAATAATAAAGATAGTATTTTGTGCCAAAAATAGGGAGTTTTATGCCACTTTTCACAATTTTCATGGCTTGTATGGACAATTGTACTTATTTATGTTTCATGGATCATTTAATATCTCTTATGCATGAATTTTTTACTTATTTATCTAAGTTTACACATGTCCAAGTGACCTTTACACTTCCTTTTCTTTGCATCTCTCTCAAAAGCTATAAATATATACTCTTTTGCTTCTTTTCGGTAGCCTTCATTGGTTGATGGTAAAACCCTAGCCAATTTTATACTTGAATTAATATTGAATAAATAAACAAGTGTTTTTTCCTACTTACATGCTGTGTAATTGAGTGTGAGTGCAATATTTTTGGTCTTGCCTAGTAGAAGATCTTCTTTTCTAGCATGTTATCCTTAATTATCTACCAAGTGTGCGAAAAGGGTATTGTTGTAGGTCTATATTAGTATTATTTTATAAGTTTATAGGTGTCTTAGAATTTGTTTATGATTTTATTCCCTCATGGGATCATACATTACTCTCCTAAGTATCAAATACCTTCTTGAATCTAACATATAAAACATTGAAGTGAAAATGCATTTTGAGTTGTGAGTTTTATGTGAGAGAGACCTTGTTTGTCTTTAATTAGTAAATATTCAGTCAAATAAGAGGAGATTAAACATTGGTGCATCACCTTTTTGGTTTTATTAACCCTTTTCATCCCTAAGTTGATAGGTAAGGAAGTTCTTCAAAGAATGCATCAATGGAACTAGCTCTTCTAGAGATTCATCTCTCAACATTGTCACCCACAAAAAGAGGGATGTTTACATTGTGCCACTTGGATGAGGAGAGCTAGACATCTCCTTAGGGGTGAAAATCTAAGTGTCAACAATTTTTGGCATATCTGATGGAACTCTAAGTCTTAGAATATTGTCTAATATTGGTGATGGTCTTGGTATATTTGTAACTACAAGAGCATCTATATTCAGTACCTATCGACTCCACTAAAGTTTTCAACTCTTTAGTTGATGATTAGTCCCAAATTTTCATCCCAAATGTGACACACTATATCTTTTGATAAAGGTTTACCTTTTGATTTTGTGAAATTTCCCTTATATTCTGCTAAAAGGTTTAGGTTTTTGAACACACAAATTTCACATTCTAAAATACCTAGAAATAAACCTTTTGTAACATTCACCATATCATCTCCTTTGAATCTTGCCCAATATGACCAAATTCTAGGAGTAACCCTTAAGAGTGTTCCACATTTTAGTGGAGAGGGTCCTATTACTTCCATTAAACACATTAGAAACATAAAAACTTTTGAAATATACATAATATCATTCAAGAAAATGTGGCTATTAGGTTGTTTGCATTGTCTTTCAAAGGAAAGTCCTTGGATTGGTATGGGACTCTACCTAAAAATTCTATTGCTTTATGGGATGAACTAGGAGATCTATTGACTAATAGGTTTGGAGAGAAGAGTGATCATATATCTCTATTTGAGCAATTAACCACTATCAAGAGGGAACCATAAGATTTTATGCAAGATTTAAACACTAAATTTCAAAAAATGTGGGATAGGATGCCAGATCTTGTGAGGCCTACTCCAAACTATGCATTCTTATACTATCTAAAAGCATTAAATAGGGGTGTAGCCATGATGATCCAATCCATGGGTGGGAATACACTCCCTAATACCTATGAAATATTTATCAATGCTGATAATTATCTTTTTCAAGAAAGGAATATTGCTCCTAAAACTCTAATGCCATTATTCCCTGATTTGTAGCCTACTAGTCAAGTTACATTACCTACTTTGGCTCCTTTGCCTAGTCATGAGAAATATACCATTGTCCCTTAAAATGAGATCCATTAAGTAAAAATATTGTTACAAAGTGTCACTAATGAGTTGGTTTCCCTAAAAAGGCAAAAATCCCAAGGTTATAGGCCATACAAACCCTACAATCAGTTTGGGTAAACCAGTAGACCTCCTTTCCAAGGTAATGCTCAAGGACAAGGTCAAATCACCCATGCTAGACCTTATCAAAGCTAAAATACTAATTCTCCCTCATACTCTAAATATCTTATTCCCACTCAAAATAACTTGGTTCAAGAACATCCATACTATCCATATTTTGAGAAAAATCAATAATGAGTTACTTATACAAATGAAATGCACAACCAAACCATGGCAATGCAAGGCAATCAATCTTTCCAAGTTTCAAGTTTTGAGGGACCAATGTAAAGTGGGGTGGAGAATTTTTAACCACCATCTGATTATACCCTCATAAATCATTTGAAGGGGGAGTTTTGTGCTATCAATCACTTGGGGAATCTAAGTAATATGAATACTAGTGTTGCCTCTAACACTAAGTCCAAGAAAAGGGTTGTTGAAGAGCAACAAGGAGTAGCTCAAGGACCTGTTTTGGTCCCCACTTCATATCTAATGGTAAGTGAGTCAAATTCATATCCTAGAGTTCAATAAAGTCAAAAAATTTAGAATGTGAATATAGCTCCTATTCACCTACCTTCATAAGCTACACCACAAGGAACTAGTGCTCCTAAGGAGCCCCCAAAGGTGAACAATTCTTCCATTAATATTGTAAACTAGTCAAATAAACTACACATGAACATATAATTTTGGGATTATTTGGCAATACCAAGGTAGAAATATATTCTCCAAAAATAATTTCAAGGATTGAGAAAGCAAGTTGGCTCATCTAGGAATGAAACTATTGTCCTAGTTAATGGAACTCAACCTATAGATGGTCAAGTGAAAAAGAATGAAAAAAATACTAATTTTTACCTATCTATAATCATTGGTGATTTCTTGGTTCATAAATTCATCATAGATAGTGGGGCTAGTACTTCAATTATACCCAAGTGTATAGCAGATAAACTAGGCCTCAAATATGAGCCAATGACTAAAGGAGTCTTACAATTGGATGGATCACCAGCCAAGACTTTGGGAGTGGTTAAAGATTTGAATTTGATCCTACATGCTTTTCCTACCTTTTATATTCCTCATGATGTGTTTGTGATAGATTTACTTCCATACTTTTCCCTTTGCTTGTCAAGAGATTTTATAGGTAAAATAGGTGGATACTTGGCAGCTAATTAGTCCTACATGGTGTTTAGGATAAAGTATGGTACTAAGGTGAAGATTGAATCAGAACCTATTCATCATAGTCACTTGGATATTTACACACCTAAAGTGGCAAATGTCAACTATGCCATCATTGATGAAGAGGAACTCCACATTGACCAATCTCCAACATCTTCCCTTGAATGAGTTTCTGATTTATAATTAGATGAATGGGGAGATGAACGTTATGAACATGATCCTTAAAAATTCATGGATTAATCTTATCTTGGGGTGTATTGTATGAATGAGGAGGACTCCTTCATTCCAAATTTAATGAAACCAAGTGAAGATATAGATGGTTTATGATAGCTTTTTTTTATGGGTTAAGGAACAAGATTGGGGTAGGTGGTGGAGCAATGTTAGTTTACCCTTCTAAATAAAGTTATTATTCAACTTTAATATTTAAATTCTCATGTATTTTGAATGTGGTAGAATATGAGGCCCTCATTCATGGCCTTGAATGGGCTAGGAGAAGAGGTGTCAAGGAATTGAAAGTGTTTGGTGATAGTGAGTTAGTTGTGAATCAAGTGAGAGGATAAAATTTGACCAAAAACTCTTTGCTTAAGTCCTATAAGCATATAGTGTGGGAAATTGTCGAACGTTTCCAAGATTTCAACATCACATCTATTCCTAGAGAGGAAAAAAGCATGTTGATAGGTTGGAAACAATTAGAGCTCAATTTGATGTTCCAAAAGGGATAAAAGAGGATAGGAACTAGCCACATCTCAAAGTGATTGTAAGGCCATCCATACTAGATAATGTCACTAATTGTCAAGTATTTGATAGTGATCAACAAATATAACTTTTTCTACAAGAAGAGGTTGATTTTTTTTCCAAGAATCAATCCAAACTACAATATTAATATGGAGGGCAGATTGTCCAGTTGAAATCCAACAAGCTTCCTAAAGGCCAAGTTACTCTTGAAAGCATATTCAATGAGGATGACAAGAAAAAGAAAGAGAAGGTAAGCATGTATAACAAGAAAGATAAATATTATAAGGTACAAATCTTTAAAGATACGTTAATTTCACTTGGAAAAGTATTTACTAGTCAAGAAAAGCATGCTTTCATTGAGTTATGCAAGGAATTTCCTAATGTCTTTGCATGGGAGTATAGTGATTTGAAGGGTTTTGATCCAAGAATACCTCAACACACCATAGATATAGATGAGAGTTCCAAAACTATTAATTAAAAACAAAGTCCAATAAATCATAAGATTGAACCCCTCATAAAGAAAGAGCTCACTAAGTTGATTGAGTCCAGAATCATCTTTCCTATCAAGCATTCATCTTGGTTGGCCAACTTAGTCCCTGTTAAAAAGAATAATGAGGAGATCAGATTGTTTGTTTATTTTAGGGAATTGAATATATTTTCTTTGAGATATCATTATCTCCTTCCTCTATGGAACAAATTCTACAAGTTATGGTAGGTAGTGAGAGGTTTTCTCTCCTTGATGGGTATTTCAGATACAATCAAATTTTAGTGAAGGATATTGACCAATATAAAATAGCCTTCACTAATAAATGGGATACATTTTCTTATATAAAAATTCCTTTTGGATTGTCTAAGGCTAGAGCTATATTTCAATGTGTGATGGATAGGGATTTTCAAGGACTAATCAATGATATTGTGTTGGTGTATCTTGATGATGTAACAATTTTTTCCAAGGATGTAAAGGATCACTTGAATCACCTAAGGAATATTTTTTAAAGGTGTAGAGAGTTTTGGATATCTATAAATAAATTTGTGTTTTTTTTTCATGAAGGCAAACTCTTAAGACACATTGTCTCCAAGAAGGGCTTATCCATAGATCATGAAAGGGTGAGTGCCATCTTGGAATTGTCTTTGCCCAAACATAAAAAAGGTTTGAAAAGTTTCTTTGGAAAAATAAATTTCATAAGGATATTCATCCCTAATTTTTATAATATTTTCAAGCCTCTAACCTCTATGTTGAGAAAGGATGAAACATTCACTTGGACTATAAGAAGGAAGGAAATTTTTGAAGAGATCAAACAAGCCATTAATTAAGCTCCTACTCTTGCAAGTCCCAATTTCTCTAAGGATTTAAATTTTTATACATTTGTAAATGAAGAGGTAATCTCTACCATTATTACTCAATAAAATGATGAAAATTTAAAGCAGCCTATTACCTTCTTTAGTTAAGGTTTAGAAGGCTATGAGGTAAAATACACCTATGTTGAGAAGCAAGTACTTCCAGTTATTAGGATACTAAATAAGTTTAGGCATATGTTATCTAATAATAATATTTATATATTTTTACCTCATATTAGTGTAAAATAATTTCTCTTGAATAGGGATTTGAATGAGAAGATGGCAGGTTGGATCACAAAAGTGATGGAATATGATGTGGAAATCAAGACAATCGAGCTAGTGAAAGGAAAGGGGTTATGTGAGCATCTTACTTCAGGATTGGAGGAGAAAAATGAGGTTTATTTGGTACTTAATTATGAACCTATTTCATCTAATTCTTCATCCATGAGGATTTGGACACAAGATATGATTCATTTTCTTCAAACCAGTGAGTGTCCACAAGGTCTTGATAGAGCTAGAAGAAGGTACTTTAGATTACAATCCATTCCTTATGTACTTGTTGATGGAGTGTTATTTATGAAGGAATTTTTAGGTGTCTTATTGAAGTGTATTTATTTATATTATATTGACAAATTACTACTTGAGTTTCATGATAGACTAGCTAGTGGTCACTTTACTCCAAGAACCACAGTGGCTAAGTTTATGAGGGATGGATACTTTTGGCCTAGCTTGTTCAAGGACACCCATGATTGGGTAATAAAATTTCATAAATGTGATATTTTTGATGGAAAATAAAATATTTTTTCCTTTCCCCTTCATCCAATCCAATTTGAGCAACCCTTCATGCAATGGGGTTTGGATTTCATAGGCCTAATCAATCCACCTTCTAGTGCTGGTCACAAGTGGGTGTTGATTGCTATAGATTACTTTACAATATGGGTGGAGGATGTAGCTATTAAGGAGGAAAATTAAAAATAATTTATAGACTTATATGAATTTATAGTAACAAGGTTTGGAGCTCCTTCAATAATAATTTTAGATAATGCATTGGCTTTTCTTGGAATAAGGACAAGTGAATGGGCTTTGAAGCATGGCATATATCTTAGCACCTCATCCAATATTATCCAAAAGGGAATGGACTAGTTGAGTCCATAATAAATAATCTAATTAGGATCATAAAGAGGAATATGGAAGAGAACTAAAGGACTTGGTATTCCAAGTTGAAGACAACCCTTTGGGCTGATAGGATTACCCTAAAGAGAGCAATTGGAAACTCACCATACACACATGTTTATGGGAGAGAAGATAGAATACATATTTAATTTGAGTTACCATCCTTGGACTTCAAATATTAGCTTAAATTTATGGATAATGAAATCATGAAAGTCAGGTTATGTGAGTTGATGGAGCTTGAGGAGACAAGAGATCAAGCTATGTTAACTATGAGAGCTCACCAAGCAAAAACCAAAAGATACTTTGACAAGAAATCCATGCCAATAATTTTTGATGGAGACATTTTCCTAAAGTGGGATGAATATAGATCTAATCCTAAAAGACACACAAATTTTGATGCTTTTTGGAGTGGCCCATATCTAATCACACAATGCAAGAAACACAATGCTTTCCAACTCTCAAGGTTGGATGGAGAGGAGATTCATATCCTAGTCAATGGGATATATCTCAAACATTGTTACTAAGATTTTCCTCTCCCCTTATACATAATTTCTTGCTTTCCTTGTGTTCCCTAAGTGCCTATGCATATGTGTCAGTTTTGTCTTTTATCTTGCCTTGTTTTGTGTCTTTCTTTGTTGGTGTGGTGTGTTTGTTTTATGTTTATTTTTTCAAAGTCCTTGATATTTTATCGAAGAATATATTGACTCCATTGGCTCTTATTAGGATAAGGTTACTGACCCTTAGTATAATAGGCATACTACCCCTATGAGGCACTATTTTATTGACCAAATTTGACTTTTTAGTCAAATATGGGCAACCCTAGGCAAAAATTTTGATTTTAAACATTTTAAGGGGTCCTAATATGTTTTCATAGGAAGTATACTTGTTCCATGATGGCATTTAAGGTCATATTATCTTTAGTCTTAGTTATTTTTGTCAAATTATCCATTTGGAGTTATTTTATGCACTTGTAGGACTCATTAAGGCAAATGGCATGTTTTCTAAGGTTACTAGGTGTCCCAAATTCATTGAAAATGTTAAAGAACTCATTTTTAGTTTAAGATATGTTAGTTATATCAGAAAGTTGTAGGTTCTCTAACTAAAACTTTAGAAATCAGTTGAAAAAAGAATAAAATGGCACTTGTATAGATTTTTAGGAAGTGTGCCATGTGGGGATGATCATGGAGGGTCTCCTCATCCTTATAATACTCACCTCCATTCTGTTTTTGATCTGAAATAGTCATTTGGATGCCAAAACCATTTTGCACATATCTTGTTCCTCTTGGTAGACTGGAGTGACCCTCAGGTTTTTACTCAGTATGGGAAGCACAGGTAGTCTCAAACAATTTTTTTTGGAGATTATATTACAATAGGAGAACTTAATTTTAATTTATTGAGTTTGAATATTGGTCAAATATTCTATATGAACCATTACTAACAAGTTGACTATGCAGATTTGATAGTTGTTTGGTGAACCCTAATGGTTTTGTTCCATTTCTACCAAATCCATACAAACCAGCTAGTGGTGTTAGCTCTAAATGATTTTGGATTCCTTCTCATATGTTCTCCATTCTTTGTTATGTGATTCATGATTTTTGGATGAGAAAAATTGGTCTATCATGTAAGGAGGTACAACTAGTTGTAGTTTTAGCTAAAATATCTCTTACTTTTTGAGTTTTTTTTTCTTGTAGAGATTTCATAAAAATAGGAAAGAGTGTCCCATAAGTCCTTTATTAAAATAGCTACTTCCTTCCATGTTTATATTTCACAATGTCATTCCTTAGGTAGCTTACAATATTGTTTTTCTTCATTTACCAAATTCATCCTTAGTCTTAGTTGAATTCCATGTATAAGCTTGTTCACCCTGTATATGAAGTGGTAATGGATGAATTTTGGCTTCTCACAACTTTTTATTTTGAGTGAGGTTCCCTTTTCATGTTAAATGAGTCATATATTTGACCATGTGCTCATGTCCCAGGCTATCTCAGTCATGAAATGCCCTTGTTTATTGAATTACATGTACATATAGGTGATTTTCAAGTTATAACAGGTGTTTTGAAGCTAGCACCAAGTTTCAAAAGATGGATACCACATGATTGAATATTTATTATGTAATTTGGGTGGTTTTGAGCTAGTTCACCACCATGTTTACCATAATTCTATGCTCTACCCACATATTCTACCCAGAATATACACTTATAGGCTCCTTGATGATGTCATCCTAAGGTGAATGACATGTTAATGAGGTCAATAATTTGAGGGATGAAAATATAATTTGAATATTCTAAGGATTTTTAGTCCATTTTTGTTATCTATTTCACACCTTCCTAAGCAACTACCTGCTTAGTCATATGCTCACCTATAAGAGGGCTTAAATAGGGAGCTAAGATGTTCAATAGAGTACCAAAGCATGTAATGAGACCCTATTTAGATCCCTTGAATATTTAAAAGACCATGAAAAACTTTTATGAGGTGATATAATGACAAAAAAGTTATGAGAAGTATTCCTAAAGTGATAACTAAGTATTTTGGTCTCTTGTCCCTAAAAAGTATAAACAAAGATCCAAGAGATTTTTTAAGATGGCATATTAGATGGTTGAGGTAAATATTAGATAAAATAAGTTGATAATACTTGTATCCTTTATTACTATGACAATAATGGACTTAGGATAATTTGTGGGGAGTGGTTGTTTCAAGTCCTAAAAGTGCCTAAAAATACATGAATTCAGGCAATAATGTCTATAGGCCAACAGCCTAGATGGACCACTCAACCAAAGTTACAAACCTACTATACCATCATGGTAAGGTTATTAAAAACGGATTGAGATATTTTTTTGATGAAATATATCATAAATAAGAATAAATGAGTGTTATTTTTGCCTTCTATACACTTTCCATTCTGTACATTATAGGAATAAGGACCTACAGTGGTCAGATAAGAGGTGTCTCAGTCCAAACACCAAGAACAAAATCAATAAGGAGTCCAAGAGAATATGTGGTTAGTAAAACATATGAAAGTTTGATAAATAGTTCTTATGACTCCAAAGGAGTTTTTTAACATCATAATCAAATGACAAATCCCTTGTATACCCCTATAGGTGGGGTTGTAGGCATATTACTCAAGCTAAAAAGTGTTTTGGAAGGCTCCTAAGGAAGTGGTGTTGTTTATATAGGTATAGTGTGACTTTTATATGAACTTAATGGAACTTATAACATCATAAAAAATTTCCAATGATCCCTAATGTATCTATAATAGAAGTCAATAGGGTATGTAAACAATGATCTCACTGGAGGTCTATTTGGTGTTTCAAGACCTTCAAGGCTGAGACACTAGTATGAATATGCAATTAGGTTATTTATATGATTAATAAAGAGATTAAAAACATCATTATCAAGCCTTATATATAAAATTCACCTATAGGAATAAGGTCTCAGTCCACCTACAAGCCTTAGGACAAAACTCTAGTTAGATGGGTAAGATGATGTAGATAGTAGGTTGGCCTTGAGTTTTAATGGATTTTCATGACAAGTAAATATGTCTAAAAGTATGAGAATTTTTTTTTAATCAAAATATTTAAAATAGGACCTTTGTACACCATGGATAAAGCCAAATAACCTACAGGCAAGGGGTTTTAGTTAACCTACAAGCAAGAGCCCAGTTTGGGATAAAGTGCATTGATATAGTACATGGGAGCTCAACCTTAGTGAAATAATGGATGGCCACCTTAATTATAATTTTAGTAGTGTCATAAAACCCTTTAAAGGGAAATAAAATTATACAAAGGGTCTTAAGATCCTTGTATGCACCTATAGTAGGGTCTAGACAAACAAGGGCTAAAATGGAACATGGGATGGCTAGGGGTGAAAAGGAAGTTGAAATGCACAAGAAATAATTCATGATGATCCAAGTGAATTATTTATACACTTAAAGACTCATAAACCATTTTTAACCACTTTTATTTACTTGGACAAACCCATCAGTTTATATAGGTGACTAGGAAACACCCTTGCCAAATGAACAAACATGAAGAATTATGTAGGAAAAGGGTTTTAAATGGATTTAAAAGATAAATAATAATTAATTAGGCATTAAAAACATTTTTATACATCCTATTAGTGTAACATTGGTTTGGAGAGGTCATCCACAAGTGGATTTGGATAAAAATTCAAGAAAATAGGGCTTTTTACCCCTTTTTTAGATAATTTGAGTTGGTTAGGTACCTAAATCAAGTATTATGACCTTGAAATTTGGTTAAAATCCTCATTAAGACTTTAAAAAATTCCAAATACTTTCATGTTTCCATGGTGATGAGGGATATATCTCTTTGTTTTGTCTCAGAGATCAGCCACTCATGAAAATCATAACTTTGCAAAAGCAAGTAAAGTGTACCAAAATGAATAAATTACTTAATATGAGGCCTTGGGATCTTCAAAATACATTATGGGATGTGTATTTAATATGTATATATTCTCAAAAACAATCAATCAAGCTATAACCCTTTAGGATGAACTAATTATCCATGCATACATTCCAATCAGGCAGGTTTCCACTAGGCCTTATTGGTAAAAGAGATAAAATGAGTGTTTGATGGATTGTGTGATAACTTTTTTAGTATTAATGAGGTGTAAAAATACATAAAAAATGATCCTAAGCATGTTGGATCAGTCCAAATGGTCCAAATTAGTAGGGGGTATGCTAAGCCTATTAGGCCTTGAGGAGACTTAAAGCCAATTATCGATCTACCTTCTTTTATAGTCCTTGATAAGATTTATATATGGTTTGGTCATGTTTTTGGAGTGAATTAATACATTTATGAGCTTTTTTTTCCCAAGAAGCTTGCAGGAATATATTTTTTAGCTTGGAGATATCTCAAGCATGTAAGAAAGTGGAGAAACAAGATTGATAGGTCAATTTGTAAAGCTTATATATTTTCTAAGGCTATAAATGGGAAAAAAACTGGTTATGAGAGGTTATATATGGTCATAAAAAATAAATTTGTGTCATTATTTATAAAATTTAATGTGCCATCTGTATGAAAAATTATTAAGAATAGAAAATAGTCTAAAACCCTTAGAGGAACCTGATAGAGAAAAAAATCATGGAGAGACATTAAAATGGAATAGTTTGGAAATGAAACATATTTTATCATGGATAAGACTCATTTATTATCCCACACATGTGGATAATATGTATGAAACTATACTGACATCATGTAAAATAGTGTTTTTCTCACCATTTTATATGTTTTACAGGTTCTAAGAGGTTTGATAAGATTAAATAAATTTTTAAGGGAGGATAAAGACATATTATAACTCAATATGTTCATTTTATCCTATTAAAAAACTTATAAGTGTCCTAAATAGAGCTATCTTTTTAGCCAGTCAAAACTAGCATAATGAGCACAAGAGTGAAAAGTGTGGAAAACTCAAATGGATGTCTTTTTAAGGTGAATCTAAGAAATATAAGTCCATGAATAAGATTTAAAAGTGTAATATACTCCCTCACACATATTTTCATGGGAAACTAAATACTTTTTTGAGGCCAAGTGTGAGGGGTGACTGAAACAAGGAGTTTTAGGACTGTAGATAATGATTGCTTCATTCTAGGAGTTTTCAAAAGAGTAAGAATGAAAAAAATGAATGTATTTTCATGAATAAATACCTATACTATTATATAAATCATCATACCTTTCCATATTTATTGGTGGGACGTTCAAATAGGTGAAAATAGTGAAGACAATTTTCTATGCCAAAATAGGCAATTTTATGCCACTTTTCACAATTTTCATGGCTTGTATGGACAATTGGACTTCTTGATGTTACATGGATCATTTAATATCTATTACCCATTAATTTTTAACTTATTTATCCAATTTTACACATGTCTAAGTGACCTTTGGACTTCTTTTGCTTTGCCTCTCTCTCAAAATCTATAAATATGGACTCTTTTGCTTCTTTCTGGTAGCCTCCATTGGTTTATGGTGAAACCCTAGCCAATTTTTTACTTTAATTACTCTTGAAGAAATAAATTTTTTTTTCATACTTAATTTTTTTGAAATTTAGTGTTAGTAAAATCTTGTTGGTCTTGTCTAGTAGAAGATCTTCTTTTCTAGCATGTTATCCTTGATTGTCTACTAGGTGTGTAGAAAGGGTATTATTTCAGGTCTTTATTAGTATTATTTTTTTAGTGTATAGGTTTTTTATAATTTTTTTATGTTTTTATTCCCTCATGTTATCATCCATTACTCTCCTAAGTATCAAATACCTTCTTGAATCTAACATATGAAACATTGATGTGACAATGCATTTTGAGTTGTGAGTCTTGTGTGAGAGAGACCTTGTTTGTCTTTAAGTAGTAAATATTCAGTAAAATAGGAGGAGATTAAACATTGGTGCATCACCTTTTTGGTTTTCTTATTTTTTTTAAACCCTTTTCATCCATAATTTGATAGGTAAGGAAGTGCTTCAAATAATGCATCAAGGGAACTAACCCTTCTAGAGATTCATCTCTCAACATTGTCACCCATAGCAAGAGGGATGTTTCCATTATGCCACTTGGATGAGGAGAGCTAGGCATATCCTCATGGGTGAAAATACAAGTTTCAACAATTACCTTATTTTATTCCTTTGAAAACTAGAAGAATATCCATGCATGATTATTTTAATATGACCCATGAGAAATTATTCAATTACATCAAACCAAACTAATTTTAACATCCATCAAATTAGCACCATTTTTGAATTTCATTTGGTGTTTTTTAAGACTCTTTTTACACATGCTCCCCTTTGCCATGCATAGCCTAAAAATGTTGTACCCACTCTTCATATGCATCTTTATCAACTGGTAAAGCATTCGATAATTATTATAATGTCCTACATAGTTGGCCAACAATTTTTAGTGTTGATTCAAAATGATATCTCTTTAATTTAAATTTCCATAAAACATCTCAAATCAACCTTGGATGAGCTATAGTTAATGTTAAATTTCATCATCGATGTAAAAATGGTACTCCCTCAAAATATTTATACTATATTTTATGCTTTAGGTTCATTTATTAATGCAATATGAAAAAAAATGGTAACTTAGATTTAGTTATAGTATTCATATTAAACCTCATTTTTTGGTTTTATTATGTAGTTTTCTATAATTTCCATGAGTAAACCAATGGCTCCAAGGCGTAAGTTGTCCCTATATATTATAAATTTCTCATCTTACCACAAAGTTATGTGTGTGTATTTCATATTGGTAAATAATATTATTATTTAATTCAACCATGAAATTAGATAAATATACTCAAGAGTTTTATCTAACTCACATCTTGATGACTTTTTCCATATTTTAATGTATATTATTTACTTTCCAAATTCATGTGAAATTTTCTCATGTATGTAATTGGTCAAATGTAGCAAACTACCAAAAGTGTTACATATTCCATCTAAACATTCTTTGGAAAAAAAAAACTACCCCTCTGGTCTTTGACATAAAATACTTGGGATTAATTCCCTTGGCATTTTAGGTGGATAATCCACCATACATTCTTGTTTAATATGTCCCATACATGTTTAGTATAGTCCCATACATGTTAAGAATGACATTGAGTTATATATTTTTTTAGTTTTCTTTTCATAGTTTCCAATATATTCTCATCTTTTTCAATCAAATACCTTAGTTTTTATTGGATTATCCTTGGAGGCATGGATCCACGAGCTACATTATTTATTAATGTGATGGAGATTGTAATTCAATAATAGAAGGGGAAGAATATTAGTTATCATTAGCCACTACCTCTTCATTTGGAAATATTTAAATTAGTGTCATTATGTGATTTTTGTTTTTTTTCTCATATGATTTTTCAGTATCATCATGTGAAATGCATGGCTTATCATTTTCACAATTTATATAATGGATTGGTGTTTCATGTCTTATTTCATCACAATTTATTCCATTATCATCGTGTGAAATTAGTGAATAGTTATTCTCAAAAATTTAAATATGGATAGATATGTCATTATTTTATGTTTCATCATTAAAAAAAAGATTCATTAACTCTTATCCCACTTGAACTTGTTTCTAAATTAAATTCTATGGAATTAGGCATGTTATTTTGTATTGAAAAAGTACTTGGTGTGGAAGAAGTAATTTCAACTTGTGTATAATCTCTCATTTTTTCTCTCCTATTTACTTTTTTTGTTTATTTATTTATCTCTATGGACTTCAATTTATTTAGGTGTTTCTTCAATATTTTTTTTTTCAAATTAATAATCTTTTTCTGCTTTCATAAACCTATCTATATTAGGGAGAAATTAGTTTTAAAATATATAATTGATATAATATTAAATGATATTTTTTAATTATTATTTACTTTTTTAATTTAATACATCATTATAGTTGATGGATATACCATTAAAAATATTTCTATAAATTTTTATAGTTAATCATATTTTGATAAAAAAATATAGCTCAAAAATCTACACATTGTGGAACGTGCTATAGAAAAAAATATTTTTTCAATATTAAAGTCAAAAAGTTGTCTGTAAACTTATTTTTACATTTTTTCACTTTGTTGAATTATAAAATTAATTTTAAAAATCATTAATTCAAAGCTAAATAAATAAATTTTCTCAATAATATACATCATTTTATCTATCCCTATATGCAATTTCATATAAAAATACATTTTGTTTACTTCAAAAAAGTGTGTTTATACATATGCATGTCTTATTTTTCATTAAAAAAATATTGTTTTATTCTTATCATTTCATTATGTAAAACTTTCTCTTTTGGGTATTAAAAAAAATCTATATTTAGACATAATATTAAAAATTCCATCATTTATCTTCTTGCATTATCAAATAATTATTTGTGTCTCTAAAAGTGCCTCCAAGTTGAGGTATTGTTTTTTATAGAAAAAAAAAGTGTCTACTGAAGACCCCCACTTTTTACTCTTAATATTCTACACTTACCTCTACATCACATAAAATTTTAATAAAAAATAAGCTAAAGAACTAATTTTGTTCATACCTAACAATTATTGTATTCCATGATTCACTCAAATATTTTGAAGGCATTCTTGATGTAATTATGAGTTGCATGTCCTTCAATCATTGCATTCCATATTTCCACCTAAGGATTAAAAAAATTATAAAAAAATCATCATATCTTGCAAACATTTGTTTAAGCTTCCATAAAAAAATTATGATGATAGAGGGGAATGGACCCATGTACTCAATCATGGTGATCCATACCCACCCAAATCGTCAACTAACCTCCATATCAATAATAACATAATAAGTAAAATATAAAGGTGCCAAGATAAAACCTCATAAGGATCAATATAAAGAAATAAAAATCCTCAAAAATCATGAAATAAATCAACATATATCTCTAAAATGTAAATATACTTTACAAGAAATTGTCAATCAATAATAACCCTAACATAGTAAATGATCGTAGATGTCATCTCCAAATTTAGCGATGAATATCATGTTTCAAATTTACTTTAAATATCTGAGGGAAATATTATTATTAGAGTGCATGCCAGATACCCTATTTGCATACATTTACAAAAGATTTCACTTTACATTTATTGATTTATGTAATGTTTACAAGATATGCAAAGCATGGCTATAACAAAGATTACCTTAAAATATAAAATATTAATAGGTCACTACATTAAATGTAATTATTATAGAATATGCAAAAAATGGCTATATCAAGGATGTCCTACAACACATAAAACATAACCAAAAATAATAATTTTTTGCACACCCAAAAATTATTTTAGTCCATGATTCAATCAAAGAGTTTGAGAAAATTTAGGGAATATTACAAACATGTGCTTAAGCCTCCAAGAAAAGTCTACTAAGATGGAATGGAGTGGACCTGTGTACCTATCCATGGTGGGCCATACCCATCCCAATCATTGGATAACCTCTATATTAATAATACCATATCAAATAAAATATATTTTTTATAACACAAGAGTCGTAGATATTTATATCATAAATAAAGGGCTTCAATATTTAAACTATTAATGTGTTTGGCACTATCCTCATAATAATGTCGTAATGGTATATATTGTTGGTGGTTATCCTACTAGGACTATTCCCTTATATCTTCAACCTATAAAATAACAAAAAACATTTAAAATTTAAAAGGACTTAAAAATAAGTTTAAATAATTATCATACATGAATAATTAAAAATAAACTAAAATTAAACCTTTAAAATAAGTGTTTTTATCATCACAAGATAACTACTTAAAAATAAACATCAACATCTATCAATATACATATACAAGTCTAATATTATTCTATATATGTAATCAACATCCAATACTATCAAGTAATCATTACATTCATGTCCATTATCTATCCAACCCTTTTTGTGCATATCTACTAATTATTAAACAAATGATTCACTTTACTAAGATTAACAACACACATGGATGGTATTATGTTATTTTAGCATCAATGTTCCAATTGAAACATATGAATCCACCCTACTAACATTGATTGATGTTAGGGATATATAATTAAAGCTTCAAGTGGTACATGAAAACACACTCATAAAAATAACATCATTTTTTAATCACATAAAATATAAATCATGTTAAAAAATTATTCAACTCCTTGAAATTGTTGTACAAGGAGAAGAATGATATTTTAAATTTGATTTATAATTTACATGCTTAAATTTTAGTCCATTCAGTGCAATTTTATGTGTTTTTAGAGGGTTGAATTATGGATCCCTAACCTCCATCAACCTTAATAGGGAATATTCTTAAGTTTTAAGTTTTGTTGTTGGGACAATTGAATCTAGATTAACATGATACCATTTAAGTATGGTCATCTCATGATTTTCTAAACTATCATACTATTTAAGCTAGTCATAGACTATAATAATTATATGAAATGTAAAAAACAAATATTTTTATTTTTATTTTTCTTAAGGTTTTATGTGATATAGACCATCCTTTCTACATGCATGTTTTTTATATCTTATAGTCAATATACATTTGTTTAGATTATTTTTCATAAAGATTCATTACTTTGAATTTCTCATAGCATCCTTGTAACAAATCCTCTAATGCAATGTTGTTTGAAAAAATATATCATTCATATGTCATTGTATTTATAGAAAAATATACTAAATGTTCTAACATATCATTCCAATCTTCTAAAATCCTCTCCTAATCAAAAAATACAAGTACATGTATTAATAGTGAAAAGATTATGTCAATATATCCTGATAAAATAATTTATTCAACCTAAATGCAATATTAGTTTTAAAATGTGGTAGCATAAAAAGGAATGTGAGTTTTTCGAAAAAACTAATTTTAAATTATTAAATGATATCCTAAAGTAGTAACTAGAAAATGTCCTTAATTTTATACCCAACATGAAGACATGATAGCAATATCTACTAAAGTCTTATAATTAGGTTAAGGCTTTTGATCACTCATTCCAAGAATAGTGGATCTAGTAATTCTTCACCCTAATCACTATGGAAAAGGAAATACCAACATCAAACCCTAATCACTATAGAATGATGGAGGCATCTAGTTTAATGAAGGTGATAGACACAAGGGTTCCTCCTAAGACTTCATCGGCTGTAGGATGGACCCTATCAAGGGATTATTTAGTAGTGGTGATGAATAGTTTGGAATAAATTATTGAAGGCTATGAAATATCTACTCCACGAGTGACTCAGACCTAGCCTTTTGATGGAATTTTTGTTGCATCAATATTCACTTTGGAAACCCTGCACTAGTATTTTGATGAAATCCTTTCTTATCATGATCTGGTGGTGGCAAAGTTTGATATGGTAGTAGCTTCTATAGTGGTTGGATCTAGGTTGAAAGTAATAAGGAAGGATGGGATTGATGACCCTACAGTCATGAATGTTTTGAAATCTACTCCTATAGATCTAGATATGGTTGTGGTGATTGTTTCTCTTATGGGTGATGTAATAGACAAGAATCTTATCTTAACAATGATTAGTGGATCCAAAATAGGGGAGGCCCTACTCAAAAAATGAATGTGCCCCTCCTTTACTGATGTTGTTTCTAGGAATAGGAATATGTTATAGTAACCTTTAGTCCCTGCCAAAGCTTTTCCCATTCTTGTTTTTATTGAATAAGATATTGTTGACGCTGGAAAGTGCACCTTGTGGTAGGAAAATAGATTCCTGCCCTCTCCCTGCAACATGGAAACCCCTCTCTCGCCTGTGGGACGGCGAAGCAAGAGAGGAGAGTCTCTAGATATGGGCTAGTTCCCTCTGATGTATCTTGTTTGTTTCAGGTAGCACAAAAATATAGGTATATAGGTATACTGGGGGGGATGAAAAGGGAAGGAAGAAAAACAAGAAAGCAAACAACCTACTCTAAAAGAGGTGATACACCAAAATAATGGGGTGACCTTCCAGATCCACTCTCAGAATCAGGGAAAACACAAGTATACTCTACACATCTGGTAGAGGGACCAGGCTGCTAAGACTAACAGGGAGGCTATAATGGAAAATACATAACAGAGGTTTACCGAGGTGTTGTGGAATACACACTTACAAGTAACTTACTCTGTTCTGTCCTTCTCAAGTATTGCTCTTCTCCTTTCAGCTGCAGAACCGGTGCCTATAGATAGCTGGTCTATTGGTATTACCTGTGAAAGCATGGAAGACAATAACTAAACACAAGTAATACTCATGGCATACACAGCAAATCGATCCAAGATGGAGGCAAAAATTGTATTTTTATTGATTCAAGTGGAGAAAATGCAGAGCAGTGCTCTTTACAAAAGTCAGGAAGATCCCCATAAAATGACTAAGTCCCTGTATTTATAACAGAAGAGCCAAGAGAAGTCAAGTGGGAAGAGTGGAAAAAACACTGTAGCTGATGTCACAATTCTGCCAAGGCCATGCTTGTTGCCTCATTTTGCGTGCTGGTCTTCTCCTCTGGCAGCTGGGCGGGTTTTTTCTTGTGTACTGCAAGTGAAATTTGCCACCATCTATTGTGGGCAGCGAATTTGTTGCCTTCTGCATGGACTACATATAGGATTTATGCCGACGTCGGCTGATAAGCTGTCGACGATGGCAGTTCTGTCGACGTCGATCGATGTAGGATGCTGATGGTGGCAGTTTTGCTGATGTCAGCCGACATAGAAGGCCTTTTCCTTTTCCTTTGTGTTGTGGGCAGCAAATTTGCCGCCCTCTGCATGTTTGTAAGTGGGCTCCTTTTACCCGCCCTTGTAGTGGGTGGCAATTTTGTCGCCCTCTGCATTTTTTCTGCCCTCTTTTTTGCCTAAGTGTTAAAACACTCCATTTTTTCCCTTCTTCTCTCGTGGACGTCTGAAGACTCTGCCTTTCGCAGCCTTTGCTCTGCAACGGTGCTGTCGAAACCTGAAGGTGGACCTTGCAACCTGAAATGATTGGCCTGTAAAGCAGGTGTATGAGGTGACTGATATTTTTGCTCGAGAGGCAAAATTGGGTCAACAGATATAACAACCATCGAGAATAATGAATAACAACTATCTACCCTTGGCATGATCTATTAGTTCACAAGATTTTGGCTGAGTCTACCCAACTCCATGAATGGATTTTAAAGTAATGGTAGGATATGGTTATAGGTAAGATTTAAATCTATCCATTTGCCAAAGGCATATTCATTGTGATTTTTGATAATGTTGAAGATAAATAGGCAGTTTTTAATGATGAAAATTGTTGGGAATAGGGACATAATTTTCTCATAGCTCAGCCATGGCACTCAAATTTCAACCCCTCTACTAAAATTTCAATTTAAAACCTCTTTAGATTAGGCTTCCCAATCTACCTCTTCAATTTTGGGAATGTTTATTTTATCTACCATAGTTGAATCCATTGGATAATTTTGAGTGGTTGATCCCAAATCCCCAAAAGGAATTCATTCAACATAAGCCTATATATTAGTTAATGTTGATATCACTAAATATTTACTAGCTCAAATAGAATTGAAATTTAGGAACAAAAATTGGATGCAGCCATTAGACTATGAAGGGCTTCCCTTCAGATGTCGATAATGTTTCCAAACTAGCCATTTGGTAAAGGATTGTCCTTCCTTAAAAATTAAGAATAAAAATACTTGGTGGAATGAATATGGACCTAAATAAATTATTATATAAGCTCTACCTGATAGAGAAAAAATTTGCACATCCCCTGTTATGGTTTTGGAAATGAAAATGGATCAAAGCATACAATCAGAACAAGGGAGGAAACTGAACTTAGAAATTTTCATATTGATTTTTTATGACCATTTGATGGCTTGTAACCTTTAAATTAAATCTAATCAACCATTTCATAAAATGAAGGATTGCTTTATGACTCATTGGATTTCTCTATTCTAATGCTACCGACCTCTAAGGGAGGTAGAGATTGGACAATTATATGTAACAAAAAAAGAACTAAAGGTAAGAAAGAAATAGATCCTTTGAAAATGACCCTTAGATATCAAATATAAATTATGTAGCATAGGTCATAGTTTTATTTGGTTTCTTTGTTCTTCAATCGTGGATTAGTTGTCACTATTTGTTTGTTATCTTTGATAGCTTTTGATCTTCTTATATTAGTTATTCCTACTAGATGGGTTGTCCAGGTTTGATTTTTGTACTAGGTCAGGTCCCTTTTCAAAGCCCTCTTTTACCTTTAATAAAAACATCTACTAAAGTCACAAATATATCAAGTTATAATGATAAGATCCTTTCATTTTCACAAAACATAACAATATGTCCTAAGTCCAGCAAATAGGTGAAAATAGTCTAACCTTTCCACTTCCCCAACATATTTCCCTCTTCACCATTTCTTCTAATCCTTATTGGTGTTTATATTAACAAACAACTTCAAGGGAATGTGAAAAACCATAAAAAAAGACTTAAATTAAGATACATGTGTTCTAATAGGATTTTTCACTATCTAAAGATAAGAAAATGAATGTTTTTTGTATTACTACAAACCCAGATGATATTTTCAAAATCAATTTTGGTCTTCAAATACCAAATCATGATTTTAGAGGTCATTTTTTTCTCTTTTTTATGACCTTGTTGTATTTATGCCAATCATCTTTGGTCTTAACAAAACCTGTCAGCTTTTGAAAGCACCATTAAACCTTTATAATAGACTAAGACCCAATAGAGTCTTGACATTCAATATAGCATTGAGTTCAAAGCTTGTTTTTTTGTAAAGACCAATATAGAATTCCATATTCTAAATAACACTACATAGATAAAATGAATGTGTTAAGGATATTAGTGGCTTAATACTATGATCAAAAGGAAAGAATCCACAAGAACTTCATAGTTCAAAATGGAAGTCAAAGGAATGATTATAAATAATTATTGGGAGGGAGATATCCATGAGCTAATGTGAGCTTTCACTAATCATCAATGCCAAATTTGAAAGATTACAAGCCATTCCTACTCCCAATCACTAGTTTCTAAGCTTGAGATTTAATTTTTAATCATATGGTGTTTTACCATAGAATGTAAATAATACTTCTCCCAACCTAGTTGGGTATCCAACTCTGTAAAACAAACAAAGTCTTCAAATAATCATGAAAACCACTTTATAACTAAACCACATTGAAAATTTTAGAATCAAAATTGTAATCCATTGAATAACATGTCTAAAACAAGGATCACTAGAATAAAAACCAAGAACTTCCTTCAAACACACCAAATAAAGGTGAAATCAAAGTAAATAGTAGAAATAAGAATGCATACTCTATTTTTGGTGATGCAATATTACTCAAGACTGTGAATTCTCCTAGATTAGACACCTAAAGTTAAAAAATGTGAGTTCGTACTCACATTGATGTGATAAGTAACAAACCTACTCTTCTAGTCATGAAACAAAGTGACTATGGTATCCCCTTCTAATAAGCCAAGAAAATCAGTTGAATGTCTTTCTTTTTATTACACCATTTTTATCTCCTACATGTTAGTTTCTCTTATCTTCTATTCATATTTATACTCTCTCTCTCTCTCTCTCTCTCTTTGTGGTATTTGACTCACCACAATTTATCTCCTATGTTAGATTTAACCCACCATCACCATCCTCCTCTGCCAAAAGCATAACAAATTATCATACAACTCATATGTGGGCTAAAACCCACTCTCATCCATCCACCACTACCAAGATGCTCTATCATGAAACTCCCTCTCCCATGTGGGATCACACCTATCATAAAGTGACCATATCCTCCTAAATCCCTCTTGGATTTGTTCACACCTTATCCAACTAGTTGTTGGATCACTCACACCATCACATACCACCATTTTTAGTTGCTCACTCATGGATATAATCTCACCTATCACTCTTAATCTCAACATAAATGAATCAACATATAATTGGGAATATAAATGATATCCCATATCATAAAATATCACCTCAAGGATAGTCCTTACCTTCTCATCCTTCATTGTACGTATTTCTATAGCAATAAATCTCTCCATCTCTATTGCAACATCCACTCCTTAACCACATGCTTCGGCTGCCATACATATTAATAAATCATTATTCCAATAGGTGAGCTCAATAGAAGCACTATCCATACCTAAAACATCACATACTTGAGTTGATCTCAAACTTAGCTACATTCTCTCATTTATCTCCATGTTATAATCTTGCTCCACAACAAGTTTAGGCTTCTCAAAGCCTTTTCCATCTTCATTAAAATATTATAAAAATAACCCTTCTTCCAAACACTATTACAAATTAACACTCACCTACATATCCTCTTGATAACAAACATGTTTCCATGCTTCAACATGTAGACACCTAAATCTGGCCATTGATAACCTCCAACTAGGATTTTGACTATTTTCCACCCAAAATGCACAATTTGGCCTAAAAACACTAAAACATGCTAAATGATGTGAAACTAACATATTCAAGTGCTTATTTTGGTTAGGGTATCCGTAAATGGGGAAATGCAATTTATGGGCTAGCTAACTTTGATCAGATCATTTTGAGTCAAAATGCCTATTTTACACCTAGGTGCTCTATATTGCTCTTTCCTATCAAATATTTTGCACAAGACATGTGCCTTCATTATTTATAATTGGTAACATCCTAAATAGGAATAATATTCCAATTCATCTAACATTGACTTCTAATTCCAATCCAATCAAATTTTGGACCAATAATAAGGTATTCTAATCAATTTGGGTAATTTGTGCACAAAGTGCTTAATCATGATTAAGATATAATTAACCCAAATCAAGGCCTAATTATGAATTCCATGGAAACTTATTGAAAACTTATTTTTAGAAATGAATATTTAATATCTACATCATCAAGTGACCTCATTTTTTGGGAAGACATCCCTAGGCCATAAATGCCACAAATATCAAGATTCATGCCCTCCATGCCTCATCAATGCCTTCCATGATGCCCTCCATGGCTCTTAATTTCCCCTT
Organism: Torreya grandis; assembly: GCA_037957365.1. NCBI lineage: Eukaryota > Viridiplantae > Streptophyta > Pinopsida > Cupressales > Taxaceae > Torreya > Torreya grandis. Next base: position 2,232,963 of record JARHVA010000228.1, on the reverse strand, counting down.
ATTCCAATGTCATGATGAGGATAATTACAAACTTAATTCCAAAAATTGAATTAATCTTCAACCACACATCTCAATCTTGAGATGGATGGTTTAGGTTGATTCTAGACATTTGTAAAAATCTATAAATAAGAGGCCTCACCACATCATTTGTAAGACTTGAGAATGCAAATTTATAATGAAAAATTGATTACAAAGCTTCAATAAATTAGTGTTACCATGCCAAATTTATTTCAAGCCAATCCAAGCCATAAGCCAAAGGTGCCAAGGAGAGATAGAGGTAGCCAAGCTTCCATTACCAAGGACTTCATGAGCACAAAACTGAGCAAGTCACTAATACAAAGGCATTTGGAGCATCCAAGGAAGGTGAAGTAATTCTTGTGTTTTATTCCTTACTTTTTAGTTGTGTTTATCATTTGTTTTTGTTACCAAGCTCTCCCTAATGTCTAGGCCTAGAGATGTTATGTTATTAGTGTGTTTATTTCATTTTATTTTCATTTTGGAACTAACACCATACTAACCATCCTCTCTTGAGTTAAATTCCTAGATCACATAACGCACTCTTTTGTCTCCAAGTTATCTTTAAGACCCTTCACATTGGCTAGAACATCAACACCAATCATCTCCTCTATAACTGCTACCATATCCATCCCTTGAACAATTTCTTCACTCCACCTCTTTTAAAAATGGGCATGCTAGACCACACCACATTTAGTCCTTATCTTTGACATTTGATCTATAACTATACATGCACATTGAATAAACACATTATAGAAAACAAGAGTTCCTTCAATCACCTCCACCACTTCATCATGTTTTTCATGCTTTTCACTCTCATAATGGGATCTCAAAATATCCATATTATTCACCTATAAGGTTGTCTTCTCCTCAATCATGCCTCTCATTTTAGATCCTTTACATATTTTAACCTTCAAAAAAATCTCCTTGTGTGCACTTTCTTGTACAAACTCTACATCTAATGATTCTTTCATAAAAAATTGTAACTCTACTTGGTTACCTTTTCATCAATTTATAACTCTACATGGTTGCGATAATTTTTTTAAATTCATTATTTCATTCATATAAAGTTTATGCCTTGGTTATCCTCAACCCCACTACCATTCAAAATAAATTGACTAGCTTTCTAACATCATGAACCAAGGACCAATCATCACTTTCCCACTCATGGGACTTCACAATCACTTGCCCATCATCACACAATAGATCTCCATATTTTAGTGGACAATGTATCACCTCTCCATCATCCTTCATAAGGATTTCATAATTTATGGGTTGATTACATCTCTCATACACACTTTTGTTTTAAAAATCAACATTATGTCTATATATAAAATCCTCTCCTTATTTCCTTCCAAGATAACTTGCTCCTCTTTGGTGTACCTATACACCTACATGTTACTTCTTGAATTAGTCCTTGGTTTTTCACATGACATCTCCCCATCTTTATTTCCCCTCTTGGAAATATTCATCTCACATCCACTCTCAAGCCTCTTCACACAAATATTCCTCAACTATCTCAACTATAATTTTGGGTGTAAAAAATGCCCAAACATCTTAGAAACCATATGTACCCACTCACTAATATTTTTATTACCCTTTCTTTATTTCCTCACTTGGATATCTTTCCAATACATTATTTCAACTCCACACAACTTCTTGAAAGTGTCCTTCACCCTCAGGGGTCAACAACATTATCATTCACAAAACATATCTCCAACTCAACTATCCAAGTCATGAACTATTTATAATTTCATTTCCTAGAAAAAAATATCATTCAATGATTTACCTTTTTTCTCCACAATCACCTCGTTTGGTCTCTTTCATATCCTAGCCTATTTTCCTCCTCTTCCTTGGACTCTCTCCAAACCATTCATCCTCTCTTATATGGGAAACAACCCCACCATAAATTCTTCCTCTTTACCATCACACTCAATTTCACCCTCATCATCTTAATAAGTCCTTTCCACCATGTCTAGTCTTTCTTAGAACTCTTTTAGCATCTTGGTCAACCCTCCCATCTCACATGTCCTTCTCTTATTTTCAATCTATCACCATGAATTAGAAGGATCCTCTTTCATAAACTATAATGGAATCCGAACTAGGTCTCTCACACACTCCCTCAATCTTGTGAGACTTCACATGCCTAAAACCACCTATGCAAGTGTCCCTCAACAACTTGTAACTCTATGTAAGCTTCACTCTCACAACCTAAAACCATAATGAGGAGTTTATCTCACACACACAACACTACAAACACACTACCTTACTCTAAAAATACTTGGTACAAGCATGATATGGAGGTTCAATCAAGGATAACCATTAATGCATGTGTTTCATGGGTTCACAATTCCAAATGGACACATTAACACATTTCATTAAAAAAATATATGACACCTAATAGAGATTAAATTTCCTTAATTATCACAACATAAATACAACAATAAACCATGAAACTACTAGGCTTATTCAAAAATATAAAACATGTAGGAAATAAAACAAAACACTCCCTAGTCTTATATAGACATATGCTACCAAATTGGCAGTAAAGCACCTCTATCTTAACAAGAAATATAAACAATTACAATTTGTTCTATATTTTCCATCTAGCCCTCCAAAATGGAAAGTAACATCAAAAAATAGGTGAAATGTCCTAAACTTTCCACTTCCCTAATGTTTTTCCCTCTTCACCAATCACTTTCAATCCTTCATTGGTGTTTCTATTTACAAACAAATTCAATGGAATGTGGATAGACATCAGGAAAGACAAAAAATTATTTAATTAAGTTACATGTGTCTAATAAGAGTTTCCACTATGAAAATATAAGCAAATGACTATTTTTTGTCTTAATATAGACTGAGATGGGAATTTCAAAGTCACTTTTGGTTTTCAAAGACCAAATCATACTTTTGGAGGTCATTTTTTCTCTTTATTATGACCTTGTCATATTCTCACCAATAATATTTGGTCTTAATAAACCTTGTTAGCTTTTAAAAGTGCCACTAAACATTTATAACAAATACATACCAATTTGAGTCTCACCATTTAGTATATCATTGAGTTAAAATCTTGTTTTGTGCAGAGACCAATCTAGTATTCCAAATTTTTAATAACATTTTATAGATAAAATTAATGTTATAGGGATTTTTTTAGTCTTAAAAATCTTATCAATAAGGAAAACATCCATAGGAACTTTGTATTTTAGAATAGAAGTCAAAGGAAAAATTATAAATAATTATTGAGAGGTAAATTTCATGAACTAATGCAAGCTTTCATTAATCATAAAATATATTTTTGAAAGAGTAAAATCCATTCCAACTCCTAATCACTATTATCTAACCCTGATACTTAATTGTGAATTATATGCCATTTTACCTTGGAATGCAAATAATACTTCTCCTAACCTAGTTGGGTATCTAACTCGGTGAAAAAAAGAAAGTATTCAAGGAAACTCGTAGACCACTACATAACCAAACCACATATAAAATGTTGGAAGCACAAGTGTGAAACATTGAAGAACATTTCAATAACAAGGATCAATTTCATATAAACCAATAACTTCCTCTAAACACATAAACACACCAAACTAAGGCAAAATTAAAGCAAACAACAAAAATAGGAATACACACACAATTTTTGGTGATGCAAGATTACTCAGGACCGTGGATGATCCTGCATCAACATATGACAAATATCCACTCTTGATTATGATTTTATGTATTTACATACCCTTATGCATAAATGTTGATATATGTACTATACAAAAACTCTAATGTAAACTTAGGTACAAAATGTGACATCATAGAGAAGACATGTTAATTTTTTTTTAAATAAAACATTTATATGTGGTTGCATAATTTTAGTAATTTATACATAATATTACATGAATTTATTAAAAAATATAACATGTTTGATAGCATCCTTATAAAATCCATTATGTGCACATCCTATAATCATTATTGTCCATGTGACAACATTTTGTCAAATAGTTCACATGCTTTGTATATGATTCTATATTTTTAATACTTTAGGTATTTTAGAAACTAATTCAATGATTACAAGATATATTAATGTAATGAGTGAGTTGAACTTATCCCTTGTTTATTCATAAAACATAACTAAATTTCTTAATACCATCATTGCATTCCACATGACTAATTTTTTCAAAAATTTAGTAAATTACTTAAATTTTATAATTAATGTAAAGGCATGGGAGAACATCATTTAAACTCACAAACATATCATTTCATAATTCTAAGATCCTTTCCTCTTCATAAAAATTAATGATTATAAAATCCATTTTATGCACATTCCATAATCATTAAAATCTATGAGACTACATTCCATTGAGACATTTTTTCAAACATTTCATGTGCTCTATGTAATATTCCACACTTTTCATGATTGAACTATTTGAAGAAATAAATCAATGATTATATGATATGTAAAACATTCCCTAATGAAGCTTTGACAATAATTAATACAATGACTAAGTTGATGCTAATGCAATGACTGTGTTAACCCTAATGCAATGAGTGAGTTGACCCTAATGAAATAAATTTTTCAAAATGTGGCAACATCTATAATTCATGTAAATTATTTGATAAAATAATGCAATGTTAATAAGATATGCAAAAAAATTCCTCATAAAATTTTGACCCTAACTAATGTAATGACTACATGACATCCTCATTCAATGAGTGATTTGATCATAATGCAATGACTAAGTTAACCCTAATGTAATTATTGATTTAATCCTAATTTAATTGGTGATAATACCCTAATAAAGTATTACGTGAAAAATGTGGAAGCATAGAGAAGGCTTACCAAATTTTTAATAAAATAATTCAATGATTATAAGATATGCAAAACATTCCCTAAAAAGGTTTTAAAAAATAATTTAATGATTATATAATATTCAAAACATGCCCAACAAAGCTTTAAAAAAAGTAATGCAATGATTGTATGATATGCAAGATGATCTCTAACAAAGCCTTACCAAACTAATGTAATGACTACATGATTTATAAAATGTGCCATATCAAATTTTTGAAAAAGTAATACAATGATTGTATGATATATTAAACATGCCCTAAAATTTATTTGACTAAATATGCAATAATTATAGGATAAGTAAAATTCTCATTAATGAGTCAATGCTAGATAAGAAAGTGAAGAAAATCATAAAGGAAGCATTGTGTAACCCTCCTAAACAAGGATGGTTCAAACTAAACTATGATGGGGCTTATAGAGGCAATCCAGGGGCTTTTGGAGCTAGATGTGTTATAAAAGATTGTATTGGTTCTCTTATTAGAGCCCTATTCCTTAAACTTCCAGATGGAACCAACAATGAAGCTTTTATAGACTAGAATTAATATGGCCATCTCCTTTTTTGAAATCAAAGGGGATTCTAAGGTGGTGATAAGGCTTTATCTAATCAGAGGGCTAAATAATGGAACACAACTAATCTTTTAGATATTATTTGGCCAAAATTAGAAGCCTTTGAAGATTAGAATTGCTCCCATTACTTTCAAGAAAGCAATAAAGTGGTGTATTTTATGTAAAATGTTGTAATAGATTAAAGGATTGAAGAAAGAATGGATAATATCAGAAAAGTTGGGAAGATTGCAAGGATTTTGATCAAATTGAGTTTTGAGCTAAAAGAAGCTGATTGTTTTTTTCCTTCAGCTTACTAGTTTGTAAAAGCTTTTTTGGAATTGTATAGGATTTCATTCTAAATATGTCATTTATTTTCCATAAGGGATTGGTTAAAAAAATAATAACTATAAAAAAAAATAAAAATAAAAAGGATAATAATAGAAAAAAAGAGAGAGAAAGTCTCTTTTTGTTTTTTTGTGATATAAATATTTCAAATGACATCTTAGCAAACATGTTGATTTGGGGTTTTCCAACAATTGTATCCTAACTTCATAGCAAAAAGACATGCCTTGATTTATCATTATGGTTTCCATAAGATTCTAAGCATGATCATTGATTGTTGAAGATAGCATAGTGCACATAATTCTAGCAGGATGGATCTCTCAATGGATTTGGTGTTTGGCCTCAAAGAATTTTTTTCATGGTGCTTTGGTAGGATGGATAGCTTTAAAGTTGAGTCTACAAGTTGGTCATTATTTTTTGAATGTGTAAAAAAAAAATACGTGGGGTTTGTTGGTATTGTGTCAAGAGCATGCTTATTTAATGTTTTTTAGATCCTAATGGTAGAGGTAGTAGAAGCTATCAAATAGATTCTGGGAATATAAATTTTGGCTTCCATTAGAAGGGTAAGAGTAAATTCAGACTTGACCTCTCTTTGCTAGTAATATTTGTTGGGTCATGATGGAAATGGAGAAAATTTAGGATTTGGTAGAATTTTTTATGTGGCCAAAATAAATATGGGAGCTTCTTTCAGAGATGGAATCCATTCTTCTCTGATAGTATTCTATGCTTCTACTTTCTAGAAGGGATAATTTGGGTTTTATCCTACTATCTCTTTTTCAAGAACTAAAATCTAAGTTTTTGGTTGTAGTTCAATTTACATAAGAAGTGGATGAGGTTTGTGAGATGAGCTAAATAATTTTAATAATAAGGGTATCTGCATTCTTGATGTTCAAGAAATGTTAAAACCCATCCTAGTTTTAGAGGAGTGGCAGGCTCTCAGGAGGCAACCTGAAAGAATCAAGGCAATTAAGTGGTTGGCTAAAGATGTTATGAGAGGGATGTTCAAATCTCTTCTTGGGTGTAAATTTAAGAATTAGCTATGGTAGGACATGAAAAAATCCCAAAATTTTTTGGTCTTCACACTCATGAAGCAGGTGGTAGGAGGGAAGTCAGGGAAAGAGATTGCATTGATTGGAGTTGTTCTCAAAGTTTAAGATCAAGAAATGTATATGACCAAATTTAAGGCATTTGCTAAGGCTTTAGAGGAGGGAATATTTCTACCCAGCAATGGTAAATTGGTGGAACTAGTTATTTTGGAATGACTTTGGTAGTTTGGTCTTTTTGATAAAAATGTGTACAATAAGCATAATATAAGTTGTTAAAATATTGATTATTTGGTAGTATGGTTTTTATCAAAACTACTAGTCATTATGCCTTAACATTTCCAAAATTTAAGCCAAACCTATGTTTGGTTTTTATTTTCATATGTTAAAAGGGCTAGTGACTCATTAATTCCCTATAAATTATAAAAAAAATTATAGGATAAGTAAAATGTACCCTAACATATATTTGAAAACCTAATGTAATGATTAAAGGATGAGCAAAACATTACATAATAAATATTTGACAAACAAAATTATTACATTATATTTAAAATTTTCTCTTAAAAGGATTTTAAAAACTAATACAATTATTACATGACATCATAATTAAATTATTATATGCCCTAATTAAATTTAGTTGAAAAATGTGAAAACATAGAGAAGGGGTATCATTTTTTTGGCAAACCAATGCAATGATTATAGGATTTATAAATTATGGCTCTATCAAGGATGAAAAATATTATCACTTCAAAAAATTCCCATAAAAATATTCTCATAAATTCAAAACATGTCATAACATTCCTTAACAAAGCTTTTATAGCAAAAAATATGAAAAAAAAAACCAAACACATTTTAATTAAAAAAATGAGGGTTTGGGTCTTCCTTGTGACACCATGGTGATAATTATAAATGTGGGATCCTTATATTTTATATGGTATCCTCATCCTTTTCCAAATAGACTCTTATTATATCAAATTCACTCCCATTTTTTTAAATCCACGCATCCTCTATCATTTTCTTCTTCCTCTACAAACATTGTGTATGCATGGGCTAGGATTAACATAAAACTATCCTATATCAATAGACTTGAACTCAAATAAGGTAAATAAAATATAACCTACATTAATTATTTTTTTGAGGTAATTACCAATGAACTCCAAAAATGTATCATAGGATTGCCTACATCTCAAATGTCAAGAGGAAAGAGTTTCAAAGCCTAAGCCTATGACACAAGGATGTACCTCTCGTTAAACCTCTATGAAAGTAAATATGCAAGTAAATTAATTTAGTTATGTAAGTAAATTAAAATAAGGGTAAGGATTATAATGATCATAAAATCTAAGGTGCCATGGTATACAAAATGGGAATCTAAGTAACCTAAAGTGAAATATGACAAGTCTAATAAATTTTATAGCCATACTGGCTTATTCTACATGGAGAGAACCTATAAAAATATACACTCACATTCATTCTCTAAGAAAAAAGAAACATCTAATATACTAAGTAAATAAAGGAAAGAGTATAGGGTTAGAAATACTTACCTTGGTTTGTATCCATCAAACATCAATCTCCTCCTTGACTTAAGTGGATTTGTAAGAGATATTTTGGGTTGAAGACTTCAAATGGTTAGATAAAGATAATATATCTTTAGTTAATATTTCCCAATTACTCTTCTAATTGAGGTTCAAATAAACCACATGTTTCTCTACATTTTTGCTAATTACATTCAGAATAAGAAGAAACTAAAGGTTAAAGGTCAGGGGTTTGTACGTTACTCAAATTAAGTTGCACATCATATCCAAGCGTTGTAGGAGCTCCTCTTTGGCTGTGGAGGAAGACACCTATAGATAAGAATAAGACTTAAATAAAGAGAGTGTTAGATAAAGATATGGTGGACTGCCAAGCGACAAGCTCGGTCCCAAAAGCATAAAGCTCTTTGAGGGATGACAGTCCACTATTTATGAAAAGAGTGTCGTATAAAAAGAAATGGTGAAAGACTAAGAAAGAGAAATAAAGATAACGCGTACCTATTCTCTACAGTCAGTCTATCACAGTCACTGACGTCTATAGTCCTACCATCATCAGTTGGTCAATATGCCGATGTCAGTTATGTTACCGATGTCGGTAGGGGAAATGGGCCTTGGACGGGTTTTAGGGAATGTCTGTGGTCGGCAAAGGGGTTTGGAAGGAGTTTGGGTTTGTGCAAGGTTGCATGACAGTAAATAGGGTCTGAGAGGGGGCAAAGGCAAAAGGTTGGTATGTAAATAGATAAGAATAGGAAGAAGGCTTTTCAGCATTTCCAAGAATAAAGTTGGGTCAGGTTGATTGTATTTAGAAATAGTAAATAGAAACTAATTACTAATGTATTCTAAACACTGAAATGGAGACCAAAGAATACTTAGCTCTGCTTGATGAAGAACCAAGGGTGTGAAAATGCTTATTCCTATTGTGGCTGATGTTGAGGTCCCCTGTGTAATGTTCCAATCTAATCTAGAGTGACTTATGCAGAGTTTCTATAGCCAGGTGAGCGTTAGTCAAAGTCTGATGTTTGGTCTCAGAGTGTGCGCATCGATGTCTTAGAGTTCAAGAGGAAGAATTCAGGATCAGCGATTAGCAATTAGTGATTAGACCATTCACCATTAGACCCAGGCTCAAGGTTAAAACCTAGTTTAATTAACTGACATCGGTGATCCCACTGGCGTTGACCAATAGTTGACTGACGTCAGTGGCAAGAGAATGGGTAAAAGGGCTATTTTTAGCCCTTTGCCCGTTCTCCATCCGCCAAGTGCATTTGTCATCGAAGAACAGTCAAAGGATGGGTTTATTAGGCATGAGTGTTGGTTAGGTGGTTGGAATGGAGTGAGAATAGGTCATAGGTAAATGACCTAGTCTCAGGGTGACTCATAGGGTAGGAAATGGTCTTAGGGTGAGGTGTCTAGGTGAGGTGTCATGGTGAGGTGTCCAAGGTGAGGTGTCTAAAGTGAGGTGTTTAGGGTGATGTCATTAATTTAAAATAAGTAATTTATTTTAAATTAATAAAGTGTGTAAGGGACCAAGGGGAGTCGACATAATTTTGGTGTCTACATTTGCCCCTTTTTGTCTTGTTGGTTGTTCTTGACGAACTGCAAGACAAAAATAGATGTTGTTTGCCCTAGGTATGGGATGAGGTATTCCCCCTCAAAGTGGAAGTCGAGGAAAGGGAACCTAAAATCAAGTGCTGATTTGATAGGTAGTAGATGAGTATGGTGAAGTTAGAGTGTGAACGCTGTAATAGTTGAGATTGTGCGTATACCACTTCATGTTATAGGGAGGTCAAATTGTTGTAGGTAAGGTCAAGGAGCACTAAAATTGAAATAACTAGTCCCCAAATTTTTAGTCATAGCTGATTGGGTTAAAATGATCAAAGTTGTAGCTCCAATGGTCAAGGAGGACTAAAATCAAACTAATCAGGCCCCAGCTTTTTAGTCATAGCTGATTGGGTTAGATCGATCAAAGTGGTATCTCCAATGGTCATCATGTTCCAAGTATCCTAGGCTAGGAAGTGCTCTCAAAAAACATGAAAATGTCACAAATATTGGGGATCAACTTGGTTGTAATCTGGCAATAGGTGTGAAGGTCATAATGTGGGGTGCGTATAATTTGCTAGCTATTCGTGAGGTAGCATATGCAGTCAAAACAACCAAGGCAGAGTTGTCTCAAAAGTGGTCATGGTCTGAGGAGATAGTCATGATCTCCAAGGTCATTAGTCAAGTTGGGTTGAGATATAAGTGATCTCAAGGGTTGGTTTGTTGTGGTAAGGGATATATATGTGATCTCCAATGTGCCCCATGAGAAGTTGAAGGTGACTTCTACAATGTCAGGGCTGGTTGTTTGGTCATGATTTTGAGCATGGTTTTAGGTTGAATAGTTGGTCCATTAGGTAAATGAACCAATGAATGGATGACATCATTAGGGAGACAATCGGGAAAATGGCCGAGCTAACCTCAGAAGACTTTGTGTCAGCTAAGTGTTGCCTACATAGCCCCTAGTTTAAGGGCCTCAGGCCAATGTAGTTCTCCCCAAAAGGGGGTTGAAGAGTGTAGGTTATGGATTGGTTTTGAATATGTTAGGTCATGGTTAAAGCTTATATGGTTGGTCCATCAGGTAGATGAATGAATGAATGAATGGCCGACGTCATTAGGGAGATGATCAGGCGAATGGCCGAGCTAACCTCAGAAGACACCATGTCAACTAAGTGCTACCTACATAGCCCTTGTTTTAAGGGCCTCAGGCCAATGTAGTTCTCCCCAAAAGGGAAGAAGGGAGTTGAAGAGATAGTTGGTTGGTTTGGTTATGTTTTGAAATGATGAGTGTATGATGATGTTACAGCCTTTTCCATATTATGTGATAGTGTATTCTGTAACATTGGTGATGTAGCTTTTCATCCTTAGCAATTTTCCATATTCGTGATGGTGTATGCTAAAAATGAAATGAATAATGATGTTATAGCATTTTCCATATTGTGTGATGGTGTATTCTATAACATTGGTTATGTGAGTGTATGATGATGTTACAGCCTTTTCCATATTATGTGATGGTGTATTCTGTAACATTGTTTATATGGTTTTTCATCCCTAGCAATTTTCCATATTAGTGATGGTGTATGCCAAAAATGAAATGAGTATGATGATGTTACAGCCTTTTCTATATTATATGATGGTGTATTCTATAACATTGGTTATATGGTTTTTCATCCCAAGCAATTTTCCATATTAGTGATGGTATTTGCTAAAAATGAAATGAGTATATTTATGCTTCAGCAAGTTTCCATATTGGTGATGGTATATGCTTGACATAAATTGTGTTTGGTTGATAGTTTCCATGTGTATTGTTTTCCATAGAAACTAATGTGAATGAGCTATAATAATTCATATAACACAAATTTGTATTTACATTAAATAAATCATGATGTTATGTTAGAGGTTTGAAAAATGTTGTGGTTGTCATGTTATGGGCATGTGACGAAGTCAAGTAAGAAGTGAAAGGCATGTTGCTCTTTCATTGACAAGGACCATAATGATAGCATAGATAGGGGTTTTGTAAACAAAATCCCCGTTCATGCATTACGTCATTGACCATTGGTTTGTGTTAGAGAAGTACTCGAATCACTTGACATTAAGTGAGCTCAAAATCCCTTGAGTATGTTGGGATAATAGGTTTGATTATGTGATATGTGAGGATAGGGTAACCCTTTTTAACAGGGATAACTTTGCCCCTTTTATAGATGACCCTGAGAACGACTATAGACAAGTTCATGACTTAATAGTTTGTCAGTCACTTTTTTTTTTGTTTGGTAGACTGATCAATGCGGGAAGTCTACTTGGGGATGTTGTTTTATTTTGTGGTCATATGAAGCTGATTGATGTGGGCAGCTTCTGAGAGGGTGTTTTTATGGTATAAAAATTTGGGCATAGCCATCCTTCGAGGGAGTGGTCTATGTTTTGCTTTATATGCTTTGAGTTTATTAAATAGTTGTCCTTCAAGGGAGCAGTTTATTAATAGCAATGATGTAGCTGTCCTTCGAGGGAGCAGTCTACATTTATAGTTTATGACCTTTGTATATTTTGTTAAGCATCCCAATTTTATGTGTTTTTTGACTAAAATTTTAGTCATGGACTAGACTATTGAGGTTTAGGGGTTTCCCTTTTATTAGGACAAAGCATTAATCCAAAAAGGGTTAACTAATGTTTATGGGGAAAAAGGGTTGAAAGGAATAGGAATGAGGATGACGGTGGTTGCTCAAGGGATGAGCTCAAGTTAAACTTCAAGTGAATGATTACTTGATTAATAGTATAATTGTCATAAATGTAAGGCATTAAGGGGCTCAGGTTTTGGCCATCTTTCAAGGGAAGACAGATGATAAGTCCCTGATCCATACTTGTGTGTTATGATATAAGGTCTGAGCCAATTAGGAGAAAACTTGCCTCATTTGCTTCTTTCCATATTGGTCACATATTAAAGATGATTAAGAAGTTGGTTAATGCTTGGTTGATGCTTGGTTGAGGTCATGATAGTCAGTATAAAGTCGAATTCCCCCAATTACTTTTGTGACAGGGACAATGTTTGACACCCATTGCGAATAATCAATGGGTTGGATAAATGAGATGGAGAGAAGATGTTGAAGCTCCTCTTTGACAAGGAGTGTGATGCTAGGATGCATCTTGTGAAGCATTCATGATAGACTTAGTTTGAAAGGATGGGATCCTGATCTTCCAGGTTGGAAACAAGAATCTCAGAATCACTGAAGGTAATGGAGGCAACGGTAGGTAATGATTTGACTAAAGAAACCAGTGGTTGGGGGTCTTCAGGTTGGACCTCCATTGCCTGTAAAGTTTTGATTAAAGCTTGTCGATGTTTTCAAGAGATTTTAATGAGGTCATACAAAGACATCTTCACAGGGGTTTGGTGAAGTTGTTTCACCATGGGGTCACGAATTACCTCCAAAGATGTTGGTTGAGATGTGCCCAAGATAGGAATCTTGGATTTTGGTGATTGAGAAGGCTTGACAAATGGATATGTCTAAGGAATAAAAACTTGCTCTTTTCCTTTATCCTTTATGGTTTGTGACATGGTGGCCACATTGATAGTGTTGATTTTGAATAAAGGGGGTGAAGGTGGTAGAGGGACCATAGTCTTGCATTGAGATCCCAATTTAGGTGAGAATGTTTTGGAAGCATGGGATGGTGTCGGTGGTTTGTTGAAAGGGTGGTCAAGAGGATCCTTAATGAAAAGGGTGTCATTTTTCAAGTGTTGACAAATGACAACTTTAAGAGCACAACAACACTCAGTGTCATGTCCAGGTGTGCGATGATATGCATAGATTTGAGTGTCGTCGAACCAAGATGGTTTTGGTCCAAGAGGTTGGTATGGCTTAATGGGTGGGAGAGTGATGCTAGAAGACTGAAATAATCAGTGTAGCAACAAAGCATAGGAACCCACTAATGGGTATGCACATTTTATTGTAGTAGGGGTTGACAACTTTTATTTAGGAGTTGTAGGAGTTTTTCATACCATCTTTTTGTTTGGCAGTGTGGCCATATGCGTAGATGGCACTTTCGTGGTGAGAGGTGCCAGATTTTTTGGAGGAAATATATGTTTGATGGGTAAAGGGAGTAATGGAGGTGATTTGTTTTTGGGAGGTGTTGGAGTTAGGAGAACTCTTATTAAAGTAGAAGGTTATGGGCCCAAGATAGAGGGCAATGGTGAAGGTGGGGGAGGAGTTCTCTGATGTGGTTTAGTAGCCTTCTTTAGTTTAGTGTAAGGACCACTATTGTGCGGGGTGAGGTTCAAGTCTACCTTCACTTGTGGGTGAGTGAGGTTTGATACAGGGCGCATACTGAGATATTTGATCTATTTTGGCATGGTGGATGCCTGCGTGGGTTTGGATTCAGGTGTGGATGGTTGAGCTTCTGATGATTTAGAAGTGGAAGCTTGATTCTTGTTAGAGAATTTTGGGTGATTTGTCATAAAAGGGTTGGCAATTGAAGTAGGATGTGTAATATAAGGAGCCTTAAGTCGCTCCCATAACACCTCATGTTTTATATTCCTATAATGGAGAAATCCTAAGTTTTCTACCAATCAAAAAAAGGGTTTAGGTGATGTCACGTGAGGTTTTGCAGTTGGTCTTTTGGAGCATTTAGGTGATCGCGAGAGTGGAAATGTATTAGATGTAGTGATTTCAAGCCAAAGGTGAGAGAAAACCATCACCAGATCTTCCTTAGCTGAAGTAGGTGAAGGTACAAGTTCCTCTCTCAGCGGAGAAGGGATTAGAGGATATGACTCTTTAGTTAGATAGAACGCAGGGATGATCATGGCTTCCTTGTGTGGTTGAGGAGCAGGGAAAGCATGATCCCCCATTGGTGATAAGAAGGATGAGGGTGGGGCCAGTGGCGTTGGTACTGTCAAGGCATCCTCCAATATGGGAGAGGTCAAAGTAGACTCTCTTATGTGTGAAAGGGGGGTGGATGGAGGACTATCCTCCATTGGTGGAGGACAAATTGGAGAAGAAGGCTCCTCTAAAGGGTGAAGTAGAGGGATTATGGCCCCTTCTACATGAGGGAGAGGGGTATGAATGGTAACTTCTTCCAATGGTAGAAGAAGAGGAAAGGTAGGGGCAAGAGGAATAGGTAAGACAGGTTCCTCATGAGGTAAAAGAATGGGTAGATGAGGTGTTTGATGTTGTGGAGGTGATATGGGTATAATAGGTTCTTCTACCCATGGTGGAGAAATAGGTTGACTAACCTCTTCAGACTATGGGAGAGGCTGGTTAGGAATAAAAGGAAAGACCGTGTTGACCGTGCATATGTTGTGCTCTTGAGGGTCATCAGCCATGGTCTAAACATTATTTTGAATTGGGGGGTGGTTAGGGAATGGTTGCCTAAAGATGTCTATGTTTTGGTTAGTCGGTGCATTTGGGTTATCCAAAACAAGATCCCCCTTGTCTAGCATGTCTTGGACAATGTTTTTGAAGGTTTTGCAATTGTTTGTGTCATGACCTTTGACACGATGATAGTTACAAAAGTCATTTTCCCTATACCATGTAGGGATGGCTTTTGAGGGGTCAAATTGAGGTGGTCAGATTTGAGGGAGATTGAGGACCCCCTGCTTGACTAATTTATCCAACATGGAAGCGTATGATTCTCCTAGTGGAGTGTATTAATGCTGTATATATCATTATTGAAATTGCCTTGTGATGCTTTATGATGTGGAGGGGTCAGATTGATTGGTTGTGGTAGAAGATGATGATCTAAGTACCACAGCATTTGCCAATCCTTTGGATTTGGAATTGGAAGAAGAAGATTTGGAAGAAGGGTCATTGAATTTTGCGTTAGTATTTTTACTGCACAATTTGACTTTATCTTCTTTGACAGTGCAGAGTTCAAGCTTTTTGGCCATGGTGAAAGCTTCATCAAATGTGTAGAATGTTTGAACCCACAAAGTAGATGAGATGTGCTTGGCACATGCTCTTGAAAAGAGCTCAATGATCTCAGGTTGAGGTAATGAAAAGGAGAGTTGGTTGATCAAACCTCTCTAATGGGCATTGAAGTCAGCGATTGATTCATCTTCGAATTATCTAATAGAATATAGATCCGTGATGGAGACCTTTTTAGTGATGTTGATTGAAAAGTGGTCGAGGAATAATTGGGATAGTTGAGTGAAGGTAAAGAGAGAATGACTAGTAATAGAGCTATACTAGTCAAGGGCGGCACCAAAAAGTGACATGGGGAATGTGCGAAGTAATAATCCATCATCATGTGTTATAAGGTAGCAAGCGTGTCTAAATTCTCGTAGATTTTGTTGTGGGTCATCTTTACTCTGAAAGTGAGTAAATTTTGGGAGTTCCCACTGGATAGGATATGGTCGAATAGGCACCAAAGGGTGAATGGGTTCGTTGCATATTTGTTCGTATGAAAGAACATTGCTTGAACCTAAAATGGATGTCTCAAAGTTGGACATCTTATCCATCAGCATCTTGATTAGATCGGCTAGTGGATTGGCAAGAGAGGCACCCCCTAGGTTGTAAGGTACTTGGAAGATGTCAGGAGGGGTGTATGATGTACTTGGTTGTGTTTTTATAGGTGCCACATATTGGTAGTTCATCATAGGGATTGATGTTGAGGTCAAGGGAGGTTGTGCCATGAAGTTAGAGGGCATAACTTGACTAGATGCCACCAAAAGTGGTTGACTGGTGGCAATACTAGTTAGAGGATAGGTAGTCACTCTTGTATTGATGGGTGTAAGAGTGGGTGGGATAGAAACAAGCAAGTTTTGAAAAGGTGTTGAACTTGTTTGCATTATTTGTGGTTGAGGGGGTACAAAAACCCCAATGGAGGTAGGTCCAAAAATAGAAGGGGAGGCCAAATCTTGAACATTAGCCATGGTTGGGTTATTATTTGAGGTAATGGCCTGAGTGACCATAGGTTGGGTAATAGAGGCCATTGATATTATTGTCATTTCAACTAAGGAAGTTGGCATCCCAAAAATAGGGTTACCTGAAGGATCTCACGTTTGGGTTCTAGCGAGATAGTGTTGGAGAGCCTTGACATTGAGGTCAAGGAATCTCTCAAAGTCTTGATCCCCTATTGGAACAATAGGAGGTTGATTTGGAGTAGGTTGGATAGGAGTACGCTTAGCGTCTGAAGTATACTCCATTAGAGGACTTGTTATGAAGGGCGAAGGTGGAAGTGGTTGTTGCCTTACGTGTTCAACAAGAGTTTTGGCTTGACTACGTGTCAAAACCATTCAGTGCGAAATGAGTTCAGGTTCAAAAAATTGTAGGTTTCAATTTTAAGAGACCAAAAGTTATTTTTAACAGCAAAAAAGTCAGGATTTAAGCTTGCTATTTGAAAAAAAAATTGTTGACAGTGACTGACGTCAGTGGAAAAACCAATGTTGGTGAAGATGAGTTGCCGACGTCAGTGAAGATAAGTTGCCGACATCGGTGGAAAAATTGATGTCGGTGTCTGTGTATTTCCAAAAAGTCAAAAAACTAAAAGTTTTTGGAAGGAAAAGAAATTTTGAGTTGTTTTTAGACCTCAGAATTATGCGACCTCACCAGCTCAAACAAGTAGATAAAAATAGAAAAATAGATGATGGCAAGCAACCTCTAAACATTAAATTCCTAAGAATAAATTTTAGAGGCATGGTGGCTTATGCCTTAGAAGAATATGTTTGGGAATTGGGCTTTTAGAATGGGTCCTAAAGAGGAAGTCTATGGTTGGTTTCAGGTTATGTTTTGGTGCTCAAAAATCTATGTTAGGTTCCATACGTGGCCTGGTGCTAGGGGCTTGCTCCCTTCACTTCACAAACCTAGAGCCAAGCTGGGCCACTTAGCCAATATATACTTTGCCTATAGTTTATACTCTGTTAGAGAATAGAGTGGGTCCTCCTCTTGGTGGTGAAATCCAAGTAGGATTGCCAGGAAGGGTAAGGTACCCGCTAGGTGATGAAATCCTAGACGGGCCTTGTCTCAAGTATGTTTAAATATTTAATTTGATGTGATTGTGGTCTGGTTGTGTAACATATGTGCACTGCGATTTATTCATAATGCTTTTTTTAATTACTAAGTGAGAGGGATAAGTATGCATTCAAGAAGGAATGAAATGCAATAGTTTTTTAAACCCAAATTGAAATGTTTTGTTCAGATGCAAACAAGTGGAGAAAAGGTTAAGAGTATGAATTTTCACTACCCTAAGATGCAAGAAAGAAATGATAAGAATAAAAAGAAAGAAGTTCTTTTTAACTTGTGCTAATGATTTCTTTTCGAAATAAAGAGAAAGAAGAAGTGTGCAAGAAGAGAATTTTTCCCTAGTACAACTATATGAAAGTTTACTTTTAGAATAAATGAACCCAAGGAAAACTCCAGGGGTCCCACCAGGCGTGCCAGAATGTTTCTCTACATTTTTGATAATTACATTTAGAAGAAGAAGAAACTAAAGGTTAAAGGTCAGGGGTTTGTACGTTACCCAAATTAAGTTGCACACCGTATCCAAGCATTGTAGGAGCTCCTCTTTGGCTATGGAGGAAGACACTTGTAGATAAGAATAAAACTTAAACAAAGAGAGTGTTAGATAAAGATATGGTGGACTGCCAAGTGACAAGCTCAGTCCCAAAAGTGTAAAGCTCTGTGAGGGATGATAGTCCACTATTTATGAAAAGAGTGTCGTATAAAAAGAAATGGTGAAAGACTAAGAAAGAGAAATAAAGATAATGCATACCTATTCTCTGTAGTGAGTCTATCACAGTCGCTGACATTGGTAGTCCTATCAGCATCAGTTGGTCAATATGCTGACGTCGATTATGTTACCGATGTCGGTAGGGGCAATGGGCCTTGGATGAGTTTTAGGGAATGTTTGTGGTCGACAAATGGATCTGGAAGGAGTCTGGGTCTGTGCAGGGTTGCAAGATAGTAAATAGGGTCTGAGAGGGGGCAAAGGCAAAGGGTTGGTATGTAAATAGATAAGAATAGGAGGAAGGATTTTCAGTATTTCCAAGAATAAATTCAGGTTAGGTTGATTGTATTCAGAAATAGTAAATAGAAACTAATTACTAATGTATTTTAAACACTGAAATGGAGACAGAAGAATACTTAGCTCTGCTTGATGAAGAACCAAGGGTGTGAAAATACTTATTCTTGTTGTGGCTAATGTCAAGGTCCCCTGTGCAATGTTCCAATCCAATCTGGAGTGACTTATGCAGAGTTTTTGTAGCCAGGTGAGCGTTAGTCGAAGTCTGATGTTTGGTCTCAGAGTGTGCACGTTGATGTCTCAGAGTTCAAGAGGAAGAATTCAGGATCAGTGATTAGCGATTAGTGATTAGACCATTCGCCATTAGACCCAGGCTCAAGGTTAGAACCTAGTTTAAGTAACCAACATCGGTGATCCCATCGGCATCGACTGACAGTTGACCTACATCAACGGCAAGAGAACGGGTAAAAGGGCTATTTTTAGCCCTTTGCCCATTCTCCATCTACCAAGTGCATTGCCATCAGAGAACGGTCAAAGGACGAGTTTATTGGGCATGAGTGTTGGTTAGGCAGTTGGAATGGAGTGAGAATAGGTCATGGGTAGATGACCTAGTCTCAGGGTGACTCATAGGGTAGGAAATGGTCTTAGGGTGAGGTGTCTAGGTGAGGTGTCGTGGTGAGGTGTCCAAGGTGAGGTGTCTAAAGTGAGGTGTTTAGGGTGATGTCATTAATTTAAAATAAGTAATTTATTTTAAACTAATAAAGTGTGTAAGGGACCAAGGGGAGTCGACACAATTTTGGTGTCTACACCACAAGACAAAATTCCTTAAAATAAGGTTCAAGATCATAAATTCCTCTAAATATTAATTAGGGCAAAAGTGTGAGTAAAAGTAGATTGTATATGATATGATGGAATGAAATATGACCCCTAAATAAATTGATCTAATACCCAAAACCAACCCTAAAATATAAGTTTATGGTATCTTTCCACTTGATATAGTTAAAATATGTCAAATGATAGATAATGGTATTAGTCAAGCCAATATAATACATATGTTAGAAGATAGGCTCATAATTGCATTGAGTTGGTTAATACAATATAGGAAGGGTAAAAGGCACTAAATAGACTTTATTATCCAGGTTGAGACTGTTGGATATATGGAATATAAAAAAATTAAATAAGGACAAGCTGGAAGAGGTAAATGGAAATACATTATAAGGAAGTCAAATTGATAATAGGAATAGTGTACTCATGATATAGTAATAACATCTCTCAAAAATCACCATGAGCTTTGCCAAACAATTTCCCAGTGTGCACTTAGGGATATCTATGCTCAATAATTTTCTACAAGATAAATCATATATAAATGATAAAATGAAAAATATTATGTGTATCCATATGCCCCACTTGAATCTCATCGTGTATCACAATAGTGTAACATGGGATGTTGTTTTGGGAAATAAACATTGAAACACAAGAATATAACTGAAATAAAATGCCAAAATATTTTTTCTATGAAATAAATAATGGAAAGTACCATATACATACCTTGACTTACCTTTATCATTTAATGACTACATGAAAATACCATAACCACAATCATGGAGGGTGCAAGAACTACATTTGAGAAACTCTAACAATACAAGGCTAAAAATGGATAGAAGAAAAGTAAGTAAAGACAAGATGATCAACGCAAATGGAAAACTCTCAGAACTTATTAAATCACTTGAAACATTAACAACCAATGTTACAAAGGCTAATTTAGAACCAAAATACCAATGAAACTAATAAAAATAACTGAAAACTAGTAAGCTAAAAATATAAGGCTACATATGACCGAAAAACCCAAAAATGCATCCAAATTAAGATAATTAACAATCCAAATTGAAAATGGATACATAAATTTTACTAAAAACATCAATGTAAGAGAAGCAATAAACCATACACAAAAAATATGAAAAAACATGAAATGGGAGAAATGGGACTAGGTGTCCTGAAAAAAGGCAAATAGAAAATTGAACATCCCAAACATGAATAAGAGAGATCCTAAAAATATAAGGTAATAACTAAGATATCATCTTGCAACACTCAAAAATTCAACTTATATTCTAAAGGTGGAAAAACTAAAATGACCATATTACTACCATGTCTGAAAGAGATGGAGAGTAAGAATTACAAAGAACTAGAAAATATTTAAAAATAAACCTACATATCAAGGGGTAAATAATGGATGGAATGGAAAGAGCAATTCACCAAGGTGAAAACATGATCTTTACCAAAAATAAGACACTCAAATCAAGTTGGCAAGACTATGGGTTTTCAACATCAATGAACCTAAAGAACCCTACCTAACAATGTATGCTTGGGATAACTAGTGAAGTATAAATATATAATCCCATTTAGGTTGGTATTCATGAAAAATAAAAGTATCCTACCTTCCCACAATTTGTTCCCCACTCCTTAGGACCCCATATAGAGTCATTTTCCTATTATGAGTATTGGGTACTTGTGTGAGAAGATAAATGGCACTAAATTGTAATAAGATATAATAATAGAGAATGAAACCTCCTATCTTAGTATATTGGCCTACCACACACCAATAGACCTTAGGTCTATCATGAGGCCAACTATGGAGTTTAAGATTCAACTAAAATATGATATATGCCAAACAAAGATAACATCTTTTGGTGTGTTCTAACTTTTAATATTTTAATTGCCTTTTAACATTTCATGTTCTTATGATATGGAATTTGACTCTTTTGGCTTTTGCCATTTTTCTCCTTCGTACAAATTTGGAAAAAAAAAATGAGTGTTAAATATTACTATCACAACATATCTTATACTTATTGGATATATAAGAGAACCTAAATATCATGATGTCGAAAGACTCCAAGACTTGCACCTTAGAAAAGAGTGCAATCTTGAAACCAATCTTGGTGAGCTCAAATGGAAATGAAAAATAAGAAATGATCATAGAATGATTGGGTTACCCCAATATCATAATTTTTTTAATTTAATATGATATAATTACAATCAGGCATGAATCATGATCATAAGAAATGGTATAATGTGGATTATGACATGAATATAGATTACTATAATTTTACTGCAAAATAATATGATTGGTTCTAAGTGAGGAAAAACACTACTCTCAATTGTTGCCTTATATTTTTGGGAAGACACTTAGTTAAGGTTGGGATAAAAATCAATCTTTAAAATGTAATTATGGGAATTTGTAAAGATGGCCTTAACTAAGGTCCTATCATACAACTCACAAACTGAAAATCCAAGAGGCATAAGTAGACAAAATACCAAAGGACCAAAGATAGGTACCATGTCTAATGTGAGAGGAAAATTAGAGGTGAGTAAATAAAAAAAATGCTAGATTCAATAAGAAATTCAAAGTAAAACCTAAAAGAAAACTTAGCTCCATAGTATATACAAAACTAACTATAAGCATGCAAGTAAGAAGTACTGAAAATGGAAAAAACATACCTAATATGAAACTAGGAAGAACATGCACCAAGCAAAGTACTTCTTTAAAAATTGAGCATTGGTTAGTTTTTTTTAAGATGTGTCCATTTTTTTTTAGTTGATATGTGCTAGTTCCAAGGATGTATTTGACTAGGTAGGGACCCCACCACTTTTCGGCATATTTTCCCTCTTTGTCATAGATGTAATCCAACTTTGACACTAAGTCTCCAACATCAAAAGTATGAAATTTGAATTTTTTTTGTGTTGTTTAGTTATATAAGATTTGTATTGGTGGTTGTGTTGTAAATCACTCATACATCATTTTTTAAGTATATCTAAAGCATGAATGCAATCATCATTAAAATATTCATTGGAAATGATGTTGTGGAGATAGATATGTAAGGATGGGAAATCTAATTCTATGTGTAAGATGAATTTGAAACCATAAACTAAAGAAAAGGGAGTTGTCCCAGTGGTAATATGGATTCTAGTGTCATAAACCTGAAGTATAAGGTTTAGCTTGATATTCTAATCTTAATGAGAATCCATAATAGTCTTATGAAAGATCTTGTTAATAATTTTATTGGTAACTTTAGCTTGATCAATACACTAAGGGTGATAATGTGTCTAAAATTTGTTCATAATATTTAATTTTTCACACAAATGCTTCATGTATTTGTTTTTTAAATTCACACCATTGTTAGATATGATGGTGTGAGTAATTCTTAAATGACATGTGATTTTATTAAAGATAATCTTGGACATAGTGATGCTAGTAACATTAACAAGGGTCATGGCTTCTACCCACTTGTTAAAGTACTCTATGGTGGTAATGATGAACACATGGTCATTTGTTGACCTAGGTAACTTATCAATGAGATCTAATCCCCATATAGATAATTTCCAAGGATATTCAAGGGTTTGAAGCTCAACTAGAGGAGAGTGAATTAGATCATCATGGATTTGACAATAATTACAATTTTTAATAAATGTGACAGCATGTTTTTCAAGAGTAGGCTAGAATTATTCCACCCATATTCATTTACAATAACTTCATATTAAATAACATAATAGAGTAGGGTACCTTCAACATTATGATAATAACTGATATTATGTATACATACATACTTTCAAACTTACTTACAGAGTATGGTATTTTCATGAGAGTCAGCCTCTAAGATATAAGTATGATATTCAATGATTGGATGATACCTGTGTACCATAGGCTTTATCATGTAGTGACACCTTCAATTTTACAGATAAGAGAATCATCCTTCAATTTTATCATAAATGGTGATTTCCTTGTGTGGATGAGGATGGAAAAGAGAGGCTAAGCAAGATAATCTATGATAGAATTTTATTCTCATTAGATTGATTTGATATTGAAATATGCAAACTCTTTGTAAAGAGTGGAAACAAACTGATAATATGCAATGATTTTTTTCTTTTGCTTGATATGCACCAATGAATTGACAACATATGAGTTTTGAATCTCTAAGGTATGCAATTAGTGGATGTCTAAATATATGGTTGATTACATCCAAAGGATGAGAAATTTGTATTCAACCATGTTATTGATGACCTCAAAGTTTAATTTAAAATCTATAGGAATGTATTTTCCATAAGGGTCGGCTAGGACATAGTCTACCCTAGCTCTTTGGAGGCACTTGGGTCCATCAAACTAAAGTGTCCAAGTTTCCTCATGTAAATATATTGTAACTTTAGGTAATTTTTCTTTGATAACTTTGGATTTAGATTTAGATACTAATTTTTTGGGATATCTGGGGGCTTGGGCTTCAATGTTAGCCATGAAATTATGAATTTTTTATTTGAGGGAAATAAATTGGTCAATACTTTTAATTAAGATGAAATATTCATAAGGAGAAATGTATATAAGGTGACTCATATTTGGGACAAGAGTGATGGAAAGTTAATCAGTTATCACTTGGCCTTTGATTGATTTTTTAATAATAATTCTTAAGTCAAACTCCATGAATATTACCATCCAATTTCCAATTCGATCTCCAAGCAAGATGGCTTTTGAGAAGAAATGATGAAGGGGATCAAAATGGATCATGACATAAACAATTTGATAAAGTATATATTATTGAATATTTTCAGCTATGAAGTATATTTCAAGGCAATCACAATCTAATTTCATGTAGAGAGTCTTTTAATATATCAAGGTAGTAATGATATATTAAATGGAATATTATTTTCCTAACTCATATTATTATACAAAAAATGCCCTAACTAATATGGGGGTGGATGATGTGTACAATATGATAGGATGATCACTATAATGTGGTCACAAATTATGAGGATGAAAAATTATTTTTTCATGTTATCAATTTTTTTTTTACATGCATCAATCAATTTAAGATCAAAACCTTTCTTTAGGAGTGATTTTAATGAATAGATGTGGTAAACCATCTTAGGGGTGAATCTTTGGATTTCCACAAGCTTACCAAGGTCATTAATAATGTCAATAATAGATATATTAATAGGCGTGTTGATAATATCATTGATTTTATCATGATCAATGTCAACCCATCATAAGGAAAGTATGAAGCCTAAGAGGTTTTTGTGGGTAACATAAAAAACACACTTGTAAGGATTGAGTCTAACTTTATATTTGATAAAATAATTAAAGATGATGGTAAGATCATGAAGATGTTCTTGATGATTTAATTGGGTAATAAGACCATCCACATATGTTTCACCTAATTTATGGATGAGGTCATGAAAGATATGGGTCATCACACACTGATATGTTGCACCATAATTCTAAAACCAAAGGGTATCTTAACATAGAAATAGGTTCCCCATTTGGTATTAAAGTGGTTTTATGTTGATCCTAGGGAGTGATGTAAATATAGTTATATCCTAAAAAACTATCTACGAGGGAAAACATTTCATAGTTGTTTGTATAATCAACAATGGCATCAATGGATGGTAATAGAAAGTAATCTTTTAGGACAAGATAAATTTATATTATGAAATATAATATAAATTTAGATGACCATAGTGATTTTTTTGTGAACAAGAACAATGGTGGATACCCCTTATGATCAATCTACATGATTAATTAACTTATAGACTAAGAGATTGATAAATTCTCTTGTGACATAAGGTTGAAATCTTGAGATGGAACTTATGTTTATTTTGACACATAGGTTTCACATCTAGATATGTCATGATGTTATCAAAAAATATTCTAGGTTAAATGTTGGGCATGTATTCATATTACCATGCAAAAGATTCATGATATTTATCTAAAAAGATATGGTAATTTCCTTTCACTTCAGGATGAAGTTCCATGGAGATAAGAATTGATCTAGGAGTTACAATCATGATAAATTTAATTATTTGGGTTTCTTCAGTAAGCATGACATTGTCATCTTGAAAATGATAATGAATTAAAGGAATTTTTTTATAGGTTCCTTTTTTGGATCAACATTAGTAATTAAATTATTGAAGTAAGGAGCTTTTTTCTCAAAATAACCAAACTTATGATGTTTGAAAGGAATTTGAGACTCTATAGCATGGAGTAATTCTAGGATAGCTTCATCACTAAGAAATGTAGGTAAAGGTCCATAGTATTAAAAATCTACTTCAAGGTTCATAATCTGATTACCTATATTGTCAAACTCAAAATTTATTTATCTCACAACAATTGCTTTCGAATATAAGGTAATATTATGGGATGAATTATTAAGAAAATATTTTTACTGTATGGTATTGGCTTAGTCAATACATTCTAATACAAAAATACTGGGTTGAATTGTATCAATTTACATAGTATAGTTAGTAGGAATAGAATTAGTTTTGATTGTATTATCTTGGCTAATGTAATTGGTTAGAAGTGGAGATGATAAATAAATTATATCTAGATGGATAAATGTTACATGCATAAGAAGCTATTTGAGAAATTTTAGTGGAAGTATCCTTGGTTGAGACACCAATGTTATTGAAAATTGGAAAGGATATTAAAAAGGGTCTTGGAATAATTTGGCTACCCAAATATCATTTCAAACAATGTCATCTTATATGTATAAGGATTCATTACCATTGCATATGGGAGGACCTATAGTATCATCATCAATCAAAGGAATAGTCTTATCTCATGGAAGGAGAGAAGGAGGAATCTATTTCACTATGTATGGAGGTATCTTAGTAGTGTTACATATGTTTTTAACTCATTATTTTTTCATCATCAAAATCTGAAAGAGTGACTTGGAGATCGGGACTCATGTTGATGAACTTAGGTAGAGTCAAAATATTAATGTCAAGGATAATGGAGATTTAATTTTGTGATTTATGATTAGGAATCCAAATGACCTAGGGTTTGGGATTTGATTCATGCTTGTAAATTTTTTTATTGTGGATTAACTTTATGCATTGAATACCATAATATGTGATAGCTATCATGCACTGAATCCATGGATAACCTAAAATGAGGTGATAAAAAAGTGGAATATCCAAAACCATAAGCTTAGTGCATATTTTTTACGTATGTTATTAAAAGGGAGCAAAATACAACCGAGAGGATTTTGAATGGTTTTATCAAATATTTAGCAAGTATGAGTAGTTTGATTAAGTTTATCTTTGAAATATCTAAGTTGTTAGAGTAGCCAAATAGAAGTAACATTGATGTTGAATCCTTCATCCACTAAGACCTTTTATATTAAGGTATTTTTTATCATAATACTAATAAAGAGGGGTGGGTAATCAACTCATAAAATTATCTCATCATTAATAATATCTTATTTAGGAAAATAATATCTTAGAGGAATGGTTTTTGATAAATAGTTTCTATAGCATGACCTTTCATGGGTGTAGGACCTTTGGAGGTTGGGATAGGCAATTTAGATTCACTAGGTGGGGACTTTTAAATGTCTTACAATTTTATCATGAGAAGTTTGTGATGATAAGGATAAGTTCTCATGACTTCCATTATAGTAATTTTTTAATTCATACAATTAATCTCAGCCATAAAATTTCATTGTCTTAGCATCAGATCTATAACAAGGCTTAGGTTGATTATTAATATTAATTTTAGGAGTAATGATAGTATAAGGATTGGAAGAACTACATTGAGTCTCAGATGGTGGATGGGATTACCACTATTTTATGGATCAAAATATGAATTAGTATTAGTAGTAGTATCGTTAAGAAGTTGGTATTCAGGAGAAGGCTTCTTAGGTTTGGTGATAGGATCATTTTGAGTAGGCTTACGATGGTGGTTGACCTTTTCTTTATTCACATATTTATAATTATATAGTATTGATCATATTTAGAATCAATAACATAAACATATTTTTTATAATGTTGTGTATTGGGATCTAACATTTGAGAGGGTTTTTGATATTTTTGGCTTGTATATCTGGAATTATAGGTTTATTTTTGCAAAGCTTTGAGATATTTTTTATGGCATTCTTTCATAATTGCATCATGACTAAATTTTTCCACTAGGATGGTAGTTATGGAAAAAATTTGGAGTCCATGACATATCTCATGAGAGTGGCCAATGTCAGCATGGAACCAACAGAACTTATTAGGATCATACCATGTTGGATGGCTAGTATTATTGTAGATAAAGGGTTTATATGGAGATATCAACTTATATATTACTTGCATACTAGAGGGTGGGCATGAGGGAATTTTATTATCTAATTTGGATGATTTTTTTTGGTTTTAGAAGGTTTTATTTGAAGATTAGGAATGATGCATTGGTTTTAGTTTTTAAATATTCTTTTTAGGGAATTTGAGAAGGTTAAAATTGAGCCATAAGGAAATCTTTCCTTTTTGCTTGATAGAAAGCCTCTTTTAAGGTTTTGGGAGATAAAATCCTAAACTTGAATATAAGAGGGTATCTAAAAGTGGTAATAAGGATTTTAAAAATATTATCATCACTCATGTTATGGTTTTCTTTATGAGCTAAATACTTCCATTATTTGATGAAATTGTGATCAGAATCATTAGGAAATTACTTAGCATTAATGAAATGGTTAAGTATATTTTCAATAAGATAATTATAATGTAATTCTTTAACTATGGCATTGACTAGATCCTCTAATTGTGTAATAGAATGTCTATGAATTTAATTTTACCATTCTAACACATCTCTAATAAAGGTTTTGGATAGAAGCTTAGTATTAGAAAATGTATTATTTTAGACCAATTCCTTATAAGATATTGCCAAAGGTTTTGAGAAAGAAATCATATTATTTATTCCCATCATATGTGATAGTTTGATAGATATTTCCAATGTCTATGGACATAATGAAGGGAGATAAAGGTTCATTTTGAAGATGTTGAAGCATTTGTTTATGCATATGAGGCTTAGGGATAATATTTACTTTGGCATATCTAAGAGGAGGAAGGATAAAATTATAATTTGTTTGAGTCATGGTGACTTAAAGAGATTTATTAGCCATTTTTAAAATGTGGTTTTAAATTTATAGAATTTTAGAGCTACAAAAATCTTTCATAAGGGTCATTTTTTGGACCATTTGTACAAGGACTTGGGTTGTATCTAGAGGTGGATTTTGATTATATGTAGTATGAGGGGGATTTCCAACATTAGTTGTGAGAAAAGGATTTCTAGTATTAGTGTTGGTTCCCCCAATGGTCATAGAAGATGAAATAAGCTTTTTAATCCTACCACTCTTGTTTACAGTGTAAATTATGTTATCATCATGATTCGTAATTGGGTTGGATCATCTAGATATTCAATTTAGTTGATTTCTGCCATGTTACATTTAATATATCTAGAGTGATTTTGGGAAAACCTACACCATGAAAAGTTTCCTTCAATGGTGAACAAGGTGGTAAGGAAGAATAAACCCATGTATAATTTGAATGGTTTGAGGCTAGAAAGAAAGATATTAATAACTGACATCATGACGTTAAGTAGACTATAAGGTTGATAAAAAGTGGTAGCTGATTACAAAAAAGAAATGTTATTAAGTAGGATGATTTAATTAGTTTTGGGGTCTATAAAAATTATTATATTAATTAGGATGATGCAATATAGGGAGAAAGATGAAATTACTTACAATTCTAAAAATGAACTATATCAGATATGTTGATGTAGTAGGATATAAACTAACAAAATTAGACTATATTAGGTTGACCAATATTTTCTCAGGTGAATTCTGGTAAAAAATGAAATAATGTCAAACTAGCCAATATAGATAGGGAGATAAACATAGAAAAAAAAAATTGATGGATTTATTTCACACATAGATAATTGTATCAGGTTGGTTGATGTAATAATGACACAACACATAACGGTATTGGTTTAGCCAATATAGTCTGAAATACATAAATTAGTTAGGTAGATAATTGAATCTAACTAATTTTTTAAATCAAGATCAAGGAGATATATTAAAAAGACTTGAATGATTTTATAGGATCTTAAATATACTTTATTGTTTATAGACTATTTTTGATAATTTTGTAGAGCACTAACTATAAAGGTTAAACCGTTCTAGTAGCCCACTATCCCAACTTTGAGGGTATGGTGAGATTAAATTTATTAGGTGATGTGCTCCTCTCAGGAACACCACAAAATAAAAAACATGGATGGTTTCCTAAAGTTTAATGTAAATGGAATCCTATGCATTTTTTATATACCATGAGGTACATGGAAACTAAAGTTTGTGTTTAGTGATGTATAATGGCTTGAGTATTGGATAAATAACCATAACACCATGGTTTTGGTAAAACATACAACCACTTGTCCCATAAAAATAAAAACTAATTAGTTTTAAAATTGTCAAAACATAGTTTTTAGGGAAAAAAACAAAGATAAAATAAAAAATTCAAAATCAATGTCAAAAACTAATTTGTAGCATTCAATGAATTGAAATAAATAGGTAGAGAATGGTATTGGATTGGACAATATGATTAGAAATAAATATAATGAAAATGAAACACATAAAATTGTATCATAATGGTCAATATAGTTGTAAACATAAAAATAGTTATATCAAGTTGGCTGATATAGTTTTTGAAAACACATAATGGATTCAGGCTAGCTGATACCATTTCAGATAGGCAAAAAATTGTATTATGTTGTCTAATGTAATTACCTAAAGGAAAATAACTATATCAAGATAGCCAATTTAGTTGGCTCAATGTAGAAAGGTTGGAATAGGATTTGTGTTGGGTTGAACAGAATGTATGCAAGGCTAAGATTAACCTATAATGGTCGTATATCAATAGACACAGACTCAAATAAGGTCAATCAAATAGAGTAAGTGATAGTTATCTTGTCTAGGTAATTAATAATGAATTTCACATATATAGTAGAGGGTTTCCTACATCACAAATTTCAAGAGTAAAGGGTTCTAAATCCTAAGCCTGTGACATAAGGATGTATCTCTCACTAGATCTCTATGAAATTAAATGTGAAATTAAATAAAATTGGTTATGAAAGTAAATTAAACTAAGGGGAATGGTTATATTGATCATAAAAGGTAAGGTGCCATGGTGAACTAAATGGGGGTCTAGGTAACCTAAAGTGAAAATAGTCTAAGCAATCATATAACCACACTAGCTTATTTGGTGTGGAGATAACCTATACAAATATACATGCACATCTATTCACTAAATAATTATAATCATCCAATTGACTAATTAAATAAAGGAAATAGTATAGAGTTAGAAACATTTACCTTATAGTTGACTCATTGAGCATCAATCTTTCCCTAGGCTCAGGTGGAGCTTTTCAAGATATTTTATGGGTTAAATATTTTAAATGTTTGGATAAATACCTAAGATATCCTTAGCTATGGATTATTAATGGATTATCCTATTTAACTTTAAATACACCACAAGACAAGCTTCATCATAATAAGGCTCTAGATCACAAACCCCTCCAAATATGACTTAGGATAGACATGCAAGTAAAATAAAAGTGAATAGAGTGTATATGATATGATTTAATGAAATATGACCCATATATATACTTACATATTACCCAAAACTAACCTAAACTCTAAGTCAATGGTATCTAATCGATGAATATAGTTGAAATATGTCAACTAATTTATAACATTATTAGCCAAGCCGATGTAATATAGATGTCAAAATACAAGCTCAAAACTACATTGAATAGTTGATATAGTATAACAAGGGTAAAAGGAAATAAATAGACTATATCAACCAAGTTGATGTCATAGGATATAGGGAAGAAATCAAAATTAAAAAAGGATAAGATGGAAGATTTAAATGGTAAGACACTCTAGGGAATCCAAACTAATATTAGGAATGGTTTAATCATGATATAGTAGGAACATCTATTGAAATGTTCCATGAGCCTTTCCCACCCCTTTCCTAGTGCACCCTTTAATGCATGCACTCAGGGAGATCAATGTTTGACAATTCATTTCAATAGAAAGTGTCACTAAATGATAAAGTGAAAAATATTATGTGTATACACATTATTTCCTTCTCTAGAATTTGAGAAAGTGATAGCCCCATGGATTTATTTTTATGTTATTAAGGATTCTAAAATTTTAATTTATATGATTTTATGTGAATCCAAAAAAACATACCACATTGAAATAATGTATAGAAGCTTTGACATACATTACTATAGTAAGTACAACTAGTGACATAAAATGGGTCATTTTTATGTCATTATGTGATTTTTTCTTTGGTTGAACAAAATTGTGATCTAAGTATCACAACTTATGATTAAAAAGTGGTGTTTATTGCATCACATTTCACCCTAAAATTATTAGCATGCACCCAACCCCAAAACTATCATAGTTTTTAAATTTTTGGGTTTATTCTAGCAAAAAATTGCATCAAGTTTCAAATTAGGGTGATCTGTTTAGGATTTATTAGTGGATAAGACTAAAAGGACATCACTTTTGCATTATTATTTTTTAAGCTACAAGACCCCAAGAGTGAATAACCCATTTAAGTGAAAAATCCCTTAGGTTTATTACTATACTTTCTATTGTTCTATTTCACTTTTTCATCCCCTACTCTTTGTAAATTTGTGCATTTTCATCCTTCCTAAAAAAATTTATCAAAAACATTTGTTAATTTACTAATCTACAATCACCACACAATATTATATATATTAATCATCCTAACTTAAGGAATCATATAAAAATTTTGAGGATAAATAATAAAAATGATGGAAGAGAGACACAAATTAAAATGGGTGGGAATGATCTAATTTTCCCATTAATGTGAATCCTACTTGGGTATGCATCAAAATGGTTCATAATATTGCTTTACACTATTTGTTTTTTTATTTAAATATGGTTCTTACTATTTTTTTATGAGTTATTTTATTTCAATAATAATTTCAACTAAGACATTACCAAATAATGGAGTGAAGGATCATTAACATTTGGAAGATGTTAGTATTAGCAATGTGGCATTGCCTTGCCTATTATAATGCATGATTTAGATGTACTATTGGAACTGGTGGAGATTACTACCACCAAAACTTTTGATGAAGATGAAAAATGTGAAATTAAAGCTAATATATTAATTCATCCACAATTTTTTTTTGTTGGAATCATATATATTGTCAAAAGGTAAGCTCAACCCTAAGCAAAAGTAAGTGTTTATGTGTAACTATAATGGTAGAGAAATTGTGATAGTATATAAATGGTGCTATCAAATGGATTACTATTACTAAATAAAACTTTCATTTTTATATCAATGTAAAATTATTTTCACATGTTTTAATGCCCCCATTACTAATAAAACTATTTTATTACTTTTCAGAATAATGGAGTTTTATTCCTAATTAATAAACAGGTCTAGAGTAAAGTAAACTAGTAAATAATGTAAAATAATTAAGCCACTAATTTATGTAAATATATTATATTTTTGACTTTTCTAAAAATATTAATAAATAAGAGAAAATATGACTTAGCTTATTTTGAGTTGTCCAATCTGAGACAGGGCCTAAGAATTCAGGTATACGATTGGGACAATGTCAGAAATAGGTTCCTAAACTAAATTTTCTAATTGGATAGGAGCACCAAAAGTGGGACACCCTATTTTTTGATGTTTTACACCTTTTTTGACATTTTTTTCCAAGTGATATATTTTTTTGGGTTCTACTCGATAAGTCTATGTTACCCTATCAGTGAAATATTGAAGCCTAGAAGTCTATGGGGCTCATTGTGCATTTATTTTAATCTTCAAAATCCCTAACAGCTCTTTGTGCTTAAACTTGAAAGGAAATTTGGGAAAGAGAAAGAAGGGGTTAGTGTGTAAAGGATATGCTGGATTCACTTCACACCTCATGTGTGGGCATGTTGCCTACATACCAATACTTTGAGGAGGGATCAAGCTAATATAGTTCTCCCATTGAAGTGCTTGGTACAATTATGTATGAAAATGCAATTAGATGTAAAATTGGGTGTATTTTAGATGGCTAGGGGCTGGTGTAAGGGTTATAATAATACTAGAATAATATTGGAAGGTTGTATGCAGAGAATAGGGAAAAGTGCTTGAATGTACTTGCTTGTATTCTTGTTTCTCTCTTGTAAATGAGTGTTAACCCTTCTAAATAGACTTTTAATGGCCTTTTATATGGAAATTAATGATCATGGGTTAAATTAATTCATTTTAGGCTGAATTTATAGGATTCAGAATAATATGACTGTTAGAATCCAAAATGCACTTGGACAACAACACCAAAAATAGGACACCCTGGGTTTCAGTTCTCCTATCTAAGTTGGGTATTATTTTCTAGAGGGAATGAGACATGAGGGGATGGATCTGGGCCTAAAATAGATACTTGGGTCTCTAATATTTAAGTCTGAAAGGTTGTGGATGACTGGGAATTAGTGAAAGAAAAGCTTAAAGGGTTGTGCAAGCAAGTAGGACCTATGGATTAAGTGTCTTTGGCCATACTCAAGTAACCAAATTTTGTATTTTATATGACTATATTTACCCCCCTTATTATATTTATATAGTAAATTCAAATATTAAGATAAAGGAAAAAAATATAAAGTGTACCTGAACTTACCTATAAAGGTGAAACCCATGAAGCTTGTGTGATGTGGAGTAATGTTAGATAGTGCATAGAGAACACATTGTGCAAGTGTGAATATATGAAATAAAACAAAGAATATATCATTTCTTATTATATGTAATATAAAATAATAACATATAAAATCTAATTAAAATAAAAAGGAAGAGATAGGAAAAAATACACCTCACTGGATATGTGATCCAATACAAAACCTATTGTGATCCTGAGTAAGGTTGAGTAACGTTGGATTGTGTTAGATGATGTTATACCAAAATTTATATCATGAATAGAGTTGAGTGATAAATTCCATGAAAAGTGGCTCGAGAATACAAATGATATCCTTTTGGATCCATCTTTTCCTACTGAGTGAAGCTAGACGATCATGTATGTGACAATCAATGTCTGGACTATGTGTCCAGTCCCTCTGAATAGGTGGCTCAATAATATAAAGGTTGGCCCTTTGGATCCATCATTTCCCCATGAATTGAAGCAATGAAGTGATATTTTTATATAATATATTTCATATAAGAGGGCTCATGGAGCCCATGGATGTTCTAAAAATTTGACAATTTGATGTGGAAAGCCGAATGTATGATAGAAACTAGGCCACTCTTGGCCATTTTGAAAGATGGAAGTTAGGTTTATATGAAATCCACTATAAAACTGATTTAATATGCTTATGTGAAATCCAACTTAGGTACTCAAGAATTTAAACTTATATGAAATTTTAACTTTAAAATGATGCTAACCACATGTAGATGGAGTAAGGCATGCAACTACTAAGAATGCTTGGGTAATAAAACGAACTCGAAAATAAAAGAAGACCAATGTGATGTGTACATTGCCCCTAATCATTGGTGTCTAAAACATGGATTATAATATATAATTTATGTCAACTACCTAATCTAAAATAGGAAGTGATATCCATCATGCTTTGCATGATACCCCCTATATCTGGATTCCCTGAGAAAACTATACTAAAACTGCTGATTTTGACTAATCTAGATGTACAAAAATTGTAGCTGAGCTAAAATTTTTGCCTGTTACTAGAAAACCTAGGTGTTTTTATACTTAGATAAGATCACCAAAATAAGGGCACCCTTGTGTTTGACACTACTATCCATTTTGGGTGCTATTGTCTTGTGTTGAAACTGGTTGTTGATCTAGAATTGTCACTATTTTTTTGTTCCATTCTGACTAGTTTGACCTCTGGATTCTAAATTGGGTGATATAAATGTTGTTGTTTTGACTTATAAGATATTTTATCTCTATGAAAAAACCCCAATTTATTTCCCCCTCTTTTTAGTGTATGAATTATTTAACCTACATTGATTACCCTCAGAAGAAAAGAGTCTTGCAAGTGTGTTATATTGCATCGATAAATGATATAGCAATGATATTTGACAAGATATCTATAGATATAACAATGTTTATATTAAGATATTTTTAGATCAATATGGGTATACCTATATAGATATAACAATCTAAAATCATGTGTAATATACTAAACTGGAACTAGAAATGTTAGATGTTAATTGTTAGTTGGAGGGATGAAGCATGATGTCCATCATAGCATCTGAGAAAGCAAGGTAAATACATGATATGGATCATGACATTATAAACAAGGACAAGTAATCAAGCAAAAATCATGAAAATTAAGAAACAAGAATCAATAAGCATACAAGGTTGGTCAAGGGGCCAAGCAAACAAGAGACATGGGCACATGGTACTCAAACTAGAAAGCAAACATACAAGGAATGTTTAAATACCACATACACATACAATTTGAAATAGGAAAAGATTGGAATGAAGGCCATAGGCACATAGAATATTACAATCAAGGTACATTATCAAATGTCCAAAGGTACACACACATGAATAGAATCGAATGGCATTGGCAAATGTCCAAAGGCACATATAAGATACAAAATTAGAAATAGAAATGAAATCACATCTATCTATGCAAAGTAAGAAAGGAAAGAATGTAAAAATTATAAAGGTACAATCACATCTAACTAATAAAAGTAAGAGTAAAGCATGCAAGACATGTTTAGTACAAGACTAGGTATATGCTAGTAAATACAGAAGTGCAAGATACTAGTGAGTATCGATATGGTAATCTATGTAATCTAGTAAGTAATGTATGTCAAAATGATAAATAGAGTGTGTAGTGTAAGAATGACACAACCTGGATGGTGTAGTCATGTAGAAGATGCCCCCAGTGAGAATATATATCAATGTGTGCTTCAAATGTAGAAGTAGGATGCCCCCTCAATGGGTAGAATGAAACCATCAAGGAACTGAAAGTCACTGCACACACTCAAAGAAGATAAAGTGAAGCATGGTAATGTAGATAATTGACTAATAATAATATAGAATAAAAAATCTAATTCTAACATAGTAGTAGAAATTTAAAACATGGATGATGCATATGATCTAAATGTTTTTGGTGTTTTTGGATTATTTGAATTTTTTGTATTGTGAAATTTTGTATTATTTTTGTATTTTTATTTAAAATATGTAAAATTAAATAAAAGAGATTATGTATGAGTAGGCTAGGATAGGATGATACTAACCAATGAGTCTCATGCAAGACTCCCTATCATGGTGCCCTGTATCAAGGAGTAGAATCATACATGAATGTAAAGCATGATGAAAATGCTAAGACTATGGCTCTAAAAGCTATATATGTTATAGATGCTCTAAAAATATCTGAAGTAGAAACTGACTTTGAGGTCCTGATATAACTTTGAGAAGTGGATGTAACTATAGGGCTCTTAGGGGCCCATTTATAAGTAAGAAAATATCTCTAAGCATGTGCTTTATGTGTAGACCCATGAGATCTCAAGGAAACTACTCAGAGTATAAAAATTGTAGCTGACAAGTGTCTAGAATCCCAAAGCTATGGAGGTGTATGAATCCTCTGTACTGGTGATATATGTGTCAATTGTGTCTAAATTGGTACCAAAGGAAGAACTATAACTGGTGGGGAAACTAAAAATGGTGGAGAAGCTAGAACTGGTGACTAAAAAGTAGATTTCTCTAAACTGGGTAGTGGTAACTCATATAAAACTCCACTAACTATAATAACCTAATTAATGTGAATGAATTCCATGCATCTATGAAATATAGATGGTACTTCTTGAATTTTCTAAATCTATCAGCGACCAAGTAACATATCAAAAACTCTTGCACTAGGAACTATAGTGAAATGTGTGGTCACATGTGTTAGAGCAATCTATAAAGGAAGGACAATCTCACCCAATGAACTTTCTATGTGCTCACTGAATCTATTAATAACTATATATATCAAGGTGATATCTTTTTTTGAATAGCCCAAATGCCGTAATAATGTAATGGTGCACATGGTGACATTAGAACCATTATCAATGAGAACATTGTGAATGGGTTGATTATGAATATGTGCTATGATAAAGAGTGCATTATAATCTAAATTATCCTCCACAATCTCTTGATTTCATAAGGATATCTAAGGTCTATCTAGAAATCTAGACTCATACATATAGATCATACCACTCAAAGGATGTGATTCAACTTAAGGTGCCTGGTATGTAACTGGTGGAGGATGTGCATGGTATGTGTGGTGAACACCTGATGTGTCCCCTTTATCTTTCTTAGAATGCTATGGAAATTGATCTAAAAATATTTTCAAATTTTTATCCTATGTTGGTTTTGCCTATGGAGGTGCAATTGAAGTGGCAAGATCAAGTAGGTTGTCATCTATCAAGTCCTGTATCTTATGTCTCAAATTGATAAATCTATTTGTAGTGTGTCTTGGTTCCCTATGGTAATCACAAAATGTCTACTAATCATATCCCTTGGAAAGAGGTTTGGTTGGATCAACTTCTAGAATAGGAGGGAGAGATATGATATTACAATCCAAAAGCTACTATAAAACTTTGGCTGGAGAAACTGGTAGATTGGTAAATGCACACTGAGGAGGTGTTGATAAAACTATAAATTGAGGAGGCTCTAAAGTTTCATTTATTGTAGGTTAATTCTACCATTTTATATCATTTAAATTGACCTTATATGGGACTTTGTTGTTACTCTTATTATTTGTGTTTGGAATGCTTGTATACTAGAGTTTTCCCATTGAAATGAGTTTCAATTCTCTTTCTTTTAGTGTATGACATAATTCAATGAAGGAAGAGAATCATTTGAACATTATTGATTCATAAAGTGTTGGTAAAAGACTCAATTTAAATATTTCATATAACTCCTGATCTACCATGAGACTAGTCATCTTAGCCAAGATGGTCTTATACCAAAGAACATAGTCTGTGAGATGATCATTTCGTCATTGTTTCTATTGAGCAATTTGAGAATATGAAACCTTTTCACCAATGTTAATGTTTAAGTATGATAATAACATGTTAGCTAAAGGATTAGATACATGAACCGACTAATTTGATAGACTATAGAACCATTTTAAATCATAATCCTTTAGGATCCATGGAAATAGCTTGATAAGAAGCCAGTCATTGGGTACATAGTCCAAGCATGATATATGAAAAGCTCTCAAGTATGTCTCTAGATCACCCTTTCCATCATAAAGATTAAGCTTGGGTTGAAAAAAACCTTGTGGCAAGGGTGTAAAATCAATGTGATGTGTCAATGGTGTATGCAGTAAAACAAAAGAATCCAATGTATGTATAGGTTTAGTGGTACCTTGTTCAAGATATAGCACCTTAGAATGAAGAGATCTTATCTTTTGTACAAGGGTTGTCACATCAAGAGATAGGGATGTACTAGCTATAATCAGTGGCATAGATGAAGGTTGGGCTACTATAAGGGGTTGTTTTGTGGGGATGGAAAACTCAACTTGTTTAGCCTTTTTTATTTCCATGATAGATTGTAAAATTAGTGTATGATCTTTAGGTTATTCCTTAAGTCTTTCTCTAAAATTTTGGAGGATCAAATCTTTTTTTAGTACAACTTCATTATCAACAATGGGTGGAATTAGATCAGTAGTCCAATGTGTTTGAGCATGAGCATCGATGTGTATATCGTTATTGTTATTTTCATACTACTCTTTACCAAAATTATCCTCATTGAAATTGGTGTAATATAGATGTGTAGAATATATGATTGGAGCGTGAGTTGGTTGTTTATCCATGGTATATGGCTGAGTTACAGGAATTTAGGTGAATTCAGGATGATTTCCACTAAGTCTTACACTTCATCTCAAAGGAAGAGATAAAAATAACTTAGGTGGCATAAGGAAAACAACCTGGATAATAGTAGAAAAGATTAAGATGATATAATCTAAACAAGGAATGGGAATATGTATAGAAAGGATACAGAGCTCCCAAACATGTAAGGTGATACCTCAAGATGTAAAATAGGATCTAGTACATGTAACTGGGGATGTTTTCAAAAATATTTGTGTAATATAAAATTTAGAAAATGGTTGGAAAATTAGTGGAAAATAACTGGGAGCTAGTTGATGCAACTAGGGTATTTGAATGATTTTTAAAAAAATTAGTATGATAATTTTAAAATTTTGATATGAATTTATAGAAAATTTGTATAATTTTACTTGAAAAATTTAGGAAAAATCAGAAAATATTTCTAAAATTAGCAAAATCTTTTTCAGTGTTTGGAATGTGTTTGTATGCAAAAAGGACCTAATATGTGCAAATTAAGGTTTTAAAAAAATATATGATAGTTTTGAAATTAGTTTGTAGATTTATAATTTTTAAATATAGTAACAATTAGGAAATTATGGCAAAAAATCAAAAATAATTTACCCTAGGGTTTCTAGGGTTTTTAAGCAAAAATTCAAATTCAGATTCACCAAATGTTTTATTGTTTTTCAAAATAATGGAGTTTTATTCCTAATTAATAAACAAGTCTGGAGTAAAGTAAATCAGTAAATAATGTGCAATAATTAAGCCACTGATTTATGTAAAAAGATTGTATTTTTGCCTTTTCTAAAAATAGTAATAAATGAGAGAAAATATGACTTAGTTTATTCTAAGTTGTGCGGTCTGAGACAGGGCCTAAGAATTTATGTACAAGACTTGGATAGTGTCAAAAATAGGATCCTGAACTTCATTTTTTGATTAGATAGGAGTGCCAAAAGTGGGACACCTTGTTGTTTATTGTTGTATTCTTTTTTTAGTGCTATTGTTTAGGTGATCTAATTTTTTTGGTTCTTCTCGATAGGTCTATGTTACCCTCTCAATGAAATATCAAAGCCTAAAATTCTATAGAGCTCGTTGTGCATCTATTTTAATCTTTAAAATCCTTAAGAGCTCTTTATGCTTGAACTTGAAAGGAAATTTTGGAAAGAGAGAGAAGGGGTTAGTGTGTAAATGATATGCTAGATGCACTTCACACCCCATGTGTGGGCACACTACCTAAATACCAATAATCTGAGGAGGGATCAAGATAATTTAGTTCTCCCATTGAAGTGTTTGGTGAAATTATGTATTAAAAAGCAACTAGATGTGAAACTAGGTGTATTTCAGATGGCTAGAGGTTGGTGTAAGGGTTCAAATAAGCTTGTAATAATATTGGAGGGATAAATGCAGAGAATAGGGAAAAGTGCTTGAATGTACTTTCTTGTATTCTTGTTTCTCTCTTGTAAATGACTGCTAACCCTTCTAAATGGACTTGAATGGCCTTTTATAGGGAAATTAATGATCATGTGTTAAATGAATTCATGTTAGGCTGATATGAATTAGGATAATTATTTAGAAGAATATGATTGTTAGAAGCTAAAATGCACTTGAACAATAGTGCCACAAAAAGGACACCCTAGGTTTCAGCACTCATGTCCAAGTTGGGAATTATTGTCTAGAGGTAATAAGACTTGGGGGGATGGATCTGGCCTGGGTCTATAAGGGTTAAGTTTGGAAGGATATGGATGACTAGGAATCAGTGAAAGAAGAGCCTAAAATGGTTTTACAAGCAAGTAAGAGGACCTATGGATTAGGTGTCTTTATCCATACTCAAGTAACCAAATTTTTCATTTTATATGACTACAAAAACTTGCATTTTTCATTACAAGTGTGGGTTCAGATTAGAGCTCCTATAAAATTTGTGGCTTTGTAACTACTAAAAAACACAAAATTTATGTCTACTAGAAGAGTCACTTTCACCCTCAATATGTTATGAAATATATGTCATCAATATTTTTTTGTATATTTCTCTACCTCATATTTCTTGATATCATGACTTTATTTCCTATTTTATATATTGTATGGATATAAACATCAACATAAGATAAGGGTATTATTATATATGCCTAACATTTGTAAGATATGCTCAAATCACAAAATTTTGGAATATAACATGGTTTCTCATCAACTTACTCTTTATCATCCCTTCATCATCTCCACCACTAATTTCATATCCTTCACTAAAAGGAACACCATGGGAATTATTTATATAAATTGTTTCCTATTGGATTATAGTACCAAATCCCCAATGGAATTTTTTATTTTTTTCAATAATTTGTATATAAGTAATATAAACCTCATGCAAAAAAAATTATTTTGTATTATATATAATATTTAATATTTTTTTTTAATAACTAGCACTAATGTCATGTAAAAAGTGTGTTTGTGTGGTGAAAATGCAACACAAAGGTGGTGCAACTAAAAATGTTTTGTGGCTTCATTTTTGTGCCACCTTTTCACAACTAAAAATAATGAAAATTTCTTAAAGTTTCACCTTTAAAAACATCAAAAACATTTGATTTACAATGTGATTATGACCCTATTTTTTAGGTTAATTAAAATTATTGTATTATTTAATACTTAATAACATAAAATTACATAAAAAAAAAAATGTTTGTGCCAAATATGGCCCAACATTTCAATTTTTTTGACTTATTTTGAAATGTGTGTCAAAAATTATGCCTAAATTTGGACCAAATTTTATATTGATAGGGACTTGACATATTTTATTTCAAAGGATCAACTTTGGAAATTACATTATATGTGTTTCATTATTGAGCATATAATCTATGTGATTTTGAGTTGTAAAAATCAAAACTAAGCACAATTTTTCTATTGGATTGTAACAAAAATCATAATCATCCAAAGTTATACTGATATATTAAATTTTTATTTCTTTATTTTTATCATTTTTTTATGCAAGTAAATTTCTCAAAGCATGTTCCATTGTAAAAATGTAAAGTAGTAAGAATTTACTAAGAACAAGCATCATCATGATAGGAAGATTATCAATGTAAGATTTAATTTCATCAAAATATTTTTGGAATTGCTTATCCCATTCAAATTTAACATATTCTTAATAAATCTTGAAAAATGTTGAATTCTATCAATAACGTAGGAAATAAATTGTCTAATGGATTGATTTTTTCCTTAAAAACTTATTAATTGCTTAATATGTTTAGGAGGAATTTCAACAATAACTTTTAATTTTTGGGGATATACTTTTATACCTCTCCAAGAAATAATAAAACCTAATAAAAATCCTCAAAGTCACACCTAAAACATATTTATTTGGATTTAGATGTACCTTGTATTGCCTCAACCTTTCAAATAATCTCCACAAGTTATATACATGATTTTCTCTTTTCTTTGATTTTCCAAAAAAGTCATCAACATAATAATATTCAAGAAGAACGTGCATGTAACCATGGAATATGTGTGTTATGTCCTTTTGTTAGGCATTCCTTTCATTCTCTACTCTAAAATACATAACCACACAATAAAATGTACCCAAAGGGGGTAGTAAAGGCATTTTTACGTTGATGGCTTGGATTTATTTTAATTTTATTATCACCAAAAAATACATCCATGAAATAAATCATCTCATGTCCAATAGCAGAGTAAACTATGATATCAATATTAACTAATGGAAAATCATCTTTAGGATATGCTTCATTAATATCACATAAAATGGTTTGCACTGTAATACCTTCATTTAGTTTCCCAATGTGTAAAATATTATAAAACCATTCATATAATAA
Organism: Torreya grandis; assembly: GCA_037957365.1. Lineage (NCBI taxonomy): Eukaryota > Viridiplantae > Streptophyta > Pinopsida > Cupressales > Taxaceae > Torreya > Torreya grandis. Next base: position 2,189,711 of record JARHVA010000228.1, on the reverse strand, counting down.
ATTGGTCTAGTAGAACAAACATCAAACATTTTTTGAATATATTATTTTAATAATAATACAAATTTGGGATGCATTTTTACACTATTTCTCTTTATAGTTTTAAATCAATATTTAAAAGGATATGCATAATAATAAAAGTAGACACACTAGCCATATTAGCATATGACCTTGTAAAAAATATTTTAATATTTGATCAATAATTTGTATATTTTTATTTTATATTTAAATATGTACCTAATATAAATATTTTAATTGTTTCATTAATATAAATATTGATGTCAATTGTATATGCATTCAATAAGGTGGACCTATCCTCTATATAATAGGACAAGTATTCAAGGCATCTAGGTTTATATCATGATCATTATGCAAAGGTTAATCTACTTTATAAAAATAAGTAGATTAATTCAAATTAAAAATATTATAATTTTTTAATAACATAAAATCAAATCCATTGTAGTTCCCAAAATTTTAGTTAAGGCTTTACAATTAGAAAAATTAAAATATATGGTGTCTCATCTTCAAATGGAGTAGTCGATAATTTTTTGGAAAATAACCTTAATTTCATACTTATTATCATCATTAAAAGGAATACACACACTATCATATTCAAAATACTCACATAAATAATTAGATACTTGACAATTATTATTGTACCATTATGTATTTAGAAAGCACATGCTAACATATGTAATCGACTTCTTGAGGACTAGCTGAGGTAGAGAACGTAATGGAAGATGACAGGTAGTATAAATTAAATAGGATTATTCTAGACCTAAAAATAAATGAAATAGAATATGTAAGACTCGAGTTTGAAGGGTGTTTACTTAGCAGGGAAGAATACGGAGGGGTCCTACTAAAGGGACTAAGGGCCTAGATTGCTCATCTAGGGCTTCAAGTTGAACAAGGGTAAGATATAAGATGTGGGTTGAGTTAAATAATTGGAGACAAAGTTCATAATCAATATTTATTTGAAATTCACTTTCTGTAATGGGATCTGACACTCTAGGGAAGGGACTTTCTCTATGGGGATAAGGATGCTCAGTGTCATCCAATGGTAAAGTAAGGTAGGTTAGAAATATGTAAACATAAATATTATTTTGAATGTATTTTAATGGATGTTATTGTTATTTTTAATTGTGTGAGAAATTTTTTTAATTTCACTCATATTTTCAAGAATTTGTTTAGAGTTTGTTTTGGTACTTATGCATGTTTGACAAGGTTTTTGAAAATAATATGAAAATGAATTGCTTACTAAAATGAAAGTAAATTTGGAATAATTGAAAGAATATAAGGTAAATTAAATTAAATTTTATTATTTTTATTTTTATTTTTTCAATAATATTTTTATTCATGCAACACTAAAACTAAAATCTAGACTAAGAGGGTAAATGTTGATTTTTACCCTTTTCTAGATGCAAGCTTTTGCATATATGCAAGCTAAATGATTTTTTTTTTAATCTTTTCCAATTATAAATGAATTAAATTTTAATTAAATTAATTATTTTATGACATTCAAATAAAATAATACCATATCCAAACCCTATGGAGTGCAATCTCTAAGTATCTAGAAATTATTTTGTATGTGTAAGCTAGAAACTAGTTTTTTTGTTAATGCTTTAAATGATTTTACACTAAACTGAATGATTTTATATTGAATAAATATTAAATAAAAGTTATAATTTTATGATATAAAAATATATTTATTATTTCATACAAATTAATGAAATCAGGTCTAAGATATCAACTTTCGTTTACGTAAGTTTTTCTAGAGTTTTTTGGGTGTATGTGTCCTTGTTTGCTTATGAATGTAAGGCTTATTTAAAACTAAAAATGAATTATTTTGAAAAAATTAAATTTATTTTTTCTCCTATGATTTACCCTACATTTTTATGCAAGCTACATGCTTTGAAATATTATGATATGCACATATAAACAGTGAAAATCTAAGGTATGTTTTTAATGTAAAAAAAGAGAAAAGGATTTATTTTCAATTACTTTTACATTTTTTGAATGTAGATCCTAATATTATAAATAGATCAAGGTAAACTCATTTAATCTAATTAATAAAAACTATAAATTAAAACCCCCAAATTGATCAATAATTATGCTCAAATGAAGGTAAACATTTTTTACAATAAATAAGTTATCCTCGAGTATCTAGTTCCTTGGTTTTTAAATCACAACCCTTAAAAAAATCTTTAAAAATGATGAAATGGAAATAAGGGAAAAATATTTGAAAATAATAGTAGTTGAATAGTGGTTTGGCTAATTCATAGATAGAAAATAATTGGTTTTTGATTCATATGAATTATCCTCTCCAAAAACTATGTAGAATGACCATGAAGATAATTAAAGATGGAACAAAAAAATTTCAAAAATTTAAATTAGGTATGCTAGGGTTTTATATATATTGAAAACAACAATCTCCAATCCAAAATTTGGATCCAAAACTCATCTAAAATTGAGATACTTGTAGGAGAAGCATGGAGCTTTAAAGGGTGAGTTTAAGTGTTTGTTAATTGAAATTTGAACTTAGGAAGGATTGGGAGTGGTCAGAAAAGAGTGGGAGTGATATGATTAGTCATGAGGTGAATTAAAAGTGAAAAAGAATAAAAACATGAAAAATGTGTGAAAAAATCAACTCTTGGGCTCTATTTTTTTAAATGGATCAACCATGATGGAACTGCTACTATTTTCAAGTGATAATTGAAAACCTATCACTTTTAATGATGAAACTTCCATATTTCGTAATGGGACCACCATAGTCAATTATAAAACTTCCATAAAAATTATGCTTTTTATAATGATTATTATGAAATTATCATAGTAGAACAGTCACCCATAGGGTAGTTTTGTAATGGAGAGTAGTGGTTATGTCACAGAAAATAATGGTTCTATCATGAAGGAGGAAGTTTAAATACTAAGAAAAAAATACTCAAATAAATCAATTTTTTAGGCTTGAAAAGATCAAAAGGAGATTAAAAGAGGTAAATAATGTCAGATAGGACTAAGCTTGAGCATATTTTTGGATATCAATGCATCATCATTAGATATCATATCAAAAATGTCACACTATGTAATTTTTAGGTGCATATATATTATCCCCTCAAGATGATTCCTTGTCATGAGTTGACAAGGATGTGGTCTCGATCAGTGGCATGTGAAAGGGAAAGAGAGGGTTAGACATGTTTACCTCACTTACCTTGGTGGTTCAGTGAATCCAACTGAGACTCCATGAAACTTATGGATAAAAGACTAGAATCAAGTGAAATTTAATAACAAAATGTGAAAATGTAATACTTAATCAAAACATGGTTTAGATTAATTACATTTTCAAGGGGATAAGTATACTACTTGAACCACCCTATCAGAGGACTGAATCTAATGACAAGTTATAATAAACTTACAAAATAGTAAAAACATGCTATGGAAAGATAAAGCCATTAAAATTTGTTAGTTTTTGGACACAAATAAAGTTAATTTAGCCATAATCGTATCTAAAAAATTTAAAACATGAGTTCCTAAAATAAATTTCTAAAAATAGAAAGTTTTTAAATCACAACAACTAGTTTTAAAGACTATATTCAAAACTTGCCAAGAATAGAAGTCATTTATGAAAATTGGGTTTATAGAATTTTGAGGTTTGGGTTGATGGTTATTAAATTGAGCTATAAACTATTTGAATTAATGATCACACATAGGAGATGGTGAATATACCAACTGGAAGTAGATCAGGTCAAGCCCAGGCTAATTTTCATTGCTTTTGTTTTTTTGCCCTAATTTATAAAAAGTCATCAAAATTCCTCTTAGATACATTAATTATTTAAATAAATCACATAAATAAGATTGGGGGATTGGGTAGACTAGGGATTAGTTGTTTGATGTAGGAGTACCTATTGAGATAGGTAAGCATAAGATGTTTTTCCCCAACTTATCACACATCTGTGGATATTAGTCATCCATAGAGGCATATAGTTGGTTTAGAGTCTCAGATAAAGACTTTATAGGAGGTGACTAAATCAGGAGGAGGTTAAGATCCTAAGGCCACTATTGAACATATATACACATACAAACAAAAAAAATCTTTTAATTTTTGAGATGTTTGACTCACTTTCCCTCTACAAAGGTGAATTTTACTTGAGACATTAATTTGTATAAACTTAACATTTATTATGATATGTATATGGAAACATTATAATTTATTTTTAGTGACTTGCCATAAAGTGTTGTGTTTAATTTTCATGTATGAATTTCAATTTTTGTACTTTAGATGGCTAGGCATGTGATGATATACCATTTATCTCTATGTTTTTGATAAAATGCTATGAAAAATGCTTACATATGTGTGGAAAAAATTATACAAATGAATTAATGTGAAGCACATGTATGAAATTATGAATGTGTTAACAACTATTTTAAAAGTGATGACCTAGTTACTTTGTTCACACAATATATGACTCTTATTTTTCATTAAATAATTGAAAAGGGGTAAATAAGATATATATGAAATGGTAAAAATGAAAACTATACATCAAAATTTTGCATGAAAAATTAGGATGACCTATTCCTTATGAGTAAAGGGGAAAATGCACTTCTTGCTAAACTTATAAAAAACTAACTTTATTGGCTTTGTCTAGAGACAAATAGCCCTAAAAAAATTATTAAATGGGATAAAGTTACCATTTTTAGTATTAACATATGGAAAATATTTTTGCATAAATTTTTATTTAGACACTTTCTAATCTAGTATTGCTTTTGCTTCTTGCTTTCTCTATTTTTTTTTCTTTTTTTAGTAACCCGCTACATTTAGTATCATATGACTATAAATACACATAGGTTTATCACCAAAGGATATATGTAGGTAATTAAGGACATTTCCTCCCAATGCTAGCCCCACGTAACTAGTAATATGCGAGAGCTCAACACCAAAGATTAGAAAAGGGAAAGAGATGTTGAATTAGATTTTTTTTCATAAGATTATTATTTTCATAGGAGTGTATTTTTATATTCATCACATACATTTTTTTTAAGTCCCTTACCCTCAAATCTAGGCCCCATGCAACTTGCAAGATATAAGGGCTCATCACTAAAGACTAAGATAGGCAAGTAAAGTTACCTTTTTTTAGCATGCTAATGTTTTATTCTTAGAGGGAACCATAAGATAAGAATTTATCATGGATAAGCTTTTAGACTAGGCTATAGAGTGTTTCATAAAATTTTCAAGAAGTTGTATGAAAAGAGAGGTATAATTTACTCATAAGAACTAAGGTAAGAACCAATGTAATAATAATTTTGAGAATGTTTGCTATACGATAATAAGGTGATATAAAAATTGAAATGATATGATAAGCTACATTTTGAAAGTTTATGCCATGTGAACTGAAAACTAAATAATCACCAAACATGAAATTTGATACACAATACAACATACAAACAATGGAAAATATAATTCAATGAAGGTAATGTGAAATATAATGACTAGATCTAAAAAAAATTAAGGTGAAAAGAATTCACAAGTTCACTAAATTCCTTAACCTCCAAAGTAAATAACTGATAGGATCCATTCTGAAAATATTTAGTCACTAATTAAGGGCCTAACTAGTTAGGTCTTATTTTTTGACCTTCTCCCCACTTTTGTATTTTTGATTGTTGAGTCTTAAGACAAGCTCTCCCATTTGTATAGGATTTTTTAAAACATACTTGTGAAGCTCATAGTATTTTTTATAAGGCATGATTAACTCTATTTTTATTATCGTAATATACATTTATATAAAGGAAGGCCAAAGCTTGTAAGCATTTAATGGGATATTTTTTATATTATTCTACTTATATAGGAGGCTTAAGGTCATATTGGTGTATCTCATAGTACTGGTGATAAGATATGGTTGACTCTATTTCTCCCATTGTGTATTTTTTTGGAAAAGTTTTCAATAACTTAGTGAATAGCTCTCTATGGTCTTCTTATTTTATAGGAGGGGAAGAAGACCTGACATTGAGAATTGTTATAGTGCCTATTTGTAACATATGAATCCTTCCCTCAATCACTATCATGGAAAAGGGAGGACAAATGGTTTTTACTATCTATCTTAAAATCTAAATTACAATCTAAACTACTAATTTCCCTTGCATGATAAGGTGTTGAGTGACTATGTTGAAGATATGGGTTGTCATGATATTTTAGGGGTTTGTACTTGTGCCCCAAGAGTTCTACCATACCAATGTGGTGGTTTAAAACACTAGGATTAAGAGCATCTAATCCAAGAGGCATGTAAGGATTATAAATTTTGATTCTTTAATGATCAAATGGAATTTTTATTGGTTTGTCTCTTTCAAGGATACTGATAATCTTAGTCATATAATTGGTCAAGATTTCTAACACTATCACAAGAGTTTATTCGCTCATTTTTTATATTATTTCAACTCCTTTTTCTTCATTTTAATCATTTGGTAGTGGATTAGTAACTTTTATCACCCCTCTTTAAGACAACTACCTTGATTTTTAAGGGCTCTTTGTATTCAACCAAATATAAGGGCTTTGCCACACCATTGGTGGTCAAGTGATAATTAATGTTTAGCCCTAGTTGTTTATGCACATTCATTTGAAGTACATCAATGAAAAAGTTTATAAAACTCTCACCTAGGTTTAAATATACAAACCATTACCATAATAAAATCCATTGCTACATTTCTCAAATAATATCTCAGTTTATTATATAAAAATAGATCACACAAAGATAAATCCTCTATATTTCCAAAGCTTCATTAAATATAATGAATGAGCCTTGCATATTTAGGCAAGGAAGATAAATCCTAACTAAGTGATCAATCATAACTAAGATGTCAAGCTAGAGATTAAACATAACTAAGATATCAATCTAGAGATCCAACCTAAAACTAAGAGATAACTATCCCTAAAAGATAAAATAACTAAAAATTATCTCCATAATATATAAGAGATAAATATGTAATATCTCATAATATTTAAAATAATATAAATGAAATATCCACATATAAGTGGGTGGGAATAATAAATTACCTAGGTGAATATGAGTTAAGGTAAATAAACTACTCTAACACACCCCTCAAGTGAAGCTAGGGGCCAAAAATAAAGTGGCGTATCCAAAATATGAATCCTAGAAATAATGCTTGATCAGGTACTCATATACAAAATATCCATGAAATAATCTCTCATAAAATGGATAAAGGGAGAAAACTTATATAAAAATAAAACTCTACCCCATAGAAAAAATAGATAGAAAATAAGGAAGGAAAAAGGTCCTAGAAACAAGGCTTGATGAGGTACCCATACAAAAAAATAATGCAGAATGAATACAATTATCCCTATGGATGCCAATCCATGTTTCCTAAATACATGGATGTCAAGTCGCTATAACTTCCAAGTTGAGTTAGGAATGATGTTGAATATGAGGATCATTGAATATGAACACTACATTCTATAATACTAGGTATAATGATGAACTTGAAGAAGCATTGCCTAAACACCCTCCCTCAATGTTGAACTAAGAGAAGATGGAAATGAAAGTCTCTAAAGAAATGGAATTAAAATGGTGATAAGTGAACACAAATATTGGTGTGGATGTCACACTCGTGTCACTATAGAAAAATTCACTAAGAATGCCACTGAGACATAACAATCCTCATATGGGTTCTAAAAAATAAAGTGTATAGATAAGATACCCATGTACAATGGAGGAATCTATAGAATGACCATGTTGGTGATGGGAGAGACTAGTAACTAAAATAGTAAAGGGTGCACAAACTGAGTTACACATGCATGAAGCTAGACTAGGTTGTAGAATAAGCCCCCCCATGACACTTTATAATTTAGTGCGAGTACAGTATATCCCAAAAAAAACACCAAATTAAAACAATGAAGACATTATATACATTATAGAAGCTCCAAACAAGGAAACTATCGACCTGTTGAAGAAGATCTCAAATAATGAGAGTTGCTCAAAAAAATAAGGAACATAAGTAGCACAAAAAAACACACTTGAATAATGTAATATGTCAGGTTCTACCAAAAAATATTTTTTTAAATGTACAAATAAAACATCATGAGTGCAATAAAGTGTTTTTGTGAGGGGATCTAACCACCTTTCATAACAAACCTCACCCTATAGTCTTCAACAAGTATAAATTACATGAAAAATGGGATGCCAGGGTTATGTGATAATGCATCCATGATAGAGTGCAATCGATAGGGTGAAATTAATGAAGGAGAAATTTTATTTGTTTGTGAGGGGGTTTGACCACCTGTTAAACTATTTTTTCACCCTCTAGTCTTCAACAAATGAGATTAGAAAAATGTACATGAAGAAGCAATAAATAAATATAATATATCTTTATGTCTCCCAAATATAAAATATTATTTTTAATAAAAACAATCAAAAAATAATCCAAATATATTGTTTTATTAAAAAAACCCCTTAAAAAAATCTCCCCACAAGGATTTTTTGTGAAAATTTCATATTTAGTAAAACTACAATAACTTTTGAAATTTATAATGAAATTCAAATTTTCAAAATGTTCTAAAAATTTGAAAATAAGGTGCCTAAAACTAAGAAATTGTTTTGAGTGGTCATTTACATTTTTCTCCCAATAAAATAAAGAAAAGTCATATTTTTAAAATAGTACTACTTAGTAAAATTGTGATAGCTTTTACAATTCTTAATGAAAGTAAAATTTTTAAAATGTTATCAAAAGTAGAAAATAAGGTGTACAAAATCCAAAAAAAAGTGATCATTTACAATTTTATCACAAACTAAAAAATAATAGTTAATTTTAATTAAAGAATGGATTTGTAAAAAAACTTGCATATCTTGCCTCTGGTATCCAACTAGGATGAAATTGGAGGTGAATATGTCTTTCTCAAATAATATGAATATATTGGTGAGATTTGATTTACTCCTACAATATCCAAATTTTACCTACAATAAAAAACATAAAAAATAAAGTCCTCCCTAAAAACTAGAATTTCTTGAACACCTTTCTGATTCTTAGGACCATCTAAAGAGGATGAAAGAGAATATCATACTTAGTAAGAAAAGAGAATACCATATGTTGAGTAAAGAGAAGCTAAAGATATGAGTAAGGGTTGTTTGAGATTTCTCTAATACCATGAAATATTTAAAAAAAATCTCACCAGGGGTCAAATCTATAAACTATTATCACAATAAAAGCCATTGATGCATTTCTCAAATAATTTCTCAGTCTATTATATAAAAATAGATCATACAATGATAAATCCTCTATATCTCTAAAGCTTGATTAAATAAAATGAATGAGCCTTTAATATATAGACAATGAAAATAAATCATAACTAATAGATTAAGCTAAGTGATCAATCATAACTAAAAGATAAGTTAAAGATCAAAATAACTAAGAGACCAAGCTAGAGATCAAACCTATGATTAAGAGATAATTATCCTTAAAGGATAAACACAATTAGAAATTATCCTCATAATATCTAAGAGATAAATATGTAATATCTCATAATATATAAAATAAGATAAATGAAATATCCACATATAAGTGGGTGGGAATAATAAATTACTTAGGTGAACATGAGCTAAGGTAAATAACCTACTCTAACATCAAAGGGATTAGGGTCTCCTTGAGCGATGAAGACTCTCTAAGTGGAGGAACCTAATTTTTTGGAACATGTTAGATGGTATGGCCTTTATCATGTATATCCAAGTTCTACCCAAGATCATGTTGTAAGTTATACCTATATCAATCACATAAAATTATGTCAACCTAGTCTTGGGACACAAATTGTCTAGAAGCATAATGGTCCCTATTGAGGTAGACTTGAGGTTATCATAACCTCATAAAGTGACATTAATAGTAGAGTAATTGGTTTCTTTTTACCTAAGTATCTAAAAAAATGAATGGAGGACTATGTTGACAACTACCCCATCATCAACCATTATTCATTTTACATAATTTTTATAGATCCAGACTTGTAGATACAAGGTTGGATCTCCCCATCTATCAATTTTATATCTAGAGGTAGGTTTTGTAGTTCAAAAATCTAACCATCATCTCATGATTTTTATCTAGGTGGGAGCATATACATATCAATATGATTGATTTGAGCTTAAGGTGGAGGTGTGACACTATCTAGATGCCCTAATCTTAAGTCATTGAGTAATGTTGAACAATGGCCAAGATATTTTCTAAGCAAGTTTAGGAAATAGAAATGGGAAATTATATTTATGAGATTAAAAATTAAATAATAGTTCCCCATAGGTTTTGGGTTAGCGGGAGTCTCCAATAAATTTATCATATAAGGGTTTATGGGTTGATACTCTTGTGCAAATAATAATTTTTGTACATTCCTTAGTTTCAAGTTCTATAACTTCAATCATGCAAGTTTTTCTTGTGGTCTTAATTGATGATCCGCATTAGGTTTGATTGTACCAAAGGTAGAGGCCTCAACATCATGATTACTATCTAGTGGCATTGGTTAGTTTGGATACCCTATCATTGGTTATGGATGGTGCATTATTTATGGTCTATAAATGGGTTTTGGATAAATTCCCAAATTAATATTTTGATGTTTTATGAGACTAGTTGATTGAGCTTGAGGGTTTGCATTAGAATTCCCTAGGAACATGTCTATAATTTTTTTCATTGGTTATTAAGGATTATTTGAATGAACTTGTTTCATTTCCTATAGGCATGATTATCATGTCCAATGAATCTATGAAAAAAAATAGTAGATATTAAGATCGTAGTCTTGAGGCCTATAGTGTTGGATTTACTAACCAAATCCTTGCTATTTATTTTATAATATAAGAATTTATTTTGACTAGGGTTAGTGTTTTGAAATGATTTTCAAATTGGACTTAGTTTTGGTTTTATTTTTTACATTGGGTGTTACAAGGAGGTTGGTTGCAGTCAACCATGTAAATAGTGGGTGTAGGTTTTTAACCTTTCTTATCCATATTATTATTATTGACATGGTTATTATTTTTTATGGTATGAGTTATATTGTTAACTATATTTTCCCTATTGTTTTTATCCATACACCATCTATAGTTGTATTATGGTTCCTATTTAGAACCTTGGGACCTTGATAGTTAACAAATTTAGGGTTAAAGTTTTAATATCCTTCATTGGTATAGTTTGGGATGAATACCTTATCATTGGTCCCATAGGTTTTTAAACCACTATAAATGGCTACTTGGTCAATTCTAAGAGAATTTAAAAGTGCTTCTTTGTATGACCGATATGTAAATTTATGCATGACTTATCTCATATCCTTTTTTAATGAGTGTAAGAAGAGATCACATAGTTCCCTTTTGTCCATATATGGCATGTTGTCCAATGAGTATAATACTTTTCATCATCTCATAATGAAACTGGAAGCTAACTTTTTGTGTTCTTGTTTGACATGTAATAACTCTCATATGCCAGTCTTTATGAGTTTTTCATATCAAAGGCTTTGATAAACTCAGACATTAGTTGGCATAAATAATGAATAGACCCCTCAAAGAGATGATAATACCAATTAATGGAAATTCCTTCAAACATTTTTGGAAAAAAAATTGAAACAACCCCATCCCAAGGCAAGGGCTCTTGAAAAATAGTAGCATATGCTTTGACATGTGCATTAGGATCTCCCTCTCCCTTGATTTTAGGTATGTTGAGTAGTGGATGTGGTAGAATAACTCCTCATATATTATGATCAATGGGTTCTTTAAAGTACTCAACATAAGTCCCCATGTCATTTATGTATATTAAAAGCATTGTGTAATAATATTGAATGGGTGGATTTTGATGCAGAGGAAGAAAAGAGGTTTTTTGTTAGGCAGTGTGGAGTAGGATAGAAATTAATTATCTGGCTAAGTGGATTTAGATAACATATGATAAGAAGAAGGAAAAGTCTTAGTAAAAAAGGGTTAGGTTCTTATCAGGGAGGAGTATACATAAGTTGTATATAACTCAAATATGTATAAAGTATTAGGTGGTTGGTTTTCAAAGTGGAGTATAGGTGGGTGATATATAGCTCAACAGGATGTAGGGTGGCGTGTTTTTGGAAATGATATTGTTGGGAGGAGTGTAAGTTTAGACACTTCCCATATAATTGTGATAATGGAGTTGGTATGATGGAATAATATTATAATCAGTGGTATTTGGGATTCCATGAGCAAGGATATCCCTAGGATATTAGTTCGATGCATAATTTACAAGAGGTGGGTTAGATGGATATAATGGTGGTTGGTAATTTACCATTAAGGTGGTAATAGGAAATGAATGGTCTTGATTAAATGGATTGGTGGCCATCACTTGATTTAGAGAGGCTTGGTTACTCTCTAAATCTCAAATACAACCCACCAAGGTTGAGATGAGTTCATTTGAGGAGGAAAGAATGGTGGTTATGGTGACCTCTTTGGTAGTAACCATAGGAGGTATGATTTGATGATCACCAATAGATTAAGTCATATCAGAGGCCTCTAGAGGAGCCATTAGGTGTCACTCTTATGGGTTTTTTATGTTTTAGTTATTATTATAAATATTCAAATGCATTCCTATTCTACTTAGATCATCTTCCAAATTATAAATTCTATCGATGTATTGGCATTATCTTATTGCACTTTAGGCATCTGGGCTTTGTAGGCTTACAGATGGTCAAGTTAGAATATGATTGTTGGACCCACTTCCAATATTTAATTACATTTTATTAAATTCATGGTGATTTTTTTTGGTTTTTGATGAATCCCATAGATCATGGATAATTACCTCTCATCTAGTTTGTGAGTTGAAAGGGTGGTTCTAATATTAGACTTCCACATTTTGTGGAGTGCTTTTGTTACAACTATGAAAGGAGGATTTGAAATTGGGGTGAAGAATTATTATATAGGTTTCAAATTCTATGGTTCTCTCAAAGATGTCTTGAATATATAGATTCATAAAAATGAATTAAATCAAGTTCAAGATATCAACTTTCTCTTACCTAGGTTTTTCTAGAGTTTTCTAGGTGTATGTGTGCTTGTTTGCTTATGAATGTAAGGATTATTTAAAACTTAAAATTAATTTTTTTGAAAACTGAAATTAATTCCTTTGCTCCTATTATTTACCCTACATTTTGATGAAAACTACATTCTTTGAAATATTTTGATATGCACATATAAATAATCAAAATTTAAGTTATGTTTTTAATAGAAAATAAAGAGAAGAGGAGAATTCATTTCAATTACTTTTACATTTTTTTAATGTAGATCCTAATATAATAAACAAATTTAAAGTTAAAATAATTTAATCTAATGAATCAAAAGTAGAAATGAAAACCCCCAACTTGATCAATGATGATGACTAAATGAAGGTAAAGATTTATTGTAATAAGTAAGTTATCCTTAGGTAGCTAGCTACTTAATTACTCAATCACAACCCTTGGAATTATTTGAAAAAATAATTAAATAAATACATAATAGTTGAAAATAAGAGTTGTTGAATAGTGGTTGGGTTGATTCATGGATAGTAAATACCGAGTTGTTGATTCAGAGTTTTCCTCTCTAAAAACTATATAGAATTACCAAAAATATGACTAAATGTATAGCAAAATCATATCCATAACATAAATGGGTAGGCTAGGGTTATGTAGATATTTAAAACACCAATATTCAATTTAAATTTTGGATCTAAAATTCATCCAAATTTGAGATATGTTTAGGAGAAGCATGGAACTTGCAAGGATGAGTTTAATTGTTGGTTGACTTAAAGTTAAACTTAGGAAGTATTTTGAATGATCAAAAAAAGAGTGGGAGTGATCTGAGAAGTCATGAGGTGAAATCAAATCAAACAATAATAAAACTCAAATAAAAACATGCAAAACATGTGAAAAACTCAACTTTTGGGCTCTATTTTTGAAAATAGATCAATCATGATGGAACCACAGCTATTTTCAAGTGAAGATTGTGAAACCATCACTTTCCATGATGAGCCACCCTATTCCATGATGGAAAAATCATAGTTGGTTATGAAAATTCCATAAAAATAATGTTTTTTCCAGTGACAATTATGAAACTTCCACAATGTAAGTGTCACCAATGGGGTGGTTTTATAATTAAACATGGTAATTATGTCATGAGAAGCAATATTTTTGTCATGAAGGGAGCAGTTCAAAGAATAAGGAAAAAAAGACTCAAAGAAAGAAATTTTTGAGGTTTGAAAAGTTCAAAAAGAGAAGAAAAGAGGTAAATAATTTTAGAGAGGACTAAGTCTGAGCATATTTTTGGAGATCATTTCATCATCATAGGATATTATATCACAAATGTCACATTGTGTAAGTTTTAGGTGTATACAGTACACAAGCTTTATCTACTTGGGGAAAAAAGGGTAAATCATATCCCTTATACCTTGTTGTTTTTTTTAATTTATTTATGTATGCATAAGATAGATGACCAATATAAAAATATTATTTCTATCTTTTACCTAGGATATAAATAAGAGGTCATAATATAGATCCCATATATACTTGGACAGTATAACAACAATACTCATGATGGTCAAAAATTTATTAGAATAAATCCACACTCAATCTAACTGGTAAAAGGTTCCAAATCCTATGCCTAAGATAAGAGGTATGGTACTCACTAAATCCAAATTAAAATAAATATGATGTAGAAATGGTAACAAAGTTGTATCAATGATATAATAAAGAAATTTCATGCAAGGAACTAAAAAATAAGGGAAACCTATATCCTCAATATAGTTATAGATATTAAAATAATAAAATGTAAATTGTGCAATGGTCAATCATGTATGATGTATGCAACCTATGGAGGTAAATGGTAAATCTAATATTCCTATACTATGGAACCTTATTTGGTATAAAGAGAAAATAGGCAAGGACAACAACATACATATTATTATAACAATAATCAAAGTAGATCTATATACTAAGTAAATAAATAACAGAGAGTAATGATATAGATACTTACATTTGGTTTTACTTGTTATCACATCAATAAAGAGTAAGGATAGAGACACTTACCTTTGGGTTGAATCATCAATGCATCAATTTCCCCCTTAGCTATAGTGGTACTTTACAAGATAATTTTTAGGATGAAAGCCTTAAATGGAAAGATTAAGAATCAAAATACCAAGTATACTTCCTCATTTTGATTTCTCTTATTGAAATTTAAATAACTTGAACAATACTTGACCTAAAATAATAATACTTTTACCTCTAACTCTTCCTTGTATTACTTAATGGAAGAGATTCAAGTTCAACTAGAGTAGATGAGTTTTGTATGTTTGGGATGATAATTATTATTCCTATATACAACTCCAAATCTATAATTAAACCTAAACTCTAATTTTATGGTATTATCTAGGCTGATATAACCAAATGTAATGTTGGTTAATTTAGTATTGTATCGACTAGGACAATATAGTATAATAGATAGGGAAAAAACTCAAATCTATATTGATCTAGTTAATACAATAATGAAATATAGGTATGAAACATATTGTATTACCATGGCTGATACAGTAGGAATATAGGGTGGCTAGCATAACTATATATAAATTAGGTATAGAGGTAAGATAAAAAGAGACTCATAGGAGGTTAGAATGGTAGTAATGAAAATATAATAGAATAATATTCAAACATCTCTCATAAATTACCATAATCTAACCCCATTCCTTTCCTTATGTACTCCTTAGGACATTTACTCAAGGAGATTGATGCATCGATAATTAATGTAAAAAAAATCATTAATAAAGTGATAAAGATGAAAATTATCATGTGTATATATTCCCCACCCAAAACTCATCATGTGTTATAATAGTGTAACTAATATGGTGCTTTGGGAAAGATATATAGAAATACAAAAGCATATCTAAAAATAAATGCATAAATCAATGAATAACTGAAAGTAAGATATACATTTATTGACTTACATTTCCACATAAATGATGTATTTGAATGCCATAGTCTCGATCATAATAGGCACAAAAATTGAATCTTTAAATCCTAAAAATACAAGGTTCAAAATAAGATAAATGTAATGGATGTGTATGCAATATAGTTAATAAATGAAATTAAATGAAAACTCTCATAAATTATTATAGAATATGGAAAAATTAGCAAGCTGAGATCAATAAGGCTAAATTAGAACCAAAATATCCAAGCAAGAAAAAAATAACAAGTGAAAATTGGTGAGCCAAAATGCTAGGGCTATTACAAGATTGAAGAAACCAAGACAAAAATAAATAATGGAAAACCACAAATCCATCATGTTGGGGTTAAATTTATAAAAACCTAAATAAAAATATAACTAAGGCATGAAAATTAAAAATGGGACTAGATGGCCCGTAAAAGGGTGAAAAATGAAAGCATGAAAGGGATAAATGCGACCAAATATCCTAAAAAAGGAATATAAAACTCAAAGTACTAAACATAACTAAGAAAAATCCTAGAAATATAAGGCAATGACCAAGAGAGCATCTTACAACTACTCAAAGATGAAACTTCTATTCACAAATGAAAAATGATTAATTTCTCATACTAATAACATGAAAAAGAGATGAAGAATAGGAAATAAATAATATGAGAGAGATTAATAAATAAACCTTCCTATCAAGGTGTAAAATGGAGGGATGGAAAAGATGGCATCACAAGGAGAAACCATGGTATTTACCATAAATAAGACACTATAATCAATTTGGCAAGAATCAGATTTTTTGACATTAATGGCCCTAGAGAACCCTAGCTAGCAAGATTAATCTTAGGCTAAATAGTGAAGTATAAATATTATCCCATGAAGGCTAATATTCAAGAAAAATAAAAGGATCCTACCTTCCCATAGCATGTTCTTCACTCCTCATGACCACTTATAGAGTCGTTAGTATACTATGAAGATTGATTACTTTTATGAGAAATTAAGTGTCACTAGACTATAATATATAGATGAGAGACCTCCTACCATAATTTTCTATCCTAATTCACCCCAATGTACCTTAGATCTATCATAATTCCAAATATGGAGTTTGAGCTTTGACTAGAATAGGGGGTTTGCCAAGAATAAAATCATGTCTTTTGGTGTGATCTAAATTTTAAAAAATATTTCCCTTGTTCTTAAGATATGGTTTTTTGCTCTTTTGGATTTGTATTTATTCCTACTCTATACAAATTTATAAGGTTAACAATGGGTGTTAAATATGACCAACACAAGAGACCTTAAACCTAAATATTAAATAGGAGAACTTAGAGACCAAGATGCTTACACTCCTAGACTTTCACCTTAGAAAAGAGTAAAATCTTAAAACCAACCTTCGTGAACCTGAAAAGATGTAATAAATAGGGATATAATGGAAATTATCATATAACTATTAGGTTTCCCAAATCATAAAAATTATTTAAAAAGAAGATAATATAATTATAGTTAGGTTGAGACTTCATTGTAAGGCAGGGGAAATTATGGATGAAAACATGTAGATAGACTGATATAGTTTTATCAAAAGAGAATATGACTGACATTAAGTGACAAAACACTATTCTTAACAATTGCTTTATATTTTTAAGAAAACACCTAAATAAGGTTAAGGAAATAATTAAACTATGAAGTAAAGTTAATAATGATGGGTGTTTATGAGGATGGATTAGTTGTATTCCCAAAGTCTTACCATGAAACTCAAAAACTAAAAATATTAAGAGGTAAAACTAAGATAAATATATGATGTGTTAAATGGTGTGAAAATACACAAGGGTGTAATGATGATAAAATATAACAAAGTATCACAAAGGGAAAAATGATTAAATAAAAACATAATGAGAATGTGACCATAGAACAAAATTAAAAAATATGGGCACTTATGTGGAAGGCCTAGTTGTATTCCCCATGCATTTCACAAACTAAAAAAACAAGATGTGTAAAAATAAAAATATATATAAAGACCAAGTGTAAGTACTAAGGATAATGCTAATATAAAATAAAATTCAATAAATGTTATCTCAAAATAATATAATATATCAATAAACATGTAAGTAATATGTACAATAAATAGAAAACCATAAATAAAATGAAACTAGGATAGTCAAGCAATATAATTCTTCAAAAACTAAGAATTGGTAAGTTCCTTGAAGTTATGCCCCTCATTAGTTTGTAATATATAGGTTTTATGTCTAAATATGTCATTGATAATGTAAGTACCCCACCACTTTTGGGTTTACATTCACTCTATATCATGGGATTAATTCAATTATAACACTAAATCTCAAACATAGAATTTACAAACTTTGACTTTATTATTAATTTTCTTAGCAAACCAGTTTTTGTACTAACGATTGTGATAGAGAGCACTCATATATCATTCATAAAGTAAATCTGAAGTTTTAATGTGTGATTCATGAATATCTTAATTATTTTTTATGTCATGAAGATATATTCACAAAGAAGGTAACTCCACCTCTAATGGCATGATGGATTTGAAGTTGTAAACTAGGGAGAATGGAGTTGTCCCAGTGACAGTATAAGTATTAGTCTGATAGGCCCAAAGTGTAGGATAAATCTTGATATTCCAATCCAAACAATAATCCCTAATAGTATTTTTTAATATATTATTAAATATTTTTTTGTGGCTTCACCTTCTTCATTACAATAAGGGTGATAATGAGTGTAAAATTTGTGTGTAATTTTGAATTTTGCATAAAGATGCTTCATGTCCTTATTTTTTAAATTAACATCATTATCAAATATGAAGGGGTGAGGAATTCAAAAATTACATATGATTTATTTAATTATAAACTTGGGCATAGTGATGATATTAACTTTAACAAGTGGCATGGATTCTAAATTGGTAAAGTACTTGGTGGCAGTAATATTGAAAACATGGCCATCTTGTAATTGAGGAAATTTTTGATGAGATATAATACGTAAATAGAGAATAGAGAGGGATAAAATATAATTTTAAGGATAATTAATAATATTTTCATGGATCTATAAAGGATCACACTTTTTATAAAATATGATGGCATTCTTCTCAAAGGTAGGCCAATAATAACCCATATGTAGGGATTTGATGTTGTATCATGTCTAATATAATGGTTGTTGTAAATTTCCCCATGTTATTATTCAATAAGAGTAATAAATTCTTATTTCATAACACAACTGAGTAGGGTTCCTTGTGCATTACGATAATAAAGGATATTTTGTCTAGGAAAAATTATAAGTTTACTTACAAAGTCTAGTATTTTTACAGGAATCAACCTCGAGAGTATAAGTTTAGTTTTCAATAAATTGGATGGTGTCTTTATATCATGAGATTTTTTGAGTGGTTATATCTTATATGTGGCATATAATAAATTCATCCTTAATATCTAAGTTACATGGATATTTCCTCATGTGGATGAGGAACTATGTAACTCTTCTAATATGGATTTATGGTGACCCTGGGTAACTCTTCTAATATGGATTTCATATAGGTTTCAAACTTATAAAATATAATTTCTAGTTCTTCAAGGGCCTAATCCTAGAGCTCATACATGGAATTATATAAGTAGTCTTTAAAGGTAATAATTTGATCAATGTATTTAATCAAGGGGAGATCCTCATTTGGATGATTATCCTAAATATTTTGTTGAGTTTGTATATGTGTGGTGGAAATATGATTGGTGATCACTTGGCCTTTGACTATTTTTTGGTAAATAATCTTGTTGATGCACTTAATGTACTCCTTGTGTCACTAGGGAACAAGGGGAAAATAAAAAACTCAATTTTGAGTCTTATAAGACTTAGGGCTTGAGTTTTAAACACAATTACAAATTTAAATATAAAAAATACCATATATATGGTCACCACTTAAAATTATACAAGCAGACCCTATTATAAGGACAATAGATGTTACACAGTGACACATTATTCTTGCTAATTTTTGTGAAATTTTTTCAATCTTTGCCAATTATTTCCCAAAATATAAACAAACAATGGATATTTACAACATGAACTAAGCTAAAGTGATTCATTGGTAGATCCAAGGTTAGGTAGAGTAAGGCAAAAAAGAGAATTTGCTTGAGATGATCAAAAGTACCAATTATTCTAACCTTTATGACAACAACACATAAAACTATCATTTACTAACTCTAGCATAAATCTCAAATCTAAATAAACATAGTTGAAGCTTCAAAGGAAATGAAATGCATATATCTAGAATCATATGTTGCATAAAATTACTCATTCATGTTAAATTACATAGCACATTTAGTTGTAAATGAGAAGAAAGCAGAGCAAATATACTAACAGATTTGCTAGTCTGGTGTTAAACTCAAACTAATAGATGCATATATCATGTATTATTTCCAAAGTATCTAGAAGAAAATAAATTATTATAATCTAAAATCATGATAAATAGAAACTATAGAAATACATAATTAAGTACTTTAGACAATCTCTCAAATTCTTTGGCTTTTTGTATTAATTCTATCACAATTATTTCTAATTTACAAATGAGGGGGAAAACCCCTATATATAGGCCACAAAGATGCCTAATAAAATTTTACATTTGACCACAAAAGGCACCCAAATACATCCAAGTGGATAAAATATTACAATACAATATTTTGATTTTGAATTTACAAAACATAACTGGATATTCCTCATGGTCCTGAAGGAGGTTATTGGCCAACTTCTTGCTATTATCTCTATTTTTTTATACCTCTTCCTTCATCCAAACTTCTATGCAAGATAATTAATCTTGATCTATCTAGGTGAAGTCCAGGATCATTGGATATAATATATTAGGTATCTCTTGAATGAGCTATCCATGCTCTATGAATACTGGCCTTAATGCTTCTTCAATGGCCTCTGCTCTCTCCAGTCTCTAATTGGAAAATGCCACAATGTTCATCACCTCAATATAAGTCTTTGCACTATCCATGTCCTATTGGAATTTATCAATAACACCTTAATCTAGGTTCTAAATTCTTGATCATCCATATAAGTTCCATCAGGTTTGGTCACCCTTGTGACCATGGCATCCTTCAGTAGGAGGGTAATCTTGAATTCAATCTTCTCTAAGGATGCAGTTACATCCTTGACCTAGTACAACCACCTCTTCAATATATTTCTCCTATTCATTAGGATGGTCTATTCAGGAATGATATCCTCAAGTGGAAAAACTTTGAGGTCTAAGAACTTATTGCTTCTTACAACTCTATCAAAGTTTGCCAACTTGGCATCATAGAGTACAAGCTTTCGGTCAAGCTTAATGACCACCTTGGATTGTAGGATCCCATATTCCTACCTCCTCTTCATGAATTTATATAAATTAAAGACATTTATAACTTCACTAATTGCCTAAATAATGGTGTTATCAAAAATTATACGCAAGGTTTGTTCTTTTAGTATTTTCAACTCTTGTTGTAACCCCTTAATCAAGGCTATTATAGACTCTACTTGGGCTTGAACTATGGACATAGGGTCCCTTGCATATTCATTTACCATTTTGGGGCTGTCCTTCCTCTTCCTTTTCAAAGTGAAGAGGGACTATTCACTCTCATGTGCCACCACTGAGCTAGATTATGGCTGCTCTACCTACCTTCTTACCACCCTCTTCATTGTGCCAATGTCAGCATCGAATCTCATCCCAATTTAGGGTAAAAAGAGGAATACCTAAGGCCTCTCCTATCTTTATACCTAAATGATGTCTCTAACCCAATTGGGAGTAGTATTAAGTGTTGTCTATGTGGGAGGTGGTTGTAATGGAGGTACCTAGGTTGAGGAAGAAGCTAAAGCTATAGCAGGGATGTACAAGTTTGTTGTGTCTAATTACCTGAGTGTGTCAAATATATATCTTGTAGGGCCCATGTCAATGATTAATGAAGGAAAATTTTAAGGCACACTCACCTTAGTAGTTGTGGCAATATTGAGTGGCTTATGAAAGGTGAATTTCTTTGATATGGGCTTCAATGGCCTTACAGGTTTAGGGGAACCAATAACAAGTGAGGTAATTATTGTGGTTGCCTGGGAAGAAGTAATGTTGGAAGTAGCATGAAAAATAAAGTGGGGGAAATTAAATCTAAAGGAAGTACTAGCTTGACTCATGTTATTATCAACCAAGGACTAGGCAGAGGTGGTTGCAACTATTGGTGATATTGAAGGCAATGAGGAAGCAATAGTAGGAGGAATAAATATGGAAGTAGAAACAAAAGTAATTGTAATTAGGGAAGAAGGAAATGGTAAATTACTTATAGTGGGGTCCTATTATGTGCTTTCAACCTCTACAATTATTTAAGAAGCTAATGGAGGAGGTACTTCTCTTCTCATGGTAGTCTTAGGCTTCTTCTTTCTTTTGTAAACCTTTTCAATATTCCTCCCAACTAGTGTTTGTACTTCTTCCATTGAGAGCTCAATGCCTTGCTATAAATATTCAAGGTCAATTATGTCAAGTTTATGTTGAATTAGGATCTCTAATTCAACCCCCATAGTAGATGTAGATACAAATGTAGGACTTTGGGAGAGGTCATGTTGGTTGCCAAATTTTTCTTGTTTGGAGCTCAACAAACTATGTTTGCTTGAAGTGGTAATAAGTGAAGGTTTTCATGGTATATTATTAATTAGAGGAATGTTTTCTTCTTCCTCCTCTTTTTTTCCCTCCTCATAATCAGCATCGAACATGCTTCCATGAGTTGGGGGTGGCCAAGATCTAACAATGTCTTCCTTCTTTTTCTCTTTGTCCAACCTCATATCTAGCTCAATACCCTTCCTTGTAGCATTCTTAAAGACCACTTTGTCATTCATAAAATCCTTTTGTATGCACCCATGGACCTCTTATTGATATTTATACTCTATTTTCACATCCTTCTTGAACTTGAATAGGTACCTGGTAATGACATTGTTTGGGTCCTAAGGTTTGAAGTCATCCTTAGGCAATAGGTATGAGTCCCTATGCCTTGCAGCCACAATGATATCATACCACTTTGTGATCTTAGTCCTCCCAAACTTGTAAGGAGTCTTGTGGGGGACTATATTCTTTTGATTATTGAATATGAAATCATCTCCATGTAGAATTTGATAATCCATCTCTTCCTCAGCCAACTTCATAGGCACATATCTTGGTAATTTGAGAGGAGCTACCATCACTCCCTCTACTCTAATGATCATGAAATTTGGGTACAACCAGTAGATACCCATGTCTCTAAAGGTCTACCTAACCTCTAAAGGAACCTTTGGTATCCCACACTCAATGATTTATTTATAGACAATTGGGTAGAAGTCTTCTATAATCACCCTTATGTTGTGCCTAAATCTATGAATGTGCATTATCAAGAAGAGTTGGGAGATAACCTCCTATCACTCAGGAGACCATGAATTCTAGCCTATTTGGGTAATTGTATAGATATCATCTAGTAAAAAAATCATCATGAATAATGGGGAACCATTCTTATAAGTATCATTAATTACATATATTATATTGTTGTTAATGATCTCCCCAAGTGGGGGAATCTACTGATCCTCAAGAATGATCTACAACAGTGAAGGCTCCTTATATCCACATAGCCAATATGTGGGTTGACAAAATTATATTTATTAGGGCTAATCTAATCCTAACTCCTTTCCTAAATTTATAAATAGGCATATTCTCTTGGTCATCCATGAGGACTGATCTAGTTGGGTCAGTCACCCATGTTGCCAAAACCTTCTCTAGGGAGTGTACTTTGTACCAGTTGTAAATGATGTCCTAGGTGTAATAAATTTATAGGGAGGGTAAGTCATAATATTTATAAAAATTGGTTCCCACTATGAATTCAATGGGGATACCTTCATACATTGACTTGAGCAACCCATCTTCACATCTAAACCTTCTGAAGATAACATAGACTAGGTTTGTGCACGACATGACCTTTGGATTGGTTGTGGCTTTTTGGAAACTAGTAGCATTGATTGCAAGGATGTCTAAAGATAATTAAATTATGTTATGCATGGTCTCAAACTCTTCAACTACCTTATTTTCTTCTACATTGAAGTAAATGTTTTTGTAATGCATGTCCCCTGATGTTATAGCTTCTAGAATGAATTTAGTGACCTTAAAAATAATTGAATTACCATATTGGAATAGGAATTCATCATTTAAAAAATATATGCTCTTACCTAGAGTGAAGGGACCTACCTATGCCATCTTTTCAATGTTTTGGGTAGCAACCAACATCTTTTTGTATCTCTCTTTTACTTTTGAGCTCCAATAATGGTGATTGGGGTGGAATCTGTGAATAGCTCAATCATTCTTTTTATTAGGAGAATGTAGAGTAGTAGGATTAAATGTGTATATATTTAAATAAAAAATTAGGTAACAATAACTGAGTTAAATAGCCTTTTGAAATATTTCCTTAATTGATGTAAGGTTAATGGCAATCCTAATTCATGTTTATTAATGGCAAGTTTGTCAACTTTGTATTCAAAACACTTCAAACTATTGCTTTTGGCATTTAATTATATTAGAATTCAATTTTAGTTCTAATTTGAACTTGATCTGCCATTAATTTTAGCTTTAAATCTAAATATTACCACCTTTTGACATGTGTTTTCCACCTCAGATCCAACTAAGTACTTGGAGGGCCCGATTATGACTAAGCTCCTTAGTTAGCTTGGAATTCAGACACGTGATGCATTTTGATTTCTCATGGGCTCTCAAAATGCATATCAGTATGATAATTCATTCATATCCTACCATGTGGCATCTTTTAATTTATGGTGAGCTTTTAGGAAGCCTTTTAATTTTGATTGGTTATGGGAGTGCCATGCATCACTCTCACAGGAAATTAGATCTTTTCTTTTCTAGGTGTCTTTCTCACAAGTAATCATGACTTTGTTTTTCTAGGTGGATTTCTTGTGGGTAATCATAGCATTTTTTACTAAGTGTCATCTTTAGAGGAATTTTAAAAAAACTATCAATAACTTAGTGTTAATTGCATGGCTCAAGTTGAGATACATGTCCTTCTCAAAGGTGATCTATTTAATATCAAAATATAGCTTCGAGGGAATGACATGTGATATCATCACATGGGCCTAAGGTAGGCATGCATCCCTCTTGGAGGTCATCTAGTGGATCTCAGAATCCACCTTCATGGAAATGACATGTGGCATCATCATGCAAACCCAAGGTAAACACACATCCCTCTTAGAGGTGATTTAGTAGATCTTAAAATTCAATTTCATAGGAATGACATGTGGCATCATCACACAAGCCTCAGGTGGACATGCATCATTATTGTAGGCTTTTATTCATTCTTATACCACTTTTCATTCTTAGAGGGAGCTTTAAATATTTTATGCCATTAAGACTTGATCAAATGGCTTGAGGTAACCCATATGTTTGCCTTTCAAGATCTTAATTACATTAGATGGATGTAATGTAGTGTGGACACATGTTGATCTTAGATGAACCCTTAAGGACACTCATCACATTATAAGGTTTCTAGAATTTGGTTGGCAGCACTTGAAACATGCAATGACATCTCACATGTTTTTAGATTATAGTAGGATGCATGGAAGATGTGTGGTGGCTCAGATTGAATGTATTATCTCATATGGGATAAGATCATAACACATAGCCTTGATATTTGAATACCAATAGCTAACTCCTTTACAATCTCTTTGGATGATGCCACATGGTTCCTAGACTTCATAGATTTGCTCCAAGTGTCTTATGCAGGGTGTGATGAATCTCTAAGGCATCATGAATCCCAGTGAGATGGAAACCTATCCCTTTAAGTCATAATCTAAATTTTAACATCCCATAAGGCATCACAAACCATAGCTTTAAATTGGTATCCTATGAGGTCAAGTGAGAAACTAAGTTTTCTAAAGATGTCATAGCCCATCCTAATCTAATTAAATAAGTCTATAGAAAAACTATGTAATTAAATGCTTTAAACATAATATAATGTTAGTTTATTAAGAGTTTTAGAGAAGCTCGTATCCATGTTCATTAGAGATCTAAGTCGTATTCCCTTGGCAAAAACCTATCTGCACACTCTTGAACTGTCAATGGTTAAAAATTGATTTTTAAATAAAATTTGAAGAAAAAATCCAATAACTTGAGTATTTGTAAGTGTCAATAACTATTGTGACATGAATTATTAACCAAAAACTATATAAGCACAAACCATGGTAAATTAGATCAATACCATATGCATTTAAATGATTTACTATGATAGGCATCTCGGCCAATTTTGAAAAAAATAAGGAGGGTCTTCATTCTTGGAATAGGGATTAGTTTATAATCAACAAATCCTAATGCTAAACTCCACCAATAGATACATCCACTTATTAATTAAATATCTAGATAAGAAATTATTAGAAAATAAATGGTGAAGGGGATCTGAATGGACTATGACATAGATAGTTTGATTGAATATTTTTGGTAGAAAATAAATGGCAAGGTAATCACACTCCATTTTACTGTAGTGGGTCTTATAATATATCAAGGCATAACTAATGTATCAAATAAGATATTATTTATCAGACTCATCTTGTTGTGCAAGAATTTCCCCAACTAAGATGGGGTGGATGATGTGTACAAGATGAGATGGAAGTCAGTAGAATCTAGTCCAAATTTGGGAATATAAATAATTTATTCATGTTTTCAAAGTAATTTTGACAATCATTAGTCCATTCATGATTAACACCTTTCTTGAGAAGGGTGTTTAGCAAATGTGTACGATAAGCCAATGTGGGAAAAAATATGTAGATTGCCCTAAATTTCCCAAGGTAAATATGAATTTAATGGATAGATCAAGGTAAATAGTATTTATTATAGCTTTGATCTTATAAGGATCCATGTCAATCCCTCATTGTGATATAAAAATAATAAGACCTTGTTATATGTAACATTAAACACACACCTTTTAGGATTAATATCAATTTTATGTCTTATAAGACATTTGAGGATGATAGCTACGTCATGAGGATGATATTTTTGATACTTGTATTTGTATATAAGTTCATCCACATAGGTTTTAATTATTTTTTAGATAAGGTCATGAAAATTGTGGGTCATTACACGTTAGTAAGTTTCTTTGGCATTTTTTAAGGTCAAATGGCATATTAACATAGAAATAATTACCCCACTTGGTAGTAAAGGTAGTATTATGTTTATCTTCAAAGGCTATTTGAATTTAATTATACCCTTAAAAACCATCCATGAGGGAAAGCATCTCATTGTATATTTTATAATCAACAATGGAATCTATGAAAGGTAAGGGAAAATAATCCTTAGGGCATGTTAAGTTAAGGTTATGAAATTTAATATAAATGCAATTAACCATAGTGATTGTCTTATGATCAATTACTATGTTAAAGACCCATTCAAAGTAATCTATGGGTTTAATAAACTCAACATCCAAGAGCTTAATGATTTTATTGTGAAAAAGCTTTAAAACTTTAAGAGTAAATTTCTATTTATTTTGATGAATGGGTTTTTCTTCAAGATAGGTAACAATGTTATGTACAACTACACTAGGGTCAATACTAGGCATATCCTCATAGGACCATGTGAAAATTTATTAAATATATCAAGGATTAAACTAGATTTGATTGTCTCTTCAGTATAGAGATCTTTAGAGATGGTGGGGTTAAGAATTTTTGGATGTCAATAAGTTGATTTCCTTAATTTTCTCAATAAGTAATGTATTTCCATATTAGAAATGATATCATGTAGGAGGAAGCTTGGAAATGGGATGAGGCATAAGATCAACACTAGCAATAAAATTTTGGAAGCAAGGAGAAATTTTCTCAAAATGGCCAAACTTATGATGTTGGCATGGAAGTTGAGGTTCTCTTGCATGAAATAATTTTAAAAAATCTTTTTCACTAAGAAAAGTAAGTATTGTGCCATAATACTCGTAATCAACCTTAAGATCAACTATTTTAATACCATTTATCAAATTTTTAGTGGATCTAACTCAAAATAGTAGTTTTAGTATCTAAGGTGATTTTAGGACCTTTTGAAGGTGACTCTAAATATTGATGTATGGTATTGGGTTGGTCGATATAGATTGGTACATTATAACTATGATGAATTATATCAGGTTGGCTAATACACTTGTATGATAGATATATGTTGAATTATATCAGTTTGGTTGATACATTTTGGTAAAATAGGGTTGGAACAAACTATATTGGGCATGCTAACAGATTTAGACATGATATAAAATGGTTTGATAGGATTGGTTTAACAAATACATTTGGCTGAAATATAAGTGTGATTGTCAATGCACTTATTATCAAACATAGAAGAAGGTAAAAATGTATTGACATGTATTGGATGATAACTAATATCATTATAGATATCATGAAGTATTGGTAATGCTATATCAGAAACTATTATGTGTTAGCTGATAATGTTGTAAATTTCAATAAATAGTGATACAACTCTATCGACACTTTGTAATGTCTAGTCAATAATATTAGGTGATTGAAATTGAACTGTATCAACATTGTAGGATTTTTATTTGGTATAATTTGGAATGTCTAGTTGATTTAAAATATTAAAAGGTTTGATGGTATAATTATACAAACTAGGATGATTCTAAATTATATCGATCCAACCAATATAATGAGAAATTTTAGAAACATTATGAACTATATTGGGCTAGTCCATATAGTCAGAAAAACTAGCACATGCCAAAATAATCTCAAGAATTATTTTTAACTAAGATTTATGAAAATAATCCAATATCTTCTAAAGAACCCATTGATTATTTTTTAAAGGTGGATTAATTGAAGGGGCATAACCTTTGGGTTAATCCTCATCCTCTTCATCACTTGAATTGAAATGAGCAGAAAAGTGGAATAAATGAACATCATAATTAAAAGCATAGATTCGAGTAAGAACCTTATAATAATTTATTACATCCAAGTTCCTTTATTAGGCTTGGGAAACTATATAATCAATGTTATAGGAATGGGAAATATTGCATGCATGCATAAGTTATTGAGAATTCTCATTAGAAGTAACCTTTGTGGACATTCCCATTTGGCTAAAGGATCTTGGAGACAATATTAAGGGACCTTGTAAAATCTTGGCCACCCCAATATAATTGCATTTAAAACCATCTTTCCTATAGGAATATCTATTAGCTTTTTAAGGAATTGGGCTCTCACTAATGTCTTAAAGTAAGGGAAGGGTCTTGTTTCATGGCAGAATATATGGAGGAATCAATTTTGTGATATGAGGATTTAATATAGTGGTGTTACAAATGGTTTGAATCTCATTGGGTTTTTCATCATTAGAGTAGTCAAGAGTGACTTGTATATCAAAATGTATGTTGATGAAATTAGGTACAGGAAGACTATTAATGTGTGAAATAGTTTGGATGTGATATTGAGACTTAAGATTGGGAAATTTGAGATATCATGGGTTGGTATTAGCTTCATGCTTATAACACTTTCCATCATGATTGAAATTTATGCATACTATAATAAGTGGTAGCTCTCATGAAATTATTCCAAGGAGAGCCTAAGAGGATGTTATAACATAGTAGAAGACCTAAGACCATAATATTACTGTGAACTATGTTGGGTCAATAGTAAGAGGGATCCAAATGTAACCAAGAGGATTTTGGTTAGTCTTATCAAATCTATAGCTCGTAAGTCTATTTTGTTTAAGTTCTTATTTAGAAATTATTAGTTGCTAGATCAACCAAATGGAGGTAACATTGATTCACAAACCTTCATCCACTAATACTTTCCTTATTTGGACATCATTGATCATTGGATTGAAAAAGGACCTCATCATTGATCATGTCATTCTCAATAAACTCTATGGAGAGTTTATTATAAAGGAGTTGATGAGGGATGGTTTCAATGGTATGAACTTGCATAGGTGCAAGGCCTTTTTAAGGTTGAGAAGATGGTTCAGGTTCATTAGAAAGGGGTTCCTCTATATCCTACAATTATTGCATAATAAATTTCAAATGATATGGTGATGTTCTCATAAGTTCCATCAAATGAACCTTTAAATTAATTAATTTAACCTCATCTATGAAGTTCCATTGGGATCACTAGGTGGGAAATTAAGATAAAAATTAATAGTGGTATCCTTAAGGAGCATTTAATCAAGGGAAGGATTCTTAGTCTTATTAATGGGGTCTTTTTGAGTGGGTTTATGATGTTAGTTAACCCTGGTCACATTCACATATTTATAATTAGTAAAATAATGATCATAGTTGGCATCAATATCACATAAAAAAATTGTAATGTTTCATATTGGGATTAAATGTTTGAGGGGGTATATATATGATATTTTTTATTTTGTATTGATATGTGGTTGGAATTAATAGATTTGTTATCTTGATTTTTATGACTTTTTATATTCCTTGTAGTGGTATTTAAATATATCTTCATGTTTAAATTTTTCCCTAATAAAAATTCAAAGCAAATTTTTCTAAGTGCATGACAAGTGTCATGGGAGTGACCTGTATTGACATGGAAGTTGAAAAATTATCAATATTATTCAACAATGGTGGTGCAAAAATATGGACAAAAGGTCTAGATCATGAAAGTAACTTCCTAAGCTCTTGAAAACTCAAGGAAGGGTTAGTGGAATTTTTATTACTTTTTTTAGAGGTTCCCAATTTGGGTTAGGGAAGCTTATTTTGAGATGTATTAATGTTGATTACATTAGTCTAGGTTGGAAAATATACCTTCTTAGTGATTTGAGATGGCTCAAATTAAATCATAAGTAAATATTATCTTTTTTATTGATTGAAAGCCTCTTCTAAATTCTTAGGGGATAAAATCCTAACTTTGTATTAAAGAAGGGACTTAAGAGAGGAAATAAATATTTTGAAGATATATTTTCATCACTCATGTTATAGTTTGATTTATTCTCTAAATATTTCCATCACTTGATGATATCATGGTCATATTATTTAGGTAAATGATTAGTGTTAATGAATTTTCTTAGGTTTTTCTTAGGAAGTTTATTACGTCTAAATTCCTTAACTAAATCATTAACTAAATACTCTAGTTATATTATGAGTTATGAGTTTATAATATCATTCTAATGCATCTCTAACTAAGGTTTTGGCTAGAATATTGGTATTTTCATAAGTGTTAGTTTAATTCCATTGCTTATATAAATTTATGAAGACTTTGTGGTATAAGGTAGGATCAATAGTCCTATCATATGTGATTATTGGAGAAGTACTACCAATATCCATAAGCATAATTAATGGAGTTAAAGAATCATTTTGAAGGTGTTAGAGCACCTAATTTTGAATTATATGTTGGTGGATAATATTTCCATTGGAATATATAATAATATGAGGAATGTAATTCTAATATGGTTGTTTGAAAATAACTTGAGGAACTTGATTAGCCATTTTCAATGTGGCTTTGCATTTGGATAGTTTGTTTATTATTAGAAGCTTACATAAGGGCCATTTTTTTAAACACTTTATCAAGGACTTGGGAACTATTTATAGGAATATTTTGATTGTAATTTTTAGGATTTTTAGGTGGAGGAGGACCACTGAGGGGAGGATTCGTAACATTGGTTTTAAGAGGTGGACCATTGTTGGTTGACCCAACTTACATAGTGGAGGGACTAATAAGACTAAGAATTCCATTCTTATTTGTGTTGTAAATTTTATTGGTGTTAATATTTTTGATAATTTTATTATAATCTCTTCTTAAGTATGAAATTGGGTTAATGTGAACCATGTTACATTCAGTAAACCTAGGTTGTGATTGAGAAAAACTATATTATTAAGAGTTGTCATCAATGATGGGTAAATAAAGGATGAGAAATAAACCCATGTATGTTTTTAATGTATTTATACTTTCTAAAAATATCCTAAGAGGATACATTATGATGAAAATATTTCCAAGAAAGATAAAGTAATGAAATCGGGAAACTAATCAGGTTGGTCAATGTATTTAGAGATAGATTTAACAAAAATAGGTAGTATCGAGTTAGCTGATACAATAGAAAATATAAATGAGAAATAAATGATTATAATGGGATTGTTGATATGATTTGATCAAAAATTAAATTGTATCAGGTTGGATAATATAGTGGTGGGAACAGGGATATGTATTGGCCTAGATGATGCAGTTGTGATCATAAAGA
Organism: Torreya grandis; assembly: GCA_037957365.1. Lineage (NCBI taxonomy): Eukaryota > Viridiplantae > Streptophyta > Pinopsida > Cupressales > Taxaceae > Torreya > Torreya grandis. The sequence continues at coordinate 2,157,602 of JARHVA010000228.1, read as the reverse complement.
ATTATTTTAGGTTGATCGATATAGTTTGGATAATAGTTAAAGGATTCAAAAAGTGTATTATTATGTTTAAGATGATGTTAATAAATAAAATTAAAAGATGAAGTGATCAAACTAGTGGTGAGATATGATTCACATCAGGTTCATCAGAATGTATGTTCACATTAGGATGACATATAACAAACGTATTTCTCTATATAGACTAAGATACAAATAATAGTTAAATAGTGTATAGCCTAAATTTACTTGGATAGTATAGTGATATTTCTTAGGATGGTCTTAGATCTAGTAGAAATAAATCCACACTCAATGTCAATGATATAGGGTTCCAAATTCAATGCCTAAGATATGGTGTATGGTTCTATCTAGATCCCAAGATAAATCAATATGATGAAACAATGGTAACAAAGGTATATCAATGATTAAATAAGGAAACCAAATACAATGAACTAATTAACAAGGAAAACATAAATCCAAGATAGTTGTAAATATTAAACAAACAAAAGGTAAAGGGTGAAATGGTCAACCATGGGTGGTCTATGCAACCTAGGGTGGTAAATGGAAATCTTAAGAGCATTATACTATTCCAGTTTATTTGGTACAAGGAAAAAATAGACAAGGACAAAAATTTAAATGATAATATAAAAATAAGTAAAACACTCATTAAATAAAAAAGAGTAAATAAATGAAAAAGAGTAATGATAGAGATACTTACATTTGGGTTGACTCATTAAAGCATAAATCTCTATCTTGGATCTAGCGGAATTTGAAATAGATTTTGTAGGATGAATACCTCAAATGAAAACATGAATACCTAGGTATCCTTATTTTGGTAATCTAAAGACCAGGTGTACCTCCTCAGTTTAACTTCTCTTATTAAACTTCAAAGATATTGAGCAAGACTTAACCTCCAAGAATAAGACATTAACCTCTAGCTCTTAATTTTACTACTTAATGGAAAAAATGTGAGTGCAAATACAGTAGATGAACTTTGTGTGTTTTTGGAATGATAATTGTGTCCCCTATATACACAAATCCAAACCCAAAAATAACCCTAAAATCTAAGCCAATTATATTGACCTAAGATGTTAATTAAATTCATATTGTATTGCCTAGGTAGATATAGTACAACAAAAAATAATATACTTAGATTTTATTTTCCAATCTGATACATTACATGGAAAAACTTATATGAAATAGACTATATTATCCTACTGATATAATATGAATATAGGGTGAATAACATAATTGAATAGAAAGTAAGTGGAGAGGTAAACTATAAATAGACTTATAGGAGGTTAAACTAACAATAATAATGAAGGTGTGATGGAATTTTATGTAAAAAATATCTCAAAAATAACCATGAGCTAGCCCCACCCCTTTTTTGGTGCACTCCTTAGGACGTGCACTCAGGGAGATTGATGCATTGACAAGTCCTGTGATAAAAATTATCAGTAAAGTGATAAAGATGAAAAATATAAGGTGTATACACTTTACATTTATAATCCATATTTTACACATGTTTGAATACAAATCGATATTTTTCTAAGTCACTTTGAACAATAGTAGTACTTTTACCATTATTACTTGTGAAATAACAATAACCTTTCATTAGTTGTTTGAATTTATGTTCATTCATTTTTTATTCTACATATATTGAAGCAACATTTGGACTACCATAAATTTGAGGGGTGGTATAGAGATAATCGATACCAAATATATTCATGTTATTTGTATACTCTCCTAAACCTATTTGAGTAAAATTTAATTTTCTTAATTTATTATTAATTGCATCGACTCCATTGTCTTTATTATTATCTTTATCATTATTGTTGTTGTATTCTCCAAGTTAAAATTTATTTATTGCTCAATTTTAATTTCATAGTTAGGTCCCACAATATTATTTTGGGTTTTATCCAAAAAATATTTCATTCCCTTGAGGATAAATCATTTTAAAATTTTGGAAAGGCCTATCATCCACTAGAATTTTTATAAATAGTATTTTCAAGCATAAATTTCAAACACCTATGCAAATTTTAGGATATGTCACCCATAAAATGAAGCTAAAATATCAAAAAAAATGATTTTCATAATTATGTATGACATGTAATAATATTTCCAATGTATTTGGCCCAAGAGTTAGGTTCAATGTAATTATATCAAGGGCCCTTAGTTCATTGTTGTCAAATATTTTTATAATCATAGTTTATCTAGCTAAGCCCTTTGTACCAATACCTAATTGTAGGAGAAAGCTTCTAGTACAAATATTCAATCTTCAACCATTATGCATCAATAATATTTTAATCCCTTTATACCAATGAAAACTAAAGTATGTAAGTTTTTATCAATATCACTTGAATATATTTATCTATCAAAAAAAAATAACTTCTCAGAGTCTTTCAAATATATAACACTTGAAAGAAAATTATAAGGTTGAGTATCATTAGGAAAAGTAGTGTCCTCTTAGGATTTATAGAGAATATATTTAAAATTCTTTATGTTTTTAGTAACTCAAGGATATATATCTTTACTTAGGTATTTTTAAGTTGATCCACAAGATCATAATATTTTTCTTGTAGTTTTATTGTAGGGGCTTGAGGAGGATTTCAAGAATTTTTTTTATTGTTCATCCCTTAAACTACTATACTTTATGCCATATATTTTACTTGAATTATATGAATCACAATGTGAGATGTTATAATGTAGAATCTCATCCCTTATGTAGCAAGCATACTTCTCCATATGATACGTTATGTTTATCCTATAATCATTTAAAGCCTTATTTTGGGAACCAAGGTTTTTATGGAAATACATGAAAACCATATAATGAATTTTAAAATATTCAAGTAAAATTTTTATAGGGTTTGTAAATTTGGAAAATAATTTTAATGAAAAATATTAAACTATTCGAGTGCATGATCCATTAAACTATCAAGGAAAAAAATCATAATAAGTACATCATTATGAAGATAGTTATGACATAAAGCATAAAAATATTTCAAATGAAACATTGGAATTTCTACTGTACGTTTTAAATTTATACACTTTTATAATATTGGCATGACATTGTACATTGGTTATGCTTGGAAATAGACTCTAGCATGTGTGCATATTCAAAAATAAATCTACAAAATACTAGGATTTTATAATATGAAATCACAAATTTGAGAAAATGAAAGACTAACACTATGAGTATATCCCAGATTATTATTGGCCAACATATTTTTTAACCATTTTATATGTAAATTTTACATAACAAGAATTTATACAAAATTTACAAATGAAAAAAACATATGATCAATAACTATGGTTTGGGAATATGGATCTAAAATTTTTAATAAAACCCTAGGTATATAACACAATTAAATCAAATGAACAACCTAAGTATGGAATACAATACAAATATGTTTTGAAATATAACCTAAATGGATATCACATTGGGTTCACAAAAATGTAGTATCACAAATGAAATACATCTAATTAAGCACAATTGAACATATAAATTTATAGTGTGCAATGCTTAATTGAATAGATAAATTAGACATAGAGAGACAGGGTACTTAACATGTTTAGGTGTAGTTTTTGTAATGGATTGAGTAAATGTGAGTTGTTTCTAATATGTCACATTATAATCCCATTTCATATATATGTCATCTCTCGTGTCTATCACCCTCATATTATGGACTAATTTAAATATAATGTTAGGATTGCCCCCAGTTCTCTTAACAGGTCTTATAACTACCCTTATTTCTATTGGAAGATTAATGGTATCTAAGATTATATCTAATTAATGTGCTAACACTTTTAATATATATAAATGGATAAGGAAAGTTTTGGGGACCTGCATTAGGGTTAATAAATATTATGAATTAGTTATCTATCTATTTTTAATCCCCATAATGATAAAAAATGATGTTAATAATGTAATAAATTTAGAATTAAAATGTGTCTCTCTTGTATTCACTATTTTATCTTCTAGTAAAAATGTGTTTGATATATGTTAGATGGATCAAATGAGCAACCTAACTTTCCTTTATATTAATATTGAATTCAAATTAAGACATTATATACAAATAGACTAACTTCCAATGGTTATGAGTGGGAAAGGTAGACAAAGTGGAACATGAGGGCCAAATTTTAGAGGGGTCCAAACATGATGGGATCAGGATTGTCAAGGTCACTCCTAACATGTAGCTAGAGCATTGGGGGAAATACTTACATGAAATAGATTATGCACAGGAATCAATGGGGTTGAAGGATGATATAAATAAAAGAGAAAGAATTTATCAGGAGTCATAAATGCACATCAATAATACTTAATTTGTACCAATAGTCTACATAGAGACAAGTACACCAATTACATATGTAAAATAACACTAAATAAATACCAAGGAAAATATTTAGGTGTTTACATATTGTAAAATTCATTTCAATGTCAATCTTGGTGATTTATATAGCAAAAAATCCCAATGTATTATTGTGTAATATCATGGATCATAACTTTTATAATTGAGTTAATTTGTGAGTAGGGGACTAGTGATTCATGTCAAAATTCCTTGAGAGGTCACTAATCCTAGTATTACTCCTACTCAAGTGCATTTAAATATGTAGTGTCCCCCACAATGATGGTTTCTTAGCTTTCTACCCATTTATTAAACTTCAAAAAGAATTTGGATTTATAACCCATTCATTGTGAGGATCCCTAGTCATTTCATTTTTTATCTTGTTAATTCCTTAAAATGATATTGTAAAGGGACTATTTCAGATAATTTGGACTTATCTATAGTCCAATTGAAAAACAAATATCAAGAATACACCTACAGTATTCAAAACTTTATATATTTAAATTCTCTCCAATATAATAAATGGGGAATACCTCTAAATCATTACCATACTCTCCACGTGAAACTACACAGAACCCAAAAACTATTCATTTTAAAATATTATTTCCCATCCAATTTAGGGACATAAGTCCAGATTATCTAAAATAGTCCTTGTAAGCATTTTTTACTCATTACCTTCCACCAATTTAAGTTGCTAATATGTTGTGCAGAAAATTTTTGGATGGTTGGATATTTTTTATCATTATGTAACCTAATTTGACATTTTTGATGTGGATTTTTTTTATTTTATAAAAAAAAAACATTTTTTATTTTTTTGTTAAGGTGCAACTATATTTGTGAAAAAAAAAAATCTAACATTACAAAAGGAAGGTGTTTCATTGAAACTGACTATAAATCACATCATTTTTAAAATTTAATATGCATATTAAGGTCAAATTAGAATTTTTTGAGATGTATTAGACCCTTAACTAGAGTATTTTAATTATCCTTTGTAATAAACGTCCCTTATAGTGAAGTCACATGAATTTCTAGAATGCTTGCATAAAAAGATGCATATAGATAACATTTTATATATAATGATGTAAGTAATATATGATGATTCTAGTTGGTTGGATGTATATTAAAAATGAATTTCATAATTATGTGATAATTTTAATTTGGATAAGTTGGTTTATGATTCAGATATACTAGTTGAAACACTCTATTGGGGATCTCTGAATGCATCATAATATGCTTTAGAATGTTAATTTCCTAGTTCAATTACTAGACATAAAGAAAAATAATACTCCCCTACTATGAATAAACTTTATAATTATGTTAATTTAGAGATAATTTAATTGGTTATCAAAAACATTTCTCTTACTTATCGTAATTTAGGTGCAAGAAGACATTTTTTGTTGGATATATTCTTAATGTTATTTATCCTCAATGATATTTCTACTCTAGTTTATTTTTAAAAAACTAAGTTTTTTTAACAATATGCTAATGGATTCCTTGTGCATTCCTAAAATATATGTGAGAAATAAATGCAAATAATATTAAAGGGAAAATATTAATATCTATAAAAATGGGTGTTGTGAGCACCCAATTTTGACATGATGCAACATGTTAGTCTAATGATTGCCGAAAAGCTTTGAACTTTAAAATGAATGTTATCTCTATTCCCTGACACTTTTTCATTTTTTATACATTCACTCATTTTAATATGCCTCATTCCAATTTCTTTCACTAACTCATTTCCCTTTTTTCATTTCTTCCTAGTTCTTTACTTGTATGGAAGATAAAATCATTGAAGTGGTTACAATAATTTTGATTTGCATTACCCAGTTGTTTTGCAACATGTGTATATAAATTAATACTAAAGGTTGGAATTCAAATATTAATTGATCCATGTGGATTTTTCCTCTCATATACACTTCCCATAACCTTCTTATTGCACCTAACTAACATATTTATCATTTTTATCCCATAAACATGTCCTTGTACGAAACTCCTTAGATCAAAAAAAATATGTATTGATACCTATTCTATGTTTTAAATTGATACACAACCTCAATTATGTTGTGTTTCCTGCATTATTATAGCTTGTTTATGTTTTTTTAGCATATTTTCATGCCCTTATAAGTTACCCTTGAAAAAAAATTGCAACATATCTTATCTAGAGGTTGCACTCTAAGCACACTTAACCACTTCTTAATCTCATTGTTTTCATATTGATTGAAATGTCAAATGTTATTGAATATTAGTTTTTATTTTTTAGATTATATTATACTAAAATTATGCTATTTTTATTAGAAATATGAATGTATTATTTTGTGTATTTGTTTTGTTTGCTTGATCATAACTCTCAGTCCTAACTAGATTCTTTATTCTTGAGTCAAATTTTGTGAGGTTCAATAAGATTATCTTATAATATTCACCTTATATTAATTTATACTCATTGCATGGTTTTTTTATTATATGTTTTTTTGAAAGCTTATCATTTGGTCTCTAGTTATGAAAATATTTACTTATTCTAGTTTGTTTCATTTTTCCCAAGGCCATAAGAGGTTCGGGTTTCACTCTTTCAAGTGTCAACCTTAAACTCCCTTAAAATTTCATATCATAATGTTTTATGTATTTTTGTATTTTCTCATCTCTTATGTTATTTCATTTACGTGAGCCCATTGTGACCAATATTTTCTTAGTTGCTATCAATTATTTATCCCCTCTTCACTTTCTATTTTAGTATCTTGTATATTTTATATCAAAAATATCCTTTTGTTATGTTTAGAACTATTTTGATTTTTTTATCTACCCTTATATTATTATTCAATTTTTTAATTACTACAATAATTCTAGTCTTATTCTTGTTATTTTTTATTTATTTTTATAATTAATTCTAGCCTATTGTGTGTTCTTATTTTCTAATATTAAATATTAATCAACATATTTCATTTCCATAAGAATTATATATAATAAAAACATAAAAAATATAATTCATTAATATCTTTAGATTGTAAAATTGATTGATAATGGTGTTCATATAGATTATAAGTTGAATTATTGTATGCAAGTGTTAATAAAGCTAATAGTTTCTATAGACACATGAATTAACATTTATTATTAAAATAATGCACTTATGACCACTCCTTATACACACTTAGCTCATACTTGATTCCACAATCATTAACCACTTCTTATACACACTTAACTCATGCTTGATTACCACATATATATTTTATGTGGATAACCCTTACCTCTTAAGAAATTTTGGATTCTAAAAATCCCTATCCAACATCCTAAGTAACCTAAAATCACTTTTAAACTAATCCACACTTCTAGTTTAGCTATATCTACTCTTCAACCTTTTAGACTATCTAGCTCCCCCGTATTGTCCAATTCTACCATCTGCCTCCTCCCAACAAATAATGACTATTTTGTCAAACTTAAATTCACCAAATAGGTCATCCGACATGTTTTTCAAGCCCCATATGAAGTTATTATAAAATGATATCTATAAATCCACATTTTCAAGACATTATTCACTAAAGGATCATATGATTAAAAAAAGCTAGAATATCTAACTACACATTGAGAGAAAAGCACCTATTTTCCCTAATTTAGAGTCCACACAGCCCTAGTAGCCCTGAACTATGTTTGAATATACCTCAAAAGGTCACAAGTCATTATTCAAGCATCTACTCAAACCAATATTACACTATCATTTAGAAATGTATACCTCTCTTTCACACACACCATTGTAGCATGGGATAACAACATGGAGTTTAATCCCTCTTAAAAGTATTGGTATCTAGGCGCCACTTAACATATGGGATATTGAGGTCAAGTAAAACTTAAACTTTTAACCCCTTTTAACTCCATTATTACATTCATCCTTTTGTGTCATTGAGTTATGATTTCAGTGAAGAAGAAGCTACATAGTGGATTCCATGGATACATAGGACCAACAAGTGAGACTGCATAGACCTATATTTTCACAAAGGTAAAAAATCCCTACCAAACATTGACACTCCTTATGGACTACAACACATGCCTACCCTATTTAATTAATATAGCCTTATCCAGAGCTCAAGTGAATCCTTATTCTAAATCCATAGCTAGTCAACATAGTCACATGGTTAGATATAAAGTCACATACATAGGTTTATATTATCAATTTATAACTAATTAGTTTTTCCATGTTCTTTCCCATTTTAGCATATTTCTAAATTTATCAAGTTTTAAATTAGTTTGTGTCATTTATTGCATATTTTTAGCATTACAATTTTATGCAACAATTTGTCTAATTAAGATTAAAATTCTCTTAATTCCCAAATTTTATAAAAACATATTGGTTAACCTATCTATTGATTGAATATTTAAAACCCTAACAATTTATGTTGTTAGGGTTATTCTCCTTTTTTATTTTATTTCCAATTATTATATTAGGGATTTCATATTTGGTAAATTCTTTAATAATGGAAATATTCCAAGTTTCAATGTCATGTTTTAAGTAATCTAAGAAAGTTGATTCTACTTATATTAAAAAATGTATAATATCAAAATATCCTCAAGTTTATTATTCCCAAATGGAAGAATCACATAATCAATTTCATGACATAGATAAATAGAAGTTAAAAGGGTGTTTTTACAAAAATCAAGATATGTAAGATATGTTTATAAATATTGTTAGAGATTAAATACCAAAAAAATATGAGGAAACTTCAACTACTATGGGTTCCTTACCCTTATCTACTTCATTTGATATATCCTTTATACCTCTATCTACTATGGAATTAACTCATGGGTTTCCACAAATCAATGCACCCATTCCTACTCAATGATTTGTGAAACCACCTCTGGTTAGCACACATTTTAATCATGATGTACAATCCCTTATGAAAGAGGTTCAAGACTTATAAAGTAAGGTGTTAAATTTGGAACAAGATTCTTTAAAACCAAATCAAGTACTTGATTCATGAAATTTTTTGCATACTCCATTGTCTCAACATATTACAGCATACCCTTTTTTATGTGTATTTTATGCACACCATAGAATCCTATGAGGTATCCTCTAATGTTTTAGGATTGATGAAGAAGCTTCACTCCAAGGCATAATTTCTAGGGTATTTGATTTTATAAATAACCTGGTGGTGTAATAGAAGTGAGCATGTTGGGATTAGTTTTCACATTATGTAAATTTGGGTATTTACTAAGAGGTAAATAGTAATTGGTTAGTGTGTAACCATATGGATAATATGGTAAGATATTGTCACATATACTATTTGTTAGATATATATCACAAAGAAAGTTTGTAATATATTATTGTTGTTCAAGTATGTGGTTGAGAGTTTGTAGAGATTTGGGAATCCCTTATTATAGGAATTAGGGTTCTTATATATTTTTAAGTATGTTCAAATGAATTAATAGAGAGTAGAATATTATTGTTTGTGAAATTAAAATTATCTATGTATTGTGCATATTTATGTTTGGCTCTTTAAATTTGTAATAGTGGTATCAGAGCAATTTAAAATCCTACCTATGATGACATAGTGAATTTTTAAGGGGCATTTGGTTTTATATTATATCTCACCCCTATATATGAGGAAATAATTAAGCATCTACTCTATTAGATTTTATAATTGTAAAAGAGTTATTTTTATCTTTGCATTTTTTGTATCATTCTACAATCGTGATCTAGTTAATAATATTTTATGAGGCACAAAGGAAGATCATCTTTGCATCATATCAGTATAGACATTCCACACAGCTTCAGCATTTAACCTCATATGTTCTACGCCAACCTAATGATCAAAATTTAATAATGTGTAGTTTACTATAATTGTGTATCATTGTATCATGTAGACTCTACCAAATCTATGTTCCATGATAGAAAACAACTCTATGGAATTTGATAACATTTATGCATTGAAATATTTGCATCTATTTGAAATTTTAAGTGACTTTAATTTGTCATAGTTTCTCCACCTATTACAAATCGTGCTTATGGCATCATTATTTATGCCCCTATGCTTGTAGTCATTTTTTGGCTACATGTCAAATTTCCTGCCACCACCAATTTATCTACTTGTCCTTAAATCTCCATGAACATAGCATTATATTTCCATGTATTCTTCCTTGGCTGCTTTGCTCTCTCCATGCATTCATTCTTAAGTCACCTTTCACATCTATGGATTTTTTCAATTAGTATTTTATATTTGTTTGTTTTAGTTAAGTTGTTATTTTAAATAGTATGTTATGTCTTCATTTAGGTGAGTTTAATTTATTTCAATAGTCATTTTAAGTTTCATTAGTATGGTATTTGTTAACCCCATGTCTGTAGTGTAAGTTGCTTTCATAGTTATTTTTGACATTAAGTTTCTTTTGTTTAGTTTAATATTTAGTTCTAGCTTTGTCAATTTAGATTTCTTAATAAGACTATTTTAGATTATTACTCTAAAAATAAAGTTAATAACATAGTTGTTTCATATGTCAAAAATAAAATTAATAGTCATGTTATTTGGGTCCATGTGAATAGGTTGTATCAAGATTTTTTAAGTGTTAAAAATTCATTAAAATTTTTAAAAGGTGTCAAGTCCTTATTTCAAATTTTTATTTTGTATCTTTTTAGTCATTTTTTTAATATTGTCAAAATGTCAAAAAATGCCCCAAAGTATAAGAATGCATTTTTCCTTGTACGTGACATTCAAAAAATAAGGGGGTTCTAACGTCTATGAAAATAACCAATAGAGAACCTATCGGAACCATCATAGCATCTCAAAGACAAATTGGTTGAGTGAGCTAGAGAATACATGGAAGATGGAGGTCTTTCAATGACCTCTCATTAGTCACTAACGAGGGGTCCACACCAATGATGTGGTGACATTTTATGTGGTGTGTTATTTTTAGTTGTGTGGATTTTAGTTTTTCAGTGTAGTGTGGTAGTTATATTTATTTTTCAGCATGTGTGAAAAATAAGAACAGTTATACATATTCACTTGTGAATGATATTCCCATGCAATCCCTTTTGTATATTTACATTGGAGAATGTTGATATAAAAATAATTGTAGAAATCATGATGAAAGGTTAATGATAAACATATGAAAACCATGTTGAAAGGTTAATGGTAAACCTGTGAAAACCATTCCGTAAAGTTGGTGGTAAACTTGAGAAAACCATTCTATAAAGTTAGTGGTGAACCTAAGAAAACCATTTTGTAAGGTTTTTCGTAAACCTATGAAAACCATTTTGTAATTTTATTGGTGAACTTTTGAAAACCATTTTTTAATTTTATTATTCAACTTAGAAAACCAATTGCAGATGAGTGTGAAGGAAGAGATGTGCAATGACACATATATGCAAAGAATATCATGAGCACACAAAGGTGGCATGCTACAATTAAAAAAAGAGATATATTGTACCATGTAAAAAATATGGGGAGGAATTTTGGGATTAGTTTTCACGTTGTGTAAATTTGGGTATTTATTGAGAGGTAAATAGTAATTTGGTTAGTATGTAACCATATGGATAATATGGTAATTGCATATAGTGTTTGTTAGATATATATTACAAAGAGAGTTTGTAATATATTATTGTTATATGGGTAATTGGTTAAGAGTTTTTAGGGATTTGGGAATCCCTTTTCATAGGAATTATAGGTCTTATATATTTGTAAGTGTGTTCAAATAAATTAATAGATAATAGAGAGTAGAATATTATTGTTTGTGAAATTAAAATTCTCTATGTATTATGCATATTTATGTTCGACTCTTTGAATTTGCAAAAGATCAATGGTTATTTACCTCAAATGGTTGATTTTTATGGAGTATAAATAAAACTAAATTATACTTGAGATGGATGGGAGGATTCTAACCTAAGATGGATTGGATCAAAAAAGGTATAAAAAGAGGTAAAGGTAGAGCATAAAAGATGGTTTGTGAACTAAAGATAGATGAAAACCCTTCTAAACTAGACCTTATACTATGGATTGGATTGAAAAACAATATTGTATGTAGGTTACTACTAGCACATAAAACAAACAAACATAGTTATATGTCTAACGTGATGAATATAATAAACTTAAATGCTCATAATCAAAGGTTGATACCAGTGTATGATTGCAACTGCACATATTCCAAGGTAGATTATGATTAATAAACAAAAAACATTCAAATTAGCTATAACATAATATAAATAACTGTATTGAAAATACTTTTACACAATCCAAAGACTAAAATACCAGAATGATATAACTTCTTCAATGAATGACAAGGTTCGGA